>JALPMF010000042.1:0-215000 GCA_030704555.1 Heliconius charithonia
GACGTTACGCACGAACCAGGGACAAACCCGATGCGATACGTAAGAATTTGTTTTGGACTATTTGTAAGGGGTCTAGCTTGGTGTGCGCGAACGCTACACAAGCGTATGACATAATTGGCCTTATACAAGTTTTGTATAATGTCAGCTTATTTCTAAGTGACATTTTACTACGCTTGTTGATAAGCCAGAAGAGCCTGTTTTAGAACGAATTTTGCTTTGTTGCAAAACCTTCGTGATGTGGGGTCTGAAAGAGAAACTAGAGTCTAAAGTGACCCCTAGATATTTAACTTGATTTTCCCAAGGAATGGGTTTATCTAATAAGTATACGGTAGAGACCGTTAGGTATCGAGTCATGGGGAAAAGGATGGCTTTACTCTTTTCTGGATTAACCTCGATTCTCCATAGGCGGAACCACTCACCGAGTGCGTGGGCCGCTTCTGTAGTCTCTCGGGCTAGTAGGCGTGTGGTCACGCGAAAGAAGTGTAGAGGGCGGTGTCATCCGCGTACATAGCCAGGTGAACAAGCCCGGTGCGGGGTATGTCACTGGTGTACAGCGAATATAAAAATTGGAGAGAGGGTTGAACCCTGGGGAACGCCTGCGCGGAGGAGGCGGGGGGAAGAAAGGGTGCCTTCGACTTTATAGCGAAAGTGCCTGTTCGACAGAAAGTCCGCAGGATGTGCACGAGACGGTCCTGGCAAGCCAGCGCGCTCTCAGCTTGAAAATCAAGCCGTTATGCCAGACCTTGTCGAAGGCTCTTGCTATGGTCGAGAAAAATGGCTGCCGTGTTACTGCGACGGGGGACCTCACGTGGTGGTGAGCAATGTGCTCTACCACTCGGTGAACTTGGTGTATAGCTGAGTGTTTCTTTCTGAAACAAATTGGCTCATTGATGAGCGGACAGAAGGTCTCTACCGCCTCGGAGAGTCTAACGAGGATAATTCTCTCGTACAGTTTACCTAAGCAGCTGAGAAGGCTGATAGGTCTGTAACTGGAAGGGCAAAATTTCGCGCTTTTTTAGGTTTTGCGATACCTATGACTATGGCTTCCTTCCACTCGTCGGGGAAGGAGCACGACATTAAAAGGGAATTGAAAATTATGACCAATAGAGATATGAACTGAGCCGGAAGGGATTTAATGTTCTATTTTGATAATTTGTCAGGCCCCCGGGGACTTCCTATCTTGAGGTTTTTGATTAGGACTTTGACCTCGTCGGTCGAGGTCGGGCGAAGCGGTCCCCTTGCGGGGGCGTCGACGCCCACTCTGCGACCGCGGAATCCACTCTTTCGATGTGGCTCGGGTCGCAGGGCTGACCACTCGGGGTACATTGCGCCCTCTAAACTGTCAGCGAGACATTCCGCTTTTTCGGTATCGTCGGCGGCAATTGTATTATCGGCCCTAATCAGAGGAGGCATAGTCGAGAGACAATCGACTCTAAAAGCACGCGACAGCGCCCAGAAATGCCTGGTGCGGATGGCGCGAGCCCCTCGAGCTTTTTGTCCCAAGACTCTCCGCGCAGAAGTTCGAATTCGAATCGAACTCTCCTCTTTAATCTATTGTATTTCCTACGATTGTCGTCAGTCGGGTATTTGTCATGTTTACGCATTGCCTTATTTCTACGTCTAATCAATCGCCTGAGTTTATCTGAGATTTCAAAACCTACCTTCGGGGCAGATTTGGCACCTCTTTCGAACAACTCTCGATTGTGTCGTGAATATATTTGGTGAATTTATTCGCCGCGTCTATCGCTAACACCGCGGAGTCGGCGATGCCAGGTATTAATTCCTTTAACGGGGATTCATTGGACCGGAGGATCTTAGCAAATCTCCTCCAATCGATGACTGTCTTGGTGAGAGGGCCTGAGGGGCGTTCTTCACCTAATTTGAGAATAACTGGACGATGATCAGAATCAAGGTCCGAAAAAGTTTCCATCGAACGTTGAAGTAATCCCACGTTCGATAAAATTGCTATGTCAAGTACCTCGCCTGTGCCTCTGGCACCAAAGCGAGTGGAGAAGAAGGGCCTATAACAAAAGCGTTATATTTGTTAGTGAATTTGAGGAGATTCACACCGTCGATGTGATTTCTCGTCGAATTCCAATCTCTATGTTTACAATTGAAATCCCCGATCAGAAGGACCGAGTCTCCCATGCTAAGTAGCGATAGAATATCGCTCTCTAGTAATTGCCTGCTCCCGGAGCGGTAGACAGAGGCAATTATCAGTGGCTGATGGCCTGTAAGGAACACCTGGCACACCGACGCTTCGGCTGTTTCGAGAGACGGAGGGTCGAGCGGTATACAGTGTAAATTCTTTTTGTAATAATCATAGTGCCACCACCTTTGGTGGCCCTATCATTTCTCACAACCCTGTAGTTCGCAATATTGGGATTGCGAACCCCAGGTTTAAGAAGTGACTCCTGTATACAGAGTATATCTAATTGGTGGGAGTGAGCGAAGGCGCTCACTAGCTCTATTTGCCGTTTGATACCATTTGCGTTGAAAGTCGCTATGGACAGGGCTTTTGGTTTAATGCGCGCGAGTTGCGAGTCAGCGGGTAGGGGGATATATCTATTTAAGACCGCCATTGAAATTCTATTATTATTTTGCTTGGAAGCCCGCGATGGCTCCCAGAAGACCTACATGCTCGCTTACCGCTTGCAAGCGAGCTTGATTGGAACCGTTCGTGTTCCTTAACTTGTTTGCGAACGTGGTAAGTTCGCTGAAGTCAATGAAGCTAGCGAACTCTAGCACGAGTGCTAGGTCGCTAGCCGGGACTGCGCTTGAAGGCGCGGGAGTGGGCCTGTGGGCCGGCGCTTTGGCGACCGGCTGAATGGCCGGTGCCGCAGGGCGAGAGGGTGCCAAGGGAGGCGCCGGTTTAAACCAAGCGTTCACCTTGGGGGGAGGGGCGGGCGCGTATTGAATAGGCGCCGGCGCCTCTTTATTTTGGGTGGGGGCATTGGCCCCCCTGCCCTTGCCTCCGCGCCTAGTGGGGCGTTTGCGAGGGGCGCGGGAGCATCCGCGGTAGTTCGCGGGATGTCCCTGCGTCTCGCAGAGCACGCAGCTGGGAGGACGGCGGGGTCGGGGACCTTGCGGGGACAATCCGCAGTCGCGTGGTCGTCCAGGCACTTGACGCACCTAGGCCGCGCGAAACAATTTCTGGCCGAGTGACCGTAGAGTTGGCAGCGATGGCACTGCCCAATGAGACCCCTCGTATGTGGGGGTTCGACTCTAATGCCTGTGAGATAGCACACAGACTTTAAATTGAAGATTTCTTTTGCCTCGTTTGTGAGGTCCAAGACTGCCAATACCATGTCATATTTCGCTTTCGTGCGAGAATTATATAGACGGTGCGTTTGACGCACGGGGAAGCCTTTATTACGGAGATCGTTGAAGACGAATTCTACGTCGATCTCTTTGGGGACACCTTTTAGGACTACACGCAGTTGGCGCTCATCCTCTAGTGCGTATGAATGGTATCCAATACCATATTCCCGAAGGAAGGAAGTGACCTGACGGTGCTCGGACGAGGAGGTGACCTGCACCTTGATTCCTACCTGCGTTAAGCGCGCGGTAGAATAGTTGATATGGTGGCTGTTAAGCCAGAGTGACACCTTGTCCCATTTGTGCTTTCTTGCACATAAATGGGCGGCGGGGGCTTAACTCGGGGGGCACGAGGGGGCACAGCCTCTTCCCGCTCAACCGCGGAAGCGGGGGCAGGGGAGAGGGGGGCCGTCGACGCGACGCCTTCCGGGCGTGGGGATTTGCCTTTCGGCTTGGTCACCTTCTTGGGTGGGGGGAGGGCCTTAGGGGCCTTGGCCTTTCGTTTGGCCGAACGTGACGCGACGGTCTCGAACCCGTCGTCGGAATCTGTGGAAGAGGAACATATGTCCTCCTCCATTTCGTTGCCCGATAGCTGGGGCGAACGAGGAACACGGGGGGCGCGGGGGGCGCGGTGCACTCGGGTGCACTCGGGCGCCTTCGCGGAAACCTCGGACGGGACGACTTCGGCGTCCGAGAACATCGGCTCGACTTCGGCGCTCGGGCCGGCTTCGGGAGAGCTCGGGCTCTCACCGCAGTTTCGCGCGTACGCGATCGCGTCTCTGAAGGCGTCCTTATGGTTAGCCTCCAGATAACGGAGTATGTCCTCCGTATTTAGCCCGGCCATTTTTGTATCTCCCCTCGCCTCGCGGCGAGAGAAAGGGTGTGTAAATTAAAACTAGCACTTCACTTTTGTTGGGTGTGTACCTAACTAAAAAACGACAGTGTGTACTCACAGAAGAGCGTTGAACTCACAACTCCTTATCGGAAGGAAGACCTGTACAACCCCAGCACGACGCCGCGCAGGCAGAACAACGCGGCGCAGCACGGCACAGCAGGCACCGCACAGCACCGCACAGCACAGCCCAGCGCAGCAACTGGAATTGAGATTAGGTCGGATTAGTGCTTGATTAAAACGGACAGCTCGACCACCACTAGAATCCGCGCAGGCAGAGCAGCCCGGCGAAGCACAGCAGGGCGCGGTAGCACCGCACAGTACCGCACAGGAAGCACGGCTCAGCGCAGTAACTGAAATCGAGACAGATCGGGTGTTAGTAAAACCGTTATAAATGGCGCGAAAATTTACCGCGTAAGCGACCTCACCGGGGCGAGGGCAAATCGGTCTGTCTCGAAAATTTTTTTTTTTTTTTTTTTTTTTTTTTCGAACTTGAGGTTAATGCTGTTAGCCCTATTGGCTTTTACAGCGACACCGGGTGGGTAGGGAAGAGGGTACTCTGTCCCTGAAGAAATGCAAGCACTAACTGGCTGCTTGAGATGGGTCGGCGACTGTAAGGGCGCCCCCTGCGGGGCTCGAACCTCGGCTTACAATCGTCGAGCGGGCTGGGGAATTTCCCTATGCTACACAAAGCCAGCCGCGACATGAAGCCGCGACTGGGGGTAAAAATTAGACTAGTCTAAGGGATTTTGCGGTCCCTAACCGCTGGGTCCGACCGCGCCGAGACGCGGCCGAGCCGTTGAAAATGCTGGACTTCGCCGTCGATTCCGTCGACGACGGTGTATGTGTCGCGTGTGAGTAGTGTTACTACCTACATATGGGGCATTCGCTAGCGTGATGGCGTCGTCTGGGTCCAAAAGGACGCTCCGCGGGCGTCTACGTTTGGGGTGTGCCATGGGTGTATAATCACA
The DNA here is from genome assembly GCA_030704555.1 of Heliconius charithonia. Lineage (NCBI taxonomy): Eukaryota > Metazoa > Arthropoda > Insecta > Lepidoptera > Nymphalidae > Heliconius > Heliconius charithonia. Next base: position 5,182 of record JALPMF010000042.1, read on the forward strand.
CGCCGTGGTTATGAGGGGGTTCGCGTGCGAGCCTGCGCGCTCAAAGTAGCGCTTCGCTAAGCGTTTGCAGTGCTCGTTAATCGATTCCAGTTCAAAATCTCTATGGAGGTCGACGTTACGCACGAACCAGGGACAACCCGATGCGATACGTAAGAATTTGTTTTGGACTATTTGTAAGGGGTCTAGCTTGGTGTGCGCGAACGCTACACAAGCGTATGACATAATTGGCCTTATACAAGTTTTGTATAATGTCAGCTTATTTCTAAGTGACATTTTACTACGCTTGTTGATAAGCCAGAAGAGCCTGTTTAGAACGAATTTTGCTTTGTTGCAAACCTTCGTGATGTGGGGTCTGAAAGAGAAACTAGAGTCTAAAGTGACCCCTAGATATTTAACTTGATTTTCCCAAGGAATGGGTTTATCTAATAAGTATACGGTAGAGACCGTTAGGTATCGAGTCATGGGGAAAAGGATGGCTTTACTCTTTTCTGGATTAACCTCGATTCTCCATAGGCGGAACCACTCACCGAGTGCGTGGGCCGCTTTCTGTAGTCTCTCGGCTAGTAGGCGTGTGTCACGCGAAGAAGTGTAGAGGGCGGTGTCATCCGCGTACATAGCCAGGTGAACAAGCCCGGTGCGGGGTATGTCACTGGTGTACAGCGAATATAAAATTGGAGAGAGGGTTGAACCCTGGGGAACGCCTGCGCGGAGGAGGCGGGGGGAAGAAAGGGTGCCTTCGACTTTATAGCGAAAGTGCCTGTTCGACAGAAAGTCCCGCAGGATGTGCACGAGACGGTCTGGCAAGCCAGCGCGCCTCAGCTTGAAAATCAAGCCGTTATGCCAGACCTTGTCGAAGGCTCTTGCTATGTCGAGAAAAATGGCTGCCGTGTTACTGCGACGGGGGGACCTCACGTGGTGGTGAGCAATGTGCTCTACCACTCGGTGAACTTGGTGTATAGCTGAGTGTTTCTTTCTGAAACCAAATTGCTCATTGATGAGCGGACAGAAGGTCTCTACCGCCTCGGAGAGTCTAACGAGGATAATTCTCTCGTACAGTTTACCTAAGCAGCTGAGAAGGCTGATAGGTCTGTAACTGGAGGGCAAATTTCGCGGCTTTTTAGGTTTTGCGATACCTATGACTATGGCTTCCTTCCACTCGTCGGGGAAGGAGCACGACATTAAAAGGGAATTGAAAATTATGACCAATAGAGATATGAACTGAGCCGGAAGGGATTTTAATGTTCTATTTGATAATTTGTCAGGCCCCGGGGCCTTCCTATCTTTGAGGTTTTTGATTAGGACTTTGACCTCGTCGGTCGAGTCTCGAAAATTCGACTTCACCTTGTTTTATATATGCTGTTGCGTTCGGCTATGTTCGGCTCCACTCGTCAGTAGACGACTTAATTCACGGGGGGTGGGGGGGTACGACTTGTAATAATAATAATTAAAGAATAATAATAAATAAACTGAACCTCACATTGTCTAATCCAATTTGATGTATGCATTTTAATTTAATAAATGATTATTATTATTATTATTATTTATTTATTTATTTAAATATTATACCTTAATTTTAAATAGTATATAAATGATGTGTGTAATATGTAACTTTTCTTTTTCTTATCTCTCTCTCTCTCTCTCTCTATATCGTTTAACGTTTCTCTCGTGATCTTATATCTATTTTTTTTCTTTTCTTTTTTATCTATGTACAAATTATGTATGTTTGTATGTACATATTTATTTATTTATAATTTTTTTTTTTTTTGTGTTTATCTTTAAATAAATATATATATATATATTTGTTTCATAGTTTGTTTTTTTTTTTTATTATTTCTTCTTTCTTTCTTTCTTTCTCTCTCTCCCTCCCTCTCCCCTCTCCCCCCCCCCCCCATATCTTTCATATGTAAATTTAAGTATGTTGTTTATTTGTATTTGTGTATAATTTTATATTATATTATATTAGAGACGGTTCTTTGCACACGTTTGAAACTATTATACATATATATAAATATCAGAACAATTTGTGGCCCTGAGAAGGGCCTTTTGGTTTCATAAACGGTAACGATATCGTCGCGCAATATCGTCGTCGTTGTTGTTGTTTGTTACTGTAACTGTAACTGTAACTGTAAATTGTTGTTACAATTACGCACGTTCGCCTCTGATCCTGCGCGCGAGCTGGATGTCCTTCGGCATAATGGTGACACGTTTGGCGTGAATCGCGCAAAGGTTGGTATCCTCAAAGAGGCTCACCAGATACGCCTCGCTCGCCTCCTGGAGGGCCATGACCGCGGAGCTCTGGAACCGCAGATCGGTCTTGAAGTCCTGCGCGATCTCACGCACCAAACGCTGGAAGGGCAGCTTGCGGATGAGAAGCTCCGTACTCTTCTGGTAGCGACGAATCTCACGGAGGGCGACGGTGCCGGGCCTGTACCTGTGGGGTTTCTTCACGCCGCCGGTGGCCGGTGCGCTCTTGCGAGCCGCCTTGGTGGCGAGCTGTTTGCGCGGCGCCTTACCACCGGTGGACTTGCGGGCGGTTTGCTTGGTACGAGCCATGTTCTTCTCACACACACACGCACAACAACAATAGAAAAGAAAAAGAGGAACTCTAACTAACTAACCGACTATCGACCGGCTGAGTGACTGACTGACTGACTGACTGTTTGTGTTTAAAAAATTTTACTTTTTTTTTTTTTTTTTTTCGAACTTGAGGTTAATGCTGTTAGCCCTATTGGCTTTTACAGCGACACCGGGTGGGTAGGGAAGAGGGTACTCTGTCCCTGAAGAAATGCAAGCACTAACTGGCTGCTTGAGATGGGTCGGCGACTGTAAGGGCGCCCCCTGCGGGGCTCGAACCTCGGCTTACAATCGTCGAGCGGGCTGGGGAATTTCCCTATGCTACACAAAGCCAGCCGCGACATGAAGCCGCGACTGGGGGTAAAAATTAGACTAGTCTAAGGGATTTTGCGGTCCCTAACCGCTGGGTCCGACCGCGCCGAGACGCGGCCGAGCCGTTGAAAATGCTGGACTTCGCCGTCGATTCCGTCGACGACGGTGTATGTGTCGCGTGTGAGTAGTGTTACTACCTACATATGGGGCATTCGCTAGCGTGATGGCGTCGTCTGGGTCCAAAAGGACGCTCCGCGGGCGTCTACGTTTGGGGTGTGCCATGGGTGTATAATCACACGCCGTGGTTATGAGGGGGTTCGCGTGCGAGCCTGCGCGCTCAAAGTAGCGCTTCGCTAAGCGTTTGCAGTGCTCGTTAATCGATTCCAGTTCAAAATCTCTATGGAGGTCGACGTTACGCACGAACCAGGGACAACCCGATGCGATACGTAAGAATTTGTTTTGGACTATTTGTAAGGGGTCTAGCTTGGTGTGCGCGAACGCTACACAAGCGTATGACATAATTGGCCTTATACAAGTTTTGTATAATGTCAGCTTATTTCTAAGTGACATTTTACTACGCTTGTTGATAAGCCAGAAGAGCCTGTTTAGAACGAATTTTGCTTTGTTGCAAACCTTCGTGATGTGGGGTCTGAAAGAGAAACTAGAGTCTAAAGTGACCCCTAGATATTTAACTTGATTTTCCCAAGGAATGGGTTTATCTAATAAGTATACGGTAGAGACCGTTAGGTATCGAGTCATGGGGAAAAGGATGGCTTTACTCTTTTCTGGATTAACCTCGATTCTCCATAGGCGGAACCACTCACCGAGTGCGTGGGCCGCTTTCTGTAGTCTCTCGGCTAGTAGGCGTGTGTCACGCGAAGAAGTGTAGAGGGCGGTGTCATCCGCGTACATAGCCAGGTGAACAAGCCCGGTGCGGGGTATGTCACTGGTGTACAGCGAATATAAAATTGGAGAGAGGGTTGAACCCTGGGGAACGCCTGCGCGGAGGAGGCGGGGGGAAGAAAGGGTGCCTTCGACTTTATAGCGAAAGTGCCTGTTCGACAGAAAGTCCCGCAGGATGTGCACGAGACGGTCTGGCAAGCCAGCGCGCCTCAGCTTGAAAATCAAGCCGTTATGCCAGACCTTGTCGAAGGCTCTTGCTATGTCGAGAAAAATGGCTGCCGTGTTACTGCGACGGGGGGACCTCACGTGGTGGTGAGCAATGTGCTCTACCACTCGGTGAACTTGGTGTATAGCTGAGTGTTTCTTTCTGAAACCAAATTGCTCATTGATGAGCGGACAGAAGGTCTCTACCGCCTCGGAGAGTCTAACGAGGATAATTCTCTCGTACAGTTTACCTAAGCAGCTGAGAAGGCTGATAGGTCTGTAACTGGAGGGCAAATTTCGCGGCTTTTTAGGTTTTGCGATACCTATGACTATGGCTTCCTTCCACTCGTCGGGGAAGGAGCACGACATTAAAAGGGAATTGAAAATTATGACCAATAGAGATATGAACTGAGCCGGAAGGGATTTTAATGTTCTATTTGATAATTTGTCAGGCCCCGGGGCCTTCCTATCTTTGAGGTTTTTGATTAGGACTTTGACCTCGTCGGTCGAGGTCGGGCGAAGCGGTTCCCCTTGCGGGGGCGTCGACGCCCACTCTGCGACCGCGGAATCCACTCTTTCGATGTGGCTCGGGTCGCAGGGCTGACCACTCGGGGTACATTGCGCCTCTAAACTGTCAGCGAGACATTCCGCTTTTTCGGTATCGTCGGCGGCAATTGTATTATCGGGCCTAATCAGAGGAGGCATAGTCGAGAGACAATCGACTCTAAAAGCACGCGACAGCGCCCAGAATGCCTGGTGCGATGGCGCGAGCCCCTCGAGCTTTTTGTCCCAAGACTCTCCGCGCAGAAGTTCGAATTCGAATCGAACTCTCCTCTTTAATCTATTGTATTTCCTACGATTGTCGTCAGTCGGGTATTTGTCATGTTTACGCATTGCCTTATTTCTACGTCTAATCAATCGCCTGAGTTTATCTGAGATTTCAAACCTACCTTCGGGCAGATTTGGCACCTCTTTCGAACAACTCTCGATTGTGTCGTGAATATATTTGGTGAATTTATTCGCCGCGTCTATCGCTAACACCGCGGAGTCGGCGATGCCAGGTATTAATTCCTTTAACGGGGATTCATTGGACCGGAGGATCTTAGCAAATCTCCTCCAATCGATGACTGTCTTGGTGAGAGGGCCTGAGGGGCGTTCTTCACCTAATTTGAGAATAACTGGACGATGATCAGAATCAAGGTCCGAAAAAGTTTCCATCGAACGTTGAAGTAATCCCACGTTCGATAAAATTGCTATGTCAAGTACCTCGCCTGTGCCTCTGGCACCAAAGCGAGTGGGAGAAGAAGGGCCTATAACAAAAGCGTTATATTTGTTAGTGAATTTGAGGAGATTCACACCGTCGATGTGATTTCTCGTCGAATTCCAATCTCTATGTTTACAATTGAAATCCCCGATCAGAAGGACCGAGTCTCCCATGCTAAGTAGCGATAGAATATCGCTCTCTAGTAATTGCCTGCTCCCGGAGCGGTAGACAGAGGCAATTATCAGTGGCTGATGGCCTGTAAGGAACACCTGGCACACCGACGCTTCGGCTGTTTCGAGAGACGGAGGGTCGAGCGGTATACAGTGTAAATTCTTTTTGTAATAAATCATAGTGCCACCACCTTTGGTGGCCCTATCATTTCTCACAACCCTGTAGTTCGCAATATTGGGATTGCGAACCCCAGGTTTAAGAAGTGACTCCTGTATACAGAGTATATCTAATTGGTGGGAGTGAGCGAAGGCGCTCACTAGCTCTATTTGCCGTTTGATACCATTTGCGTTGAAAGTCGCTATGGACAGGGCTTTTGGTTTAATGCGCGCGAGTTGCGAGTCAGCGGGTAGGGGGATATATCTATTTAAGACCGCCATTGAAATTCTATTATTATTTTGCTTGGAAGCCCGCGATGGCTCCCAGAAGACCTACATGCTCGCTTACCGCTTGCAAGCGAGCTTGATTGGAACCGTTCGTGTTCCTTAACTTGTTTGCGAACGTGGTAAGTTCGCTGAAGTCAATGAAGCTAGCGAACTCTAGCACGAGTGCTAGGTCGCTAGCCGGGACTGCGCTTGAAGGCGCGGGAGTGGGCCTGTGGGCCGGCGCTTTGGCGACCGGCTGAATGGCCGGTGCCGCAGGGCGAGAGGGTGCCAAGGGAGGCGCCGGTTTAAACCAAGCGTTCACCTTGGGGGGAGGGGCGGGCGCGTATTGAATAGGCGCCGGCGCCTCTTTATTTTGGGTGGGGGCATTGGCCCCCCTGCCCTTGCCTCCGCGCCTAGTGGGGCGTTTGCGAGGGGCGCGGGAGCATCCGCGGTAGTTCGCGGGATGTCCCTGCGTCTCGCAGAGCACGCAGCTGGGAGGGACGGCGGGGTCGGGGACCTTGCGGGGACAATCCGCAGTCGCGTGGTCGTCTAGGCACTTGACGCACCTAGGCCGCGCGAAACAATTTCTGGCCGAGTGACCGTAGAGTTGGCAGCGATGGCACTGCCCAATGAGACCCCTCGTATGTGGGGGTTCGACTCTAATGCCTGTGAGATAGCACACAGACTTTAAATTGAAGATTTCTTTTGCCTCGTTTGTGAGGTCCAAGACTGCCAATACCATGTCATATTTCGCTTTCGTGCGAGAATTATATAGACGGTGCGTTTGACGCACGGGGAAGCCTTTATTACGGAGATCGTTGAAGACGAATTCTACGTCGATCTCTTTGGGGACACCTTTTAGGACTACACGCAGTTGGCGCTCATCCTCTAGTGCGTATGAATGGTATCCAATACCATATTCCCGAAGGAAGGAAGTGACCTGACGGTGCTCGGACGAGGAGGTGACCTGCACCTTGATTCCTACCTGCGTTAAGCGCGCGGTAGAATAGTTGATATGGTGGCTGTTAAGCCAGAGTGACACCTTGTCCCATTTGTGCTTTTCTTGCACATAAATGGGCGGCGGGGGCTTAACTCGGGGGGCACGAGGGGGCACAGCCTCTTCCCGCTCAACCGCGGAAGCGGGGGCAGGGGAGAGGGGGGCCGTCGACGCGACGCCTTCCGGGCGTGGGGATTTGCCTTTCGGCTTGGTCACCTTCTTGGGTGGGGGGAGGGCCTTAGGGGCCTTGGCCTTTCGTTTGGCCGAACGTGACGCGACGGTCTCGAACCCGTCGTCGGAATCTGTGGAAGAGGAACATATGTCCTCCTCCATTTCGTTGCCCGATAGCTGGGGCGAACGAGGAACACGGGGGGCGCGGGGGGCGCGGTGCACTCGGGTGCACTCGGGCGCCTTCGCGGAAACCTCGGACGGGACGACTTCGGCGTCCGAGAACATCGGCTCGACTTCGGCGCTCGGGCCGGCTTCGGGAGAGCTCGGGCTCTCACCGCAGTTTCGCGCGTACGCGATCGCGTCTCTGAAGGCGTCCTTATGGTTAGCCTCCAGATAACGGAGTATGTCCTCCGTATTTAGCCCGGCCATTTTTGTATCTCCCCTCGCCTCGCGGCGAGAGAAAGGGTGTGTAAATTAAAACTAGCACTTCACTTTTGTTGGGTGTGTACCTAACTAAAAAACGACAGTGTGTACTCACAGAAGAGCGTTGAACTCACAACTCCTTATCGGAAGGAAGACCTGTACAACCCCAGCACGACGCCGCGCAGGCAGAACAACGCGGCGCAGCACGGCACAGCAGGCACCGCACAGCACCGCACAGCACAGCCCAGCGCAGCAACTGGAATTGAGATTAGGTCGGATTAGTGCTTGATTAAAACGGACAGCTCGACCACCACTAGAATCCGCGCAGGCAGAGCAGCCCGGCGAAGCACAGCAGGGCGCGGTAGCACCGCACAGTACCGCACAGGAAGCACGGCTCAGCGCAGTAACTGAAATCGAGACAGATCGGGTGTTAGTAAAACCGTTATAAATGGCGCGAAAATTTACCGCGTAAGCGACCTCACCGGGGCGAGGGCAAATCGGTCTGTGTTGAAAAATTTTACCCCGTCCGTCTATATATGAACAACACACCGCACTCTCCGTTCCGCTCTATCGCGTAGCGCCGTCTCTATTCAGCACGCGAAACGCGAAACGCGAGACACTCCGAAAAGGTACGAACGAACGGGCGTCGGGCGGTGAGACTACCTCGACGACGAATTAGTTTCTACATACATACATACATACGTACATACGTACTGTGTTGTTTGGAATGTGTTTGTTATATTTCATATTCAAATAAAATATATATATATATATATATATATATATATATATATATATATATATATATATATATATATATATATATAGTATTTTTATTATTATTATTATGTTTCTCTTTCATAGTACTCGGGTTTGTTCAAAAGAACCCGGTCCTTTGGAAGGCTTGCGTGGGGACACAGGTCCAACACGTAGAGGCCCCTTAGAGAATGTACAAATGTTTTACTGTGACGCATCAGCCGGGATCCATCTCTGGGTAACCACAGGTAATTGCCCAGAGATGGTCGCCGGTTAATGCGTAGAAACTATGGAAAATGTGGAAATCTAAACTAGGACTATGGAATGAAATGTGGATGGACTGGCTACTGGGCTATTGAGTGAGACTAACGGACGTCCGCCTTTACAATAGTCTCAAATTTGAGGTCTTTTTTTATTATTATTATTATTATTATTATTTTTTTTTCAAGCCGTAGCCGCCGTAATTAGTTAATGATAGGATTAGAATTGAATTATCGATTATGTGCTATTATGATTATGATTATTATTATTATTTTTTGTTCTCCTATATGTCATTGGTTAATTTACATTTGTGTGTATATGTGTGTGTGTATATATATATATATATATATATATATATAATCATCGTCTCATTATTTATTTATTTTTAATTATTATTATCGTTATTATATATATGTTATTATTATTTTTTTTTTTTTTTCCACATTCATACATCAAACTGACTCGAGGTAGACGTTTTGCGAGAAACTATTTTTTTTTTTTTTTTTTTTTCATGAATCATATAGTGGCCCTTAAAAGGGCCTTTTGAGAATGCGCGCGATAACCGATGACGATGACGATGATGATGATGATGATGATGTTGTTAGCGTATGCGTAGTGTACCATACACCACCACCAGTGGTGCACAAAGACACACACACACACACGCACACTTTAGCACAACAACAACAAACAACACGCACAAATACACCGTCACGCGGCACGGCGTTCGTACGTTGGTCTCTTCGACGGACCACTTCACTTGGAGCTCGTGTACTTGGTGACGGCCTTGGTGCCTTCGCTGACTGCGTGCTTGGCCAACTCGCCGGGCAACAGGAGCCTCACGGAGGTCTGCACCTCCCTGGATGTGATCGTGGACCTCTTGTTGTAGTGGGCGAGTCGCGACGCCTCGGCGGCGATGCGCTCGAAGATGTCGTTCACGAACGAGTTCATGATGGACATAGCCTTACTGGAGATGCCGGTGTCCGGGTGGACCTGTTTGAGCACTTTGTAGATGTAGATGGCGTAGCTCTCCTTCCTCTTGTGCTTCTTCTTCTTCTTGTCAGACTTGGAGATGTTCTTTTGGGCCTTACCGGATTTCTTGGCGGCCTTTCCGCTAGTCTTGGGCGGCATGATGATAACACACACACACTATCGATTAGAAAGATAGATAGATAGATAGATACACACACTCCGGAGAGCGTCCGGGATGATTGTTAAAAAGCGGAATGTGGCTGTCCGTAATTCATGCCTGGGGATGTATTCGCGTTCTGTGAACGTACAAGCGCTCACGACGCGCACCAGCTTTTTGAGAGGGGATCGACCAATACGAACGCTGTACGGCTCAAGATAGGGGGGGGCACGGGTGGCGACGAAAGAGCGGTGCCGCTAATGCGCTCCCTCCCCCTCCCCTTCCCACCGACACCGGTGCGTACCCTGTACGTCTCATATTGTATTTCGTATAAAAAAATTATTAAAATTGAAGATAAATTTAGCAATCTTAATATTTGTTTACATTTTTTTACGTATACGTATCTATGCATGTATGTATGTGTGTATTCCTCCTCCTATTGGTATTTTTTTTTTTTTTTCATATGACATTACTATTGTCAATGTGACCTTCTTTTCTTTTTTGTTTTAAATATTCTTATATTTTATTATTTATATATATTATGTCCGACATATACATATAGACACACACACACACACACACACACACACACACACACACACATATATATATATATATATATATATATATATATATATAAATAAATAAAAGTAGACTTGTTGATAAATAACAACTTATATGTAAAATGTTGTGTATACTATGTAGTAGTCATCCATTATTATTATTATTATTATATTTGTTATTTTGAAGACGTCTCGCATAATGAAACATTTTATGCAATTTCGAAGCGTTCACGGAAATATTTTGTGGCCCTTAAAAGGGCCTTTTAAAAAAAAAAGAACAAAAAAAGAAAACCAAATACACACACACGTAACACCGTGCACAGTGCGCACTCTAGAGGTGTGAGAATTAGGCTTTCTTCTCGGTCTTCTTGGGTAAGAGGACTGCCTGGATATTGGGCAGTACACCTCCCTGCGCGATCGTAACTCCTGAGAGCAACTTGTTCAACTCCTCGTCGTTACGGATCGCCAATTGGAGATGCCTCGGGATGATTCTGGTCTTCTTGTTGTCCCGAGCGGCGTTTCCGGCCAATTCGAGCACTTCGGCGGCCAGATACTCCATCACGGCGGCCAAGTATACCGGTGCACCGGCTCCCACGCGTTCTGCGTAGTTGCCTTTTCTCAAAAGTCTATGTATACGGCCCACAGGAAACTGAAGTCCGGCACGATTGGAACGAGACTTTGCCTTTCCCTTCACTTTGCCACCTTTACCGCGACCCGACATTATGCACAAGAATTAGACTAAAGACAACGACAATATTGAAAATACGCGAGCGCTCACGGTCGCGAGCAGCAGACTGTGCTGTGTGTATGTGAATACGAAAAAATTTTTACTTTTTTGTATTTATATACGAGCGCTCTTAGTGGGGACGCGAGCGAGCGACATCTCGCAGACGATTGCGCACGACGTTGCACGACAATCGGCGAAGTAAGCCGACATATATATATATTTTTTTTTTTTTTTTACTTAGAAGTGTATGATTAACAACACACATTAATTTAAAAAAAAAAAATAATAATAATAAATAATAATAATTTTAAATAAAATATTATTATTATAATTATTATAATTAAAAAAAAATATATATTTAATACATATTGCTATTTGTTTTAATATTTGCAATAATTTATTATACAAAAAAAAAAAAAAGAAAGAAATTGTAGATCAACATCTATGCTTAATAAAAAAAAAAAAAAAAAAGAAAAAAGATGCGTTCTCTTTTTGAAAAAGTGACGCTATCGAGGTGTGTTCGGAAAATTCGAGAGAACGTGGAGCTTGAACTTTGAATAAGTTTTGTTAAAGCCTCGGTGTTATAAATATTTGCATGTTGTTTTGTGTTATGTTTTGTTTTATGTTTCTATTCATTAATATATACGAAGTTAATTTGTGTTTTTACTGTTTTCTAGTGTGAGTGAAAGATAGAAAAGTGCAAATAGCGCGAGGCAATGTCGGGGTGATACATCATAATAAGGTTAGTTTATTTGTCCTCACCTACTTACCGCCACTTAGTCACTTATATTATTATGATAGTGAATATATATATATATATAATTATATATAGAGAGAGAGAGAAAATTCGAGGGATCGTGGAGCTTGAACTTTGAATAAGTTCTGTAAAAGCCTCGGTGTTATATTTATTTGCATGTTGTTTTGTGTCCTTTTTTTTTATTCTCTTGTTTTATGCTTCTATTCATTAATATACGAAATTAATTTGTGTTTTTACTGTTTTCCAGTGTGTGAGTGAAAGATAGAAAAGTGCAAATAGCGAGGCAATGTCGGGGTGATACATCATAATACATAATAAGGTTAGTTTATATATATTTTATACATATATATATTTCTCCATAAGACGAGACGTTCGTCGTTGAAACTTTACCATTTATAAATAATATGTAGGTGTATTTAGAAACTTTTGTTAGCCCTGAGAAGGGCTTTTTGTCGTGCTTTTATTGCACATATACATCGCCGTCACATACGCACATACACACGCACAGCACTCGCACGAGCACAGCGCTCGCGAAGCACGCGCGCGCGCGCGCGTGTTATTTAACGTTCGTTTAGCATAGTTTATTATATTTTATATACATTCACTTTTTTGGCGTGGCGGACGCGGCCTTCTTTGCCGCCGGCTTGGACCTGGGCGTCGCTGCCTTCTTTGGCTTGGGCGCTTTGGGCTTCTTCGTCGGGGGCTTGGCGGTCTTCTTCGCCTTCGAAGCGGCGGCTCCGCCCTTCGACTTCGAAGCGGAGGATGCGGCGGAGGCGGAGGCCTTCTTGGCCGCCGCTGCTGCTGCTGCTGCGGTGGCGGGCTTCTTTTTCGCAGCGGCCGCTTTCTTGTCCTTCACAGCCGCCTTCGATTTGGACTTTGACGGCGAGGACGCAGCGGCAGCCGCTGCGGCGGCTGCTGCGGCACCCTTCTTGCCGGCCCTGCCGCCGGCGGACGCCGCCGCGGGCGCTCCGGACGCCTTCTTCGACCTCGACGAGGCGGAGGCCGACGACGACGCGCCGGACGCTGCGGCGGAGGAGCCCTTACCGGCGCCACCGGCCGCCGACTGCTTGCTCTTCGAAGCGGACGATTTGGACTCGAGTTTGAAACTGCCAGAGGCGCCCTTGCCCTTGGTCTGTATCAGGGCGCCGGACTCGACGGCGCTCTTTAGGTATTTTCTTATGAACGGTGCCAATTTCTCGGCGTCCACCTTATACTGGGCCGCTATGTACTTTTTGATAGCTTGCAGAGACGAACCGCTGCGCTCCTTTAGCTCCTTGATGGCGCTGTTGACCATCTCGGAGGTCTTGGGGTGGGACGGTTTCGCTTTCGGCTTCTTAGCAGCGGCGGCGGCGGCGGCGCCGCCGGCGCCCGCAGACTTAGGTTTCTTCGCCGGGGTGACGGGAGCGGGAGCTTCTGATGCTACAGCGGCGTCGGCCATTGTTATTATTTTTATTTATTTTTTATTATTATTATTAATGTTATTATCACACACACACACGCACACGATCACTCACAAAGAGAAGATAGATTGTTATGAACGGAGACGACGCGGGAATTATAGTTTATATACGCACATATATCGAGGACTACGTCGAACGATAATGGCGTGGCAGAGGTCGCTAGTGGCAGTAAGAGCGGTAGCGATACCGTGAGGAGAGCCGCGGTGTCGCTGGACATTTTCTCGTACGAACGCTTAAAACTTTTCACTAACAGGCGTCTAGAAAATTATAATTTTTACATTATTCGAGACGTTGAGACGAACTCGCGACCCGCAAGGGCCTCGTCCGTGAACCTGTCCACCGGCTCGCGGACCGAAAACTATGGCACGCGTCGATTCGAAAGAAATACGAGCTCTCGAATTCGTCGAAGTGCTACGTGCGTACCTCCGGTCATGTTTAAAAGTTATTTTTCTCTATAAAAATTTAATGAAACAATGATGCGTTTCGACAGATCGAAAGCGAAGAATACCCGCCCGCCCGGAGACATCGAATGATCGCCGTGCGACCGTCCATCGACCTCCTCGAGGACCTCCAAGTGGAGCATCGTAAAACACCCGATGCCCTCGCTCAGCGACAGCGGCCCACCGCGGCCGCCGTTGTCGAGTACGCCGAGTGTTGTTACAGGGGTAAGTGTGTGTGTATATATTATTAAGATAGATATATATGTTCTCTTTGTTTATTTGTCTTTCCTTGTTCTCGTTCAAAATATTAAACTTTAATATGAACAAAAAAAAAAAAAAGAAAAGAAAAGAATAAAAATTATATATTATATCGCACTCGCCGTCGTCGTCGTCATCGTCGTCGTCGTAGTAGTAATCGTCATCGTTTCATATCGAAGGAGACTTTTCTAATAACTCTATATTGCTATTTAATAACGAACGTTCCTACCACAACAATCGAATATTAATTATAATATCTGTTTATACATAAGAATAATATTATTATTATTTTGTTTCTCTTTCAGTACTCAGGTTATTATTATTATTATTAATAATAAAATAATAATAATAAGCCTTCCAAAGGACCGGGTTCTTTTGAACCCGTGAATTATGAAAGAGAAACATAATAATAATAATAGGCAATAGGCATCACTCATCACTAAATCTGTTTCGTATTAAGTGTATAGGGAATATACGTATTATTATTATTATTCTTTTATTTATTTATATAATTAAATTTCAATATGTAAATAGTTAACTCCCAATTCCCAACCACCTAACTCTTAGTGATATGCGCGCATTCACTCTCGCAATGTTAGAGTATATTGTGTAGTGTGTGTGTGTGTGTGTAATAAGTAATATCATAGTCATAATAAAATCATTAAGATTTCCAATGTTTACTCTCGACTCAGACTCAGTTGCTAATGTCAACGTGTCATTGTTGTGGCAACACGTTCGGGAGGGACGTCCTTGTGGTCGAGAAACATATTTTATTTAATTTTTGAAACTTGTGCGGCCCTGAGAAGGGCCTTTTTTTTTTTTGTCGCCACAATAGTGAGTCGACGGAGAGAGAGAGATTATGCGAGGGGGAGGGCTGGTTCGAGTGTCATAATCTAGATGTAAACGATTACACTGACCGCGCCCGTGCGCACACAGCACAGACACACAACACAGAGCAATAACCCACCCATCCTCACACGCACACACTCTTCACAATTTTCGCTCTCGTCGGTTTCACCAGAGTGGCTGACTGGTCTTCGTGGTTCCGTTGTTATTATTATTATTAACCGCCGAAGCCGTACAGAGTGCGCCCCTGCCGCTTCAGGGCGTACACGACGTCCATGGCGGTGACGGTCTTCCTCTTGGCGTGCTCAGTGTACGTGACTGCGTCCCGGATCACGTTCTCGAGGAACACCTTCAGCACTCCGCGAGTCTCCTCGTATATCAGGCCGGATATACGTTTGACGCCGCCCCTCCGGGCGAGACGACGGATCGCCGGCTTCGTGATACCCTGGATGTTATCACGCAGCACTTTCCTGTGTCGCTTCGCTCCACCTTTCCCCAGACCCTTTCCACCTTTACCGCGACCGGTCATGTTGACTGTACACTTGTATTACTTCTCGCGAGTGACGGGGAGACGTTCGACTACGAACGTACGGTTGAAACTTGTGATATCGAAAATGGAAGCGTCTTCCATCCAGCTGAGTGTGCTGGGAGGCAGTGTCAGGGCGTTGGCCCTCTGACTGCTGTTTCTAGCGGCACCCATAAACATGAGTGCGTCCTTGGGGTGGGCAATCGTGCCCGAGGGAGGTGTGCTTACCCCTGGGTAAGCACTGGGAATAGGAAGCAGGAGAATTGGGGATGAGCATGTGCCACCTGGGCGGTCAGCTCAGCCGGGTGAGACCCTCGGTTACCCGAGAGAGGCCCAGCTTAAGCGACCAGCGACCGAGGTGGCGCTCAGAAGTCAATTTAGGGAGGGGGTAAAATATCCCTCGGGAGCCTGAATCTGGCATCTGGCGGTCTTGTGTGAAGAGGCGCGATGTTCTGAAGGTGCGGGTGGGCAGATTCGTCGGCACGGCGAAAAGTGTTTGATGCTAGCCGGCCGACGTGCTCCTCCAGACCCTCCGTCTTGAGATCTCTGTGCAGCGTAGAGTTCCTGACGTAGTACGGGGCCTGGGTGACTTGCCTCAAGGCGAGATTTTGCACCACCTGCAGAGTCTTCTTCTGACGCGGACTCAGTAGGGCATACCATGCCGGGCTGGCGTACGTCAGGTGAGGTCTGACGTACGCTTTGTACAGCTGTAGTTTGGTGTTCAGAGGCAGCCGGGATCTGAGCAGGGGGCGCAGCAGGAACAGGGCGGCTCTCGCCGCCCGGGTGGCCTTCTTCACGTGCGCCACCATGTTCAGACGTCGATCGATAACGACCCCTAAGTAGGTCGCGATTGGGTTCCAGGAGACGCGCTGACCGTGGAGGGTCAGCGGAGGAGGCAGGCGAAGGTGGTTGCCGAAACTTATCGCCTGTGTTTTGGCGACGTTAAGCGTGAGCCTCCACTCCGCCAACCAGTCGGGCAGGAGGTCGAGTGCTCGCTGAAGCTTTTTGGCTGCGTGTGCGGGGTTCAGTGACGTCGTCATCAGCGCGACGTCATCGGCGTAGAGCGCCAGTAGAGTTCCCTGCTGCACCGGGATGTCGTCCGTGTACAAACTGTATAATGCCGGGGACAATGTGCTGCCCTGGGGGACTCCCGCCGCGATCGAGTGGCTGCTTGACCATGCACTCTCCACCCGAACGCGGAATGATCTTCCCTGCAAGAAGCTGGCGAGGGTGCGCACGATATGGTGTGGCGTGCCGGTGTTGAGCACCTTTCGCAGGAGTCCGATGTGCCACACGCGGTCGAATGCGTGCGACACGTCGAGAAAGGCTGCTGTTGCACTCTCCTTCCTGTTTAGAGTGTGGGCAGCATGGTGCACCACTCTGGCCACCTGCAGGGTGGTTGAGTGACCGCTGCGGAATCCATACTGTTCCTTCCTGGGAGGGATGTGTGGCAGAAGCAGGTCGAGGAAGAGCTTTTCGAAGAGCTTCGCTACCGCACTTAGGAGGGTGATAGGGCGGTAGCTCTCCGGCCGGCGTGGGCTCTTCCCCGGTTTAGGCAACATAACCACCAGGCCCTTTTTCCACGACTGGGGAAAGTATCCCAGCCGCAGGATCGCGTTGAAGAGCCTGGTGAGCGCTGCGAAGGTCCTATCGAAAATTCGACTTCACCTTGTTTTATATATGCTGTTGCGTTCGGCTATGTTCGGCTCCACTCGTCAGTAGACGACTTAATTCACGGGGGGTGGGGGGGTACGACTTGTAATAATAATAATTAAAGAATAATAATAAATAAACTGAACCTCACATTGTCTAATCCAATTTGATGTATTATTATTTATTTATTTATTTAAATATTATACCTTAATTTTAAATAGTATATAAATGATGTGTGTAATATGTAACTTTTCTTTTTCTTATCTCTCTCTCTCTCTCTCTATATCGTTTAACGTTTCTCTCGTGATCTTATATCTATTTTTTCTTTTCTTTTTTATCTATGTACAAATTATGTATGTTTGTATGTACATATTTATTTATTTATTATTATTTTTTTTTTTTTGTGTTTATCTTTAAATAAATATATATATATATATTTGTTTCATAGTTTGTTTTTTTTTTTTTTTTTTTTTTTTTTCTTTCTTTCTTTCTCTCTCTCCCTCCCTCTCCCCCTCTCCCCCCCCCCC
Organism: Heliconius charithonia; assembly: GCA_030704555.1. Lineage (NCBI taxonomy): Eukaryota > Metazoa > Arthropoda > Insecta > Lepidoptera > Nymphalidae > Heliconius > Heliconius charithonia. The sequence continues at coordinate 22,526 of JALPMF010000042.1, forward strand.
CCCATATCTTTCATATGTAAATTTAAGTATGTTGTTTATTTGTATTTGTGTATAATTTTATATTATATTATATTAGAGACGGTTCTTTGCACACGTTTGAAACTATTATACATATATATAAATATCAGAACAATTTGTGGCCCTGAGAAGGGCCTTTTGGTTTCATAAACGGTAACGATATCGTCGCGCAATATCGTCGTCGTTGTTGTTGTTGTTTGTTACTGTAACTGTAACTGTAAATTGTTGTTACAATTACGCACGTTCGCCTCTGATCCTGCGCGCGAGCTGGATGTCCTTCGGCATAATGGTGACACGTTTGGCGTGAATCGCGCAAAGGTTGGTATCCTCAAAGAGGCTCACCAGATACGCCTCGCTCGCCTCCTGGAGGGCCATGACCGCGGAGCTCTGGAACCGCAGATCGGTCTTGAAGTCCTGCGCGATCTCACGCACCAAACGCTGGAAGGGCAGCTTGCGGATGAGAAGCTCCGTACTCTTCTGGTAGCGACGAATCTCACGGAGGGCGACGGTGCCGGGCCTGTACCTGTGGGGCTTCTTCACGCCGCCGGTGGCCGGTGCGCTCTTGCGAGCCGCCTTGGTGGCGAGCTGTTTGCGCGGCGCCTTACCACCGGTGGACTTGCGGGCGGTTTGCTTGGTACGAGCCATGTTCTTCTCACACACACGAGCACAACAACACTAGAAAAGAAAAAGAGGAACTCTAACTAACTAACCGACTATCGACCGGCTGAGTGACTGACTGACTGACTGACTGTTTGTGTTTAAAAAATTTTACCCCGTCCGTCTATATATGAACAACACACCGCACTCTCCGTTCCGCTCTATCGCGTAGCGCCGTCTCTATTCAGCACGCGAAACGCGAAACGCGAGACACTCCGAAAAGGTACGAACGAACGGGCGTCGGGCGGTGAGACTACCTCGACGACGAATTAGTTTCTACATACATACATACATACATACGTACATACGTACTGTGTTGTTTGGAATGTGTTTGTTATATTTCATATTCAAATAAATAAATATATATATATATATATATATATATATATATATATATATATATATATATATATATTTATTATTATTATTATGTTTCTCTTTCATAGTACTCGGATTCAAAAGAACCTTTCCGGTCCTTTGGCTTATTGTTATTGTTGTTATTATTATTATTATTATGTATATATATTTTTTCTCGAAATATAATTTCGGTTAATATGAGCCCCACGGGCTTCAAGCCAAGTGTGGTCCATTTTCAGGAATTGGTTGGGAAGTTATGTCTTCCTGTAAAAACTTTCTTACAATGCGACAAGTATTAAGGATTGCGGCTTTTTGCATAGTTATGTATATATTTATAGGTAATTTTATTTGATCTATATAGTGTAAAAGACTTTTTGGTATAACTCCTGTGCTGGAAAGTACCAATGGTACAATATATACTTTTTTCATTTTCCATATTCTTGTAACTTCTTCCTTTAATTCTGTATATTTATTAATTTTTTCTGTTATAGATTTTTGAAGATTATGGGTATTTGGAATTGTTATATCTATCAAGTATGTTTGTTTATTTATTTTGTCTATTAATGTTATATCAGGTCTATTATAGTGTATTGTTTTGTCTGTTAGAATTGCTCTATCATAGTACATCTTGTAATTGGGGCTTTCCAACACAGGTTTTGGTACATATTGATAGTATGGATTCGGTTTATCCTGTATTAACTTATTTATTATTGCCAACTTTTGATGAACGATTTGTACAACTTGATTGTGTCTATGAGTATAATCTGTCTGTGCTAAGGAAGAACAAGCGCTAGTTATATGCTGGATAGTTTCTGGTTGTCGATGACATTTTCTACATTTATCATTTTGTATATTACGGTCTCTGACAATAAATTTTCTATAATTTTTTGTTGCAATAACTTGATCTTGGATGGCGATCATAAAACCTTCAGTTTCTGGGAATAAAGAACCTAATTTGAGCCATTTATTCGAAGCCTCCGAGTCAATATGCACCTGTTCCAAGTCATGAAGGTGTCGACCATGTAGTACTTTTTTACGCCAATCATTTAATTTTTGTTCTACATGGTCTTGAAGTGGTTTGAATAAAATTGATCTATTTTTTAAATTAAGTGGAGTGAAATTATTATCTAAATCTATTATTGCAGAATGTAAAGTGCTTTCTGATTTTGTGTAAAAGAAATCTCTAAGGTTCTTGACTTGTCCTTCCCATAACACTTCCAGATCTATTAGTCCTCTACCGCCTTTTATTCTTTTTATATTAATTCTCTCTATTGCTGATTTTGGGTGTAAATAATTAAATTTAGTTAAAGTTGTCCTTGTTTTTATCTGAAGGCGTTTGATGTCAGTTTGAGTCCATTTTATTACTCCAAAAGTGTATGTTAAAACTGGAATAGCGTAAGCATTTATTGCCTTAAAAAGATTTTTTGAATGAAGTTGTCTTTTACATATTGCATTTAATCGTTTAGTGAATTCCATAATTAAATGTTTTTTTATTTGAATATGATTTATGCTATTAGATTGATGTACCCCTAAGTATTTATAAGTATCACCTGACTCCATTAAATTAAATGAAATATTGTCATCGTTATCAATGTTACTATTTATTTTGCCTCTTTTAATATGAATTGTTTTACATTTATCGATCCCAAAAGACATATTTATATCCTGACTAAATTGTGTAGTAATTTTGAGGAGAATTTGAAGACCTTTTTTAGTGTTTGCAAAAATTTTAATATCATCCATGTACATCAAATGTGTGATAGCAGTATTATTATTTAATTTATACCCACATGATGGCATGGCGTTCAGAAGATGAGAAAGGGGATTTAAGGCGAGGCAAAACCATAACGGGCTAAGAGAATCGCCCTGAAAGATACCATTTTCAATATAAATTTCCTCAGTCACAATTTTGTTATTTCCGACTGATAAATGCAGAGTAGTTCTCCATTCTGCCATGGCATTCTGTAAAAATTTTACAATAGATGGATGTATCTTATATATTTTAAGTATTTTGACTAACCACGAATGAGGGACACTATCAAATGCCTTTTTATAATCTATATATGATATGTGAAGATTTTTTTTATGAGTATTAGCATCTTTTAAAACTATTGAATCTATTATTAACTGTTCTTTACATCCTTTATGGTTTTGCCTACATCCTTTTTGTTCCTCTGCAAGTATTCTATTTTCAATTAAATGTTTATTAATTTTATGTGTTATGCAAGCTGTAATAAGTTTATAAATGGTTGGTAAACACGTAATAGGTCGATATTGGGAAGGGTTCAATGTGTCACTATTTTTAGGAATCATATAAGTTATTCCTTTTGTAACAAATTTTGGTAGCACTTGCTTATTGTTGACAATATCTGTAATTATATTAGCTAATATATCATGAAGGACGTAGAACTTTTTGTACCAAAAATTGTGAATACCATCGATTCCTGCAGCTTTCCAGTTTTTAACATGCCTTACTACTTTTTCAATGTCTTCTCTGGCAAAGTTTACAGATTCCATATTACTTACATCTTTCCACCTATTTTCTACGTCACTCAACCATTCGGCCTCCTCGTTATGGCTTTCCTTTCTTTTCCATAAGTCTGTCCAGTAGTTTGAGAGTGCTTCTTTCTCAGGTATTTCACTATTAATCGTATCTTGTTTTTCGTTTAATTTCCTATAAAATATTTTCTCATTATTATTAAATAAATCATTATCTATTTTTCTCCGTAGCGCTTTATTGTACCTTGCTAATCGCTGAGATTTTAAACTTAATTTTTGCTTAAGCGTATCAAGGAATTCTTCGGGTGTACTATTTTTGCTTTCGTGTATAGAATGAACTGATAATCTTTTAAAAATATCCTGGACTTTTTTTAGTAGTTTTGGAGATTTATTACCATTTATATATTGTGTCAATTTTCCTAAATCGGCTCTTATTTTTTTAATATCTAACTCAAGTCTAATTTGCCATGCAGGTTTTTGAGGTTTACGTTTTGTAGTTGGTAAATTTGAATGCGAGTGACGTATATGATATCCAGAATTTTCGGCTATTACTAATGCACTACAGTAAATCAAAGTATGAATATGGTTTAAATCTGAATCTATGAAGTAAAATTGTTTAAGAATTTGTTTATTAAATATATCTAAGTATTCATATAGCCTCTTATTTTCTTTTAGTTTTGGCAACTTAGGACGGGCTGTGGGATTTACTCCCGTATATTGAATAAGAGCAGTTTCCAAATCATTAGTTAATTTATTGATATTCAGTTGCATCTTGTAAGGAATTTGTTCTTGATTTTGTTCATGTTCTAATTGAAGTGTTGTTAATGACGTATTTGTTTGAGTTGAGGCGTGAGAGGATGGTATGGCGGGAAATTTATTGTGTAACGACAATTGTGTTGGACAAACGAGAGGAGAAGGTTCGAATGACTCTTGTGATAGTATTGCTATTGATTTATTAGATGATGTATGTGTGTTAATCGACTGTTGTAATGAATCACTATTTTCTTCATTACTAAGAAGGTCTGATATTTCTTTTTTTAAAGTTTTTATAACTTCGTCGGATAAAAGTTTGTTTCTAACAATAACACGTCTTTGATCCGCAATCCTTTGGGAAGAAACATTTATATTCGGATATTTTAAAATAAAATTGTCGTGAAGTTTTTTACAGTACATAGTGTTGTCAGTCTCTAAGCGGGTGATGTACAAATATGTGCGCATGATAAATAGGTTCATTTCTTCTGTCCATTGCATGCGCACTCTGGGTTTGCCAGCTTTGGTGGTCGCAGGTTTGTTGACTAGTGCCTCCTGCGAAACATCCTCAGCCGGAGTAAAAGATCTGCTACTACTGCTGTCTGTCAAGTCTGTCGGTCTATATGTCGGATCGGCTGTAATATTCTTATCGGTGGGAACCCGCCTGCTCAATTCCCTACCGCCGATGGATCGCATGCTGAGGCATCCAGCATCGGCTCCAGATGCGCCCCGGCGCTCACCCCCGGGAAGCGGCCCTATACGTTTCTTATTTCGTGTCTCCATATTGATGGGTCACCTTAACCTTGTTAGCCGTGTAAGTTTTTATTGTACACGTTACCGCCCCCCACGTTAGCAAGATCTTCAGCTAGGACGTAAGGTAGGATTTTGGGGGGCTTATTATTATTATTATTATTATTATTATTTTTTTTTTTTTTTCAAGCCGTAGCCGCCGTAATTAGTTAATGATAGGATTAGAATTGAATTATCGATTATGTGCTATTATGATTATGATTATTATTATTATTTTTTGTTCTCCTATATGTCATTGGTTAATTTACATTTGTGTGTATATGTGTGTGTGTGTATATATAATATATATAATCATCGTCTCATTACTTATTTATTTTTAATTATTATTATCGTTATTATATATATGTTATTTTTATTTATTTATTTATTTATTTTTTTTTTTCCACATTCATACATCAAACTGACTCGAGGTAGACGTTTTGCGAGAAACTATTTTTTTTTTTTTTTTTTTTTTCATGAATCATATAGTGGCCCTTAAAAGGGCCTTTTGAGAATGCGCGCGATAACCGATGACGATGATGATGATGATGATGATGATGTTGTTGTTAGCGTATGCGTAGTGTACCATACACCACCACCAGTGGTGCACAAAGACACACACACACACACACGCACACTTTAGCACAACAACAACAACAAACAACACGCACAAATACACCGTCACGCGGCACGGCGTTCGTGCGTTGGTCTCTTCGACGGACCACTTCACTTGGAGCTCGTGTACTTGGTGACGGCCTTGGTGCCTTCGCTGACTGCGTGCTTGGCCAACTCGCCGGGCAACAGGAGCCTCACGGAGGTCTGCACCTCCCTGGATGTGATCGTGGACCTCTTGTTGTAGTGGGCGAGTCGCGACGCCTCGGCGGCGATGCGCTCGAAGATGTCGTTCACGAACGAGTTCATGATGGACATAGCCTTACTGGGGATGCCGGTGTCCGGGTGGACCTGTTTGAGCACTTTGTAGATGTAGATGGCGTAGCTCTCCTTCCTCTTGTGCTTCTTCTTCTTCTTGTCAGACTTGGAGATGTTCTTTTGGGCCTTACCGGATTTCTTGGCGGCCTTTCCGCTAGTCTTGGGCGGCATGATGATAACACACACACACTATCGATTAGAAAGATAGATAGATAGATACACACACACTCTGAGCGTCCGGGATGATTGTTAAAAAGCGGAATGTGGCTGTCCGTAATTCATGCCTGGGGATGTATTCGCGTTCTGTGGACGTACAAGCGCTCACGACGCGCACCAGCTTTTTGAGAGGGGATCGACCAATACGAACGCTGTACGGCTCAAGATAGGGGGGCACGGGTGGCGACGAAAGAGCGGTGCCGCTAATGCGCTCCCTCCCCCTCCCCTTCCCACCGACACCGGTGCGTACCCTGTACGTCTCATATTGTATTTCGTATAAAAAAATTATTAAAATTGAAGATAAATTTAGCAATCTTAATATTTGTTTACATTTTTTTTTTTACGTATACGTATCTATGCATGTATGTATGTGTGTATTCCTCCTCCTATTGGTATTTTTTTTTTTTTTTCATATGACATTACTATTGTCAAAGTGACCTTCTTTTCTTTTTTGTTTTACCTATTCTTATATTTTATTATTTATATATATTATGTCCGACATATACATATAGACACACACACACACACACACATATATATATATATATATATATATATATATATATATATATATATATATATATATAAAAATAAATAAAAGTAGACTTGTTGATAAATAACAACTTATATGTAAAATGTTGTGTATACTATGTAGTAGTCATCCATTATTATTATTATTATATTTGTTATTTTGAAGACGTCTCGCATAATGAAACATTTTATGCAATTTCGAAGCGTTCACGGAAATATTTTGTGGCCCTTAAAAGGGCCTTTTAAAAAAAAAAAGAACAAAAAAAGAAAACCAAATACACACACACGTAACACCGTGCACAGTGCGCACTCTAGAGGTGTGAGAATTAGGCTTTCTTCTCGGTCTTCTTGGGTAAGAGGACTGCCTGGATATTGGGCAGTACACCTCCTTGCGCGATCGTAACTCCCGAGAGCAACTTGTTCAACTCCTCGTCGTTACGGATCGCCAATTGGAGATGCCTCGGGATGATTCTGGTCTTCTTGTTGTCCCGAGCGGCGTTTCCGGCCAATTCGAGCACTTCGGCGGCCAGATACTCCATCACGGCGGCCAAGTATACCGGTGCACCGGCTCCCACGCGTTCTGCGTAGTTGCCTTTTCTCAAAAGTCTATGTATACGGCCCACAGGAAACTGAAGTCCGGCACGATTGGAACGAGACTTTGCCTTTCCCTTCACTTTGCCACCTTTACCGCGACCCGACATTATGCACAAGAATTAGACTAAAGACAACGACAATATTGAAAATACGCGAGCGCTCACGGTCGCGAGCAGCAGACTGTGCTGTGTGTATGTGAATACGAATTTTTTTTTTTTTTTTTCTGATGGACTTAAATGCTGTTGACCTGGAATGGTCTTGACAGCGTCACCGGGCTGGGAGGGGCGAGTGTGGCTCGCCCCTGAAGAGAAAATTACGAGCTTTGATGGACGCTCGTGAAGTGTTAGCGATCGCGGGGGGATACCCCGCGTACGCTAATCATGGGGGGTTTCGTCCATTGGGCCCCGCCGCGCCGAGGCGCGGGCGTGCCGTGAGAAATGACTGGCCTCGCCGCCTCTTATGGCGGCGGTGAGTGGGACGTGAGACTGAGGAGTGGATCCTCCCTGTGTATTGGGCGTTGGCAGCAGTTATTGGATCGTCAGGATCCAGAAGAATGCTTCTGGGGCGTCGAAGACTCGGATGTGGGTGAGGAGCGTACTTACACGCTTCGACGATCAGTGGGTTGGAATGGGAATCTGCACGCTCGTATTAGCGCTTGGCCAGGCGCTTGCAGAATTCCTTGAGCGATTCTAGCTCGAAGTCTTTGTGGAGGTCAACGTTGCGGACGTACCATGGGCATCCGGATGCGATACGTAGAAATTTATTTTGGACCCTCTGAAGGAGGTCTATCTTAGTGTGTGCGAACACGACACAAGCATAGGTCATGACGGGACGGATGCAAGTTTTGTACAATGTCAGCTTGTTACGAAGTGACATTTTACTCCGCTTGCAAATGAGCGGGTACAGCCGGTTCATGACGTATGTGGCTTTGTTCCTGACATACGTGATGTGCGGCCGGAAGGAGAATTTCGAATCCAGTACGACGCCTAGGTATTTGACCGTGGATTCCCAGGGGATAGGTTTGCCTTGTAGGTAGATAGTCGAGACGGTCTCGTAACGTTTACGCGGAAAGAGGACGGCTACGCTTTTCTCCGGGTTAACCTCAAACCGCCACTTGCTGAACCAAACGCCTAGGGCGTCGGCAGCTCGTTGCAGTCTTTCGGCTAGGACAAAAGCGGAGCGATCCGAGGTGTAGAGCGCGGTGTCATCGGCATACATCGCAAGTTCGACTTTATCGGTACGCGGTATGTCGCTGGTATAAAGCGCGTAGAGTAGAGGTGAAAGAGTGGAGCCTTGCGGGACTCCAGCGCGAACGAGTCTAGAGGACGATAGTGTCCCTTCTAATCTATATCGGAACGTACGATTCGACAGGTATTCCCGAATGATGTGAACGAGTGAGTCTGGCAGGGCCATACGGCGGAGCTTGAAGAGCAGGCCGTTGTGCCAGACCTTGTCGAAGGCTTTGGCGATGTCTAAGAAGATGGCCGCCGTGTCGCTACGAATCGATCGGCGGACGTTATATTTCGCGATATGTTCGGTAAGCCGGTGAACTTGGTGTATGGACGAGTGGTGGGATCTAAAACCGAACTGTTCGTCGATGAACAGTTGTTTTGCCTCGACTATCTCCTTTAACCTACTGAGAACGATTCTTTCGTAGATTTTCCCCAAACTACTGATAAGGCTAATGGGTCTGTAGCTGGAGGGAAGGTTGGCGGGTTTTTTGGGCTTGCGAATGCCTATAACTATTGCTTCCTTCCATTCGGTAGGAAAGGAGCAACCTGCTAAAAGAGCATTGAAAATAAGGACTAGCAACGTTACTAAGTGGATCGGAAGGGACTTGAGAACTTTGTTTGGGATCTTGTCGGGCCCCGGGGCCTTTTTTGGGTTTAAGTCCTTGAGAATGGACTTAACCTCGTCTATGTCGGTGGGGTCCCGAAAATTCGACTTCACCTTGTTTTATATATGCTGTTGCGTTCGGCTATGTTCGGCTCCACTCGTCAGTAGACGACTTAATTCACGGGGGGTGGGGGGGTACGACTTGTAATAATAATAATTAAAGAATAATAATAAATAAACTGAACCTCACATTGTCTAATCCAATTTGATGTATTATTATTTATTTATTTAAATATTATACCTTAATTTTAAATAGTATATAAATGATGTGTGTAATATGTAACTTTTCTTTTTCTTATCTCTCTCTCTCTCTCTCTATATCGTTTAACGTTTCTCTCGTGATCTTATATCTATTTTTTCTTTTCTTTTTTATCTATGTACAAATTATGTATGTTTGTATGTACATATTTATTTATTTATTATTTTTTTTTTTTTGTGTTTATCTTTAAATAAATATATATATATATATTTGTTTCATAGTTTGTTTTTTTTTTTTTTTTTTTTTTTTTTCTTTCTTTCTTTCTCTCTCTCCCTCCCTCTCCCCCTCTCCCCCCCCCCCCCATATCTTTCATATGTAAATTTAAGTATGTTGTTTATTTGTATTTGTGTATAATTTTATATTATATTATATTAGAGACGGTTCTTTGCACACGTTTGAAACTATTATACATATATATAAATATCAGAACAATTTGTGGCCCTGAGAAGGGCCTTTTGGTTTCATAAACGGTAACGATATCGTCGCGCAATATCGTCGTCGTTGTTGTTGTTGTTTGTTACTGTAACTGTAACTGTAAATTGTTGTTACAATTACGCACGTTCGCCTCTGATCCTGCGCGCGAGCTGGATGTCCTTCGGCATAATGGTGACACGTTTGGCGTGAATCGCGCAAAGGTTGGTATCCTCAAAGAGGCTCACCAGATACGCCTCGCTCGCCTCCTGGAGGGCCATGACCGCGGAGCTCTGGAACCGCAGATCGGTCTTGAAGTCCTGCGCGATCTCACGCACCAAACGCTGGAAGGGCAGCTTGCGGATGAGAAGCTCCGTACTCTTCTGGTAGCGACGAATCTCACGGAGGGCGACGGTGCCGGGCCTGTACCTGTGGGGCTTCTTCACGCCGCCGGTGGCCGGTGCGCTCTTGCGAGCCGCCTTGGTGGCGAGCTGTTTGCGCGGCGCCTTACCACCGGTGGACTTGCGGGCGGTTTGCTTGGTACGAGCCATGTTCTTCTCACACACACGAGCACAACAACACTAGAAAAGAAAAAGAGGAACTCTAACTAACTAACCGACTATCGACCGGCTGAGTGACTGACTGACTGACTGACTGTTTGTGTTTAAAAATGGAAGCGTCTTCCATCCAGCTGAGTGTGCTGGGAGGCAGTGTCAGGGCGTTGGCCCTCTGACTGCTGTTTCTAGCGGCACCCATAAACATGAGTGCGTCCTTGGGGTGGGCAATCGTGCCCGAGGGAGGTGTGCTTACCCCTGGGTAAGCACTGGGAATAGGAAGCAGGAGAATTGGGGATGAGCATGTGCCACCTGGGCGGTCAGCTCAGCCGGGTGAGACCCTCGGTTACCCGAGAGAGGCCCAGCTTAAGCGACCAGCGACCGAGGTGGCGCTCAGAAGTCAATTTAGGGAGGGGGTAAAATATCCCTCGGGAGCCTGAATCTGGCATCTGGCGGTCTTGTGTGAAGGGGCGCGATGTTCTGAAGGTGCGGGTGGGCAGATTCGTCGGCACGGCGAAAAGTGTTTGATGCTAGCCGGCCGACGTGCTCCTCCAGACCCTCCGTCTTGAGGTCTCTGTGCAGCGTAGAGTTCCTGACGTAGTACGGGGCCTGGGTGACTTGCCTCAAGGCGAGATTTTGCACCACCTGCAGAGTCTTCTTCTGACGCGGACTCAGTAGGGCATACCATGCCGGGCTGGCGTACGTCAGGTGAGGTCTGACGTACGCTTTGTACAGCTGTAGTTTGGTGTTCAGAGGCAGCCGGGATCTGAGCAGGGGGCGCAGCAGGAACAGGGCGGCTCTCGCCGCCCGGGTGGCCTTCTTCACGTGCGCCACCATGTTCAGACGTCGATCGATAACGACCCCTAAGTAGGTCGCGATTGGGTTCCAGGAGACGCGCTGACCGTGGAGAGTCAGCGGAGGAGGCAGACGAAGGTGGTTGCCGAAACTTATCGTCTGTGTTTTGGCGACGTTAAGCGTGAGCCTCCACTCCGCCAACCAGTCGGGCAGGAGGTCGAGTGCTCGCTGAAGCTTTTTGGCTGCGTGTGCGGGGTTCAGTGACGTCGTCATCAGCGCGACGTCATCGGCGTAGAGCGCCAGTAGAGTTCCCTGCTGCACCGGGATGTCGTCCGTGTACAAACTGTATAATGCCGGGGACAATGTGCTGCCCTGGGGGACTCCCGCCGCGATCGAGTGGCTGCTTGACCATGCACTCTCCACCCGAACGCGGAATGATCTTCCCTGCAAGAAGCTGGCGAGGGTGCGCACGATATGGTGTGGCGTGCCGGTGTTGAGCACCTTTCGCAGGAGTCCGATGTGCCACACGCGGTCGAATGCGTGCGACACATCGAGGAAGGCTGCTGTTGCACTCTCCTTCCTGTTTAGAGTGTGGGCAGCATGGTGCACCACTCTGGCCACCTGCAGGGTGGTTGAGTGACCGCTGCGGAATCCATACTGTTCCTTCCTGGGAGGGATGTGAGGCAGAAGCAGGTCGAGGAAGAGCTTTTCGAAGAGCTTCGCTACCGCACTTAGGAGGGTGATAGGGCGGTAGCTCTCCGGCCGGCGTGGGCTCTTCCCCGGTTTAGGCAGCATAACCACCAGGCCCTTTTTCCACGACTGGGGAAAGTATCCCAGCCGCAGGATCGCGTTGAAGAGCCTGGTGAGCGCTGCGAAGGTCCTCGAGTCAAGATGGCGGAGGGCCCCGTTGGTTACTCCGTCAATGCCGGGGGCTTTTTTGAGCTTCAATTTCACAGCCACCTTCCTTACAGCCGACGGAGAAAAGTAGGGTGGGGCTGGTTGTGGGAGCGGCGGAGACGTCAGGGCGGCGGTGACATCGGCTTCCATCCTGGCGTGGTAGTCTGGGCGGTCACTGGCGTTGGGCTGAAAAATACCGGCAAGGTAATTCGCCAGTATCTCAGCCCTGTCGTCGGCCGTGTAGCGCAGCGTTCCATCCGGGTGATAGAGAGGATGCGTCGGTGGCCGCCTTTTGGTAATTTGGCGGCATAGTCGGCTCAGGGCGGGCTGGTCGGCGTCCGCCTCAGTGATCCTGCGGTCCCAGGAGTCGGCCGCTGACTCGTTGAGTGCCGTGCGGATCTTGTCGATGAGTTGATTCATCTTGGCCTTTTGCGCGGGATCGCGCGAGCGCTGCCAGTTGGCACGGGTCCTCCGCTTCTGCTCGATTAAGGCTTGAACATGGGCGGGGGCGGGCGGGAGTCTGCGCGGGGAGGCCGGTATTATTGCCTCCTCCATTGCGTTGCGAATGGCTGCCGTGACTTCGGTCTCCAGGCGGTCAATGTCCTCCGGCGCTGAGATCGGCCCAGACACAGCCAGGCGCCGGGCTCCGAGCTGCATCTCGAACCGTTCCCAGGAAATGCGTCGTCCAGGCGGGGGGGCCCGAGCCAACGTCAGCCTGCCCGTGAGTGTGACGAGGACAGGCTGGTGGTCGGATCCGAAGGCGTCAGGGAGTGTCTCGACGTGCATGTCGTCGAGGCCACGATGAATCACCAGATCGATGGTAGTGGGATCAAACATGTTGGTCAGGGAGTAGTGGGTGGGTTCGTCTGGTCCAACCACTCCATACCCATGCCTCACTGCATCTTCGAAAAGTCGGCGGCCCGTTGAGCAAGCGTAGCGGCACCTCCATGCCGGGTGTTTGGCGTTCCAGTCCCCAGCGGCCAGTGTGGGGAATGGGCTGTCCAATAGGTCGTGTATTTCGCGGGTCTTCAAGCGCACCGTGCCCGGGTGGTAGATGGCATATACCCGGATCGCGCGTGAACCGACGTGTAGCTCGACACCCAGAGATTGGAACGACTGGGTGTCGAGCGCAGGAAGCTGGTTGTGGACGATCCGGCGGCGCACGGCCACAAGAAGGCCTCTGCGTGAGGTGTCGGCCGACGTATCCAGCCGCGTGACGGAGTAGCCCGGCAGGTTGACGGCAAATGAGGGAGGCAGGTGTGATTCGTTGATCAGGGCGACATCAATGGCGGCGTCGTGAAGCAGGTGGCGCAGAAATGGCAGGCGGTTGCGGAGACCCGCGGCGTTCCAGTATACAAGACGTAGCTCATCCATTGGTGACGAGCCGCATCATGATATCAAGCACCGTCTGGACAGGGTCCCGACCTTCCCTCAGGGCGAGGAGTACCTCCTTGAGGGTGTCGAGAGCCCTGTCGATCGCGACGAATGAACGCTGGCCGGCCGGAAGAGGTTGGGCCGGGGGCGTGGCTTCGGTAGTGTAAGTGTAAGTGGGTTGGGCTGCGGCGGCGGAGATGGGCGCGGCCTCCAACACTCGATTGCGCGCTTCCGTTTTGCGGGTGCGCGGCGGCTCAGTGGTGCGGGTGCGGTCGACTGGCGGAACGGGTGTGGGTTCGGATCCGGCGGCGGGGAGGTCTTGGTTTCGGCCTCTCCTTCCCTTCCCCCTCTTCTTCCTCCTCGTTCCTCTCTCCTTCGGAGGGTTGGCGGGGGCCATTAGAGTGGTGGCCTGGGCGTCGGAGGGCACCATGTTGACGGCTACAGGTGCGGTCGATTGTCCGGTAGGGCGTCGGTTGGCTCTGAGTTGGGAGAGGGCCACGGTGCCGGCCCTCTTGTTTCTTACTTCGTGCCGGTATTGCGGGCACGCGGAGTGGTTGGCTGGGTGAGGCCCCCCGCAGTTGGCGCAGGTGGCTGGTTCCTCCAGGGGCCGCTGGCAGTCCCGCGCTGGGTGCTCCCCTCCGCACCTCACGCAGGCCTGGCGTCTATGGCACCCGTGGCTTGAGTGCCTGAACGCCTGGCAGCGGTGGCACTGGGCTGGGCCGCGCTTGGCGCGCCATGCTTCGATTTTGATTCCCGGCATGTACAGCAGTTCAGTGATGCTGTATATGCCGGGCACTACGTCGGGTGTGTTGGCGATGACTGCGAAGAAGACGCAGCCCGGGCGCCCCATCCTCGCCCGGATTGGCCGGACATACTCCGCCTGGTAACCGCGCTCTCCAAGCGCCTCGATGATCTCGGCGGGAGTGGTGCTCGCCGGAAGCCCTCGGATGGCGACTTTCCGGCTCAGTTCGGAAGGAAGTGCGTATGAGAACCAGGAGAGTCGAACTGTCTTCTCTAGTTCACACAGGTAGTGCTGGATCGTCCTGTACTCTTCGACAGATCCAGGTGTGAAACGCATTCCCTTGCCCAGGGGTCGTGCGTTGGGTGCATGTCCTAATTTTTCCTTGAGCGCCCGGAAGTGGGCGGTCCAGTTTGGGAAGTCCTCCACTATTAGGGGCGGGAACTTCGGCTTCGGGGGCGCCTTAGCGCCCTCTTGCGGAGCGGCGGTCGGGTCAGCTTGTACCGTCGAGCTCGGCCCGGCCGTTCGTAGTGCGTCGGCGAACGTCGGCTGCGCTCGGGAACCATCGGCGGCGGTCGTCGTCCAAGCCGTCGTTGCGGGTGGCTGCGGGGTGCTGGTGGTGGGAGGGGGGACAGTTGGTCCGGCGGAGGGTGCCGGAGCTGTCTCCACCCTCCGACGTAGGCGCGGATCGCGCGGAGGGAGAGGCTGAGTGCATGGCCTCTTTGTTGACGCGGCTGCTTCGGCCTCGTCAGGAGTGCGTGGGCGTCGTATGGGCGTGAGCGGGGGTGGCATCACGCCGCTTACTGCATGAGGTCTTCTCTCGGGGGCCTCTTCCATGGCTTCTTCGGAGCCGGCGTATGCGCGGTCTAATTCTTGTCCCTTGTCACTGAGGTACATTATCGAAAATTCGACTTCACCTTGTTTTATATATGCTGTTGCGTTCGGCTATGTTCGGCTCCACTCGTCAGTAGACGACTTAATTCACGGGGGGTGGGGGGGTACGACTTGTAATAATAATAATTAAAGAATAATAATAAATAAACTGAACCTCACATTGTCTAATCCAATTTGATGTATTATTATTTATTTATTTAAATATTATACCTTAATTTTAAATAGTATATAAATGATGTGTGTAATATGTAACTTTTCTTTTTCTTATCTCTCTCTCTCTCTCTCTATATCGTTTAACGTTTCTCTCGTGATCTTATATCTATTTTTTCTTTTCTTTTTTATCTATGTACAAATTATGTATGTTTGTATGTACATATTTATTTATTTATTATTATTTTTTTTTTTGTGTTTATCTTTAAATAAATATATATATATATATTTGTTTCATAGTTTGTTTTTTTTTTTTTTTTATTTTTTTTTTTTTTTTTCTTTCTCTCTTTCCCTCCCTCTCCCCCTCTCCCCCCCCCCCCCCATATCTTTCATATGTAAATTTAAGTATGTTGTTTATTTGTATTTGTGTATAATTTTATATTATATTATATTAGAGACGGTTCTTTGCACACGTTTGAAACTATTATACATATATATAAATATCAGAACAATTTGTGGCCCTGAGAAGGGCCTTTTGGTTTCATAAACGGTAACGATATCGTCGCGCAATATCGTCGTCGTTGTTGTTGTTGTTTGTTACTGTAACTGTAACTGTAAATTGTTGTTACAATTACGCACGTTCGCCTCTGATCCTGCGCGCGAGCTGGATGTCCTTCGGCATAATGGTGACACGTTTGGCGTGAATCGCGCAAAGGTTGGTATCCTCAAAGAGGCTCACCAGATACGCCTCGCTCGCCTCCTGGAGGGCCATGACCGCGGAGCTCTGGAACCGCAGATCGGTCTTGAAGTCCTGCGCGATCTCACGCACCAAACGCTGGAAGGGCAGCTTGCGGATGAGAAGCTCCGTACTCTTCTGGTAGCGACGAATCTCACGGAGGGCGACGGTGCCGGGCCTGTACCTGTGGGGCTTCTTCACGCCGCCGGTGGCCGGTGCGCTCTTGCGAGCCGCCTTGGTGGCGAGCTGTTTGCGCGGCGCCTTACCACCGGTGGACTTGCGGGCGGTTTGCTTGGTACGAGCCATGTTCTTCTCACACACACGAGCACAACAACACTAGAAAAGAAAAAGAGGAACTCTAACTAACTAACCGACTATCGACCGGCTGAGTGACTGACTGACTGACTGACTGTTTGTGTTTAAAAATGGAAGCGTCTTCCATCCAGCTGAGTGTGCTGGGAGGCAGTGTCAGGGCGTTGGCCCTCTGACTGCTGTTTCTAGCGGCACCCATAAACATGAGTGCGTCCTTGGGGTGGGCAATCGTGCCCGAGGGAGGTGTGCTTACCCCTGGGTAAGCACTGGGAATAGGAAGCAGGAGAATTGGGGATGAGCATGTGCCACCTGGGCGGTCAGCTCAGCCGGGTGAGACCCTCGGTTACCCGAGAGAGGCCCAGCTTAAGCGACCAGCGACCGAGGTGGCGCTCAGAAGTCAATTTAGGGAGGGGGTAAAATATCCCTCGGGAGCCTGAATCTGGCATCTGGCGGTCTTGTGTGAAGGGGCGCGATGTTCTGAAGGTGCGGGTGGGCAGATTCGTCGGCACGGCGAAAAGTGTTTGATGCTAGCCGGCCGACGTGCTCCTCCAGACCCTCCGTCTTGAGGTCTCTGTGCAGCGTAGAGTTCCTGACGTAGTACGGGGCCTGGGTGACTTGCCTCAAGGCGAGATTTTGCACCACCTGCAGAGTCTTCTTCTGACGCGGACTCAGTAGGGCATACCATGCCGGGCTGGCGTACGTCAGGTGAGGTCTGACGTACGCTTTGTACAGCTGTAGTTTGGTGTTCAGAGGCAGCCGGGATCTGAGCAGGGGGCGCAGCAGGAACAGGGCGGCTCTCGCCGCCCGGGTGGCCTTCTTCACGTGCGCCACCATGTTCAGACGTCGATCGATAACGACCCCTAAGTAGGTCGCGATTGGGTTCCAGGAGACGCGCTGACCGTGGAGAGTCAGCGGAGGAGGCAGACGAAGGTGGTTGCCGAAACTTATCGCCTGTGTTTTGGCGACGTTAAGCGTGAGCCTCCACTCCGCCAACCAGTCGGGCAGGAGGTCGAGTGCTCGCTGAAGCTTTTTGGCTGCGTGTGCGGGGTTCAGTGACGTCGTCATCAGCGCGACGTCATCGGCGTAGAGCGCCAGTAGAGTTCCCTGCTGCACCGGGATGTCGTCCGTGTACAAACTGTATAATGCCGGGGACAATGTGCTGCCCTGGGGGACTCCCGCCGCGATCGAGTGGCTGCTTGACCATGCACTCTCCACCCGAACGCGGAATGATCTTCCCTGCAAGAAGCTGGCGAGGGTGCGCACGATATGGTGTGGCGTGCCGGTGTTGAGCACCTTTCGCAGGAGTCCGATGTGCCACACGCGGTCGAATGCGTGCGACACATCGAGGAAGGCTGCTGTTGCACTCTCCTTCCTGTTTAGAGTGTGGGCAGCATGGTGCACCACTCTGGCCACCTGCAGGGTGGTGGAGTGACCGCTGCGGAATCCATACTGTTCCTTCCTGGGAGGGATGTGAGGCAGAAGCAGGGCGAGGAAGAGCTTTTCGAAGAGCTTCGCTACCGCACTTAGGAGGGTGATAGGGCGGTAGCTCTCCGGCCGGCGTGGGCTCTTCCCCGGTTTAGGCAGCATAACCACCAGGCCCTTTTTCCATGACTGGGGAAAGTATCCCAGCCGCAGGATCGCGTTGAAGAGCCTGGTGAGCGCTGCGAAGGTCCTCGAGTCAAGATGGCGGAGGGCCCCGTTGGTTACTCCGTCAATGCCGGGGGCTTTTTTGAGCTTCAATTTCACAGCCACCTTCCTTACAGCCGACGGAGAAAAGTAGGGCGGGGCTGGTTGTGGAAGCGGCGGAGACGTCAGGGCGGCGGTGACATCGGCTTCCATCCTGGCGTGGTAGTCTGGGCGGTCACTGGCGTTGGGCTGAAAAATACCGGCGAGGTAATTCGCCAGTATCTCAGCCCTGTCGTCGGCCGTGTAGCGCAGCGTTCCATCCGGGTGATAGAGAGGATGCGTCGGTGGCCGCCTTTTGGTAATTTGGCGGCATAGTCGGCTCAGGGCGGGCTGGTCGGCGTCCGCCTCTGTGATCCTGCGGTCCCAGGAGTCGGCCGCTGACTCGTTGAGTGCCGTGCGGATCTTGTCGATGAGTTGATTCATCTTGGCCTTTTGCGCGGGATCGCGCGAGCGCTGCCAGTTGGCACGAGTCCTCCGCTTCTGCTCGATTAAGGCTTGAACATGGGCGGGGGCGGGCGGGAGTCTGCGCGGGGAGGCCGGTATTATTGCCTCCTCCATTGCGTTGCGAATGGCTGCCGTGACTTCGGTCTCCAGGCGGTCAATGTCCTCCGGCGCTGAGATCGGCCCAGACACAGCCAGGCGCCGGGCTCCGAGCTGCATCTCGAACCGTTCCCAGGAAATGCGTCGTCCAGGCGGGGGGGCCCGAGCCAACGTCAGCCTGCCCGTAAGTGTGACGAGGACAGGCTGGTGGTCGGATCCGAAGGCGTCAGGGAGTGTCTCGACGTGCATGTCGTCGAGGCCACGATGAATCACCAGATCGATGGTAGTGGGATCAAACATGTTGGTCAGGGAGTAGTGGGTGGGTTCGTCTGGTCCAACCACTCCATACCCATGCCTCACTGCATCTTCGAAAAGTCGGCGGCCCGTTGAGCAAGCGTAGCGGCACCTCCATGCCGGGTGTTTGGCGTTCCAGTCCCCAGCGGCCAGTGTGGGGAATGGGCTGTCCAATAGGTCGTGTATTTCGCGGGTCCTCAAGCGCACCGTGCCCGGGTGGTAGATGGCATATACCCGGATCGCGCGTGAACCGACGTGTAGCTCGACACCCAGAGATTGGAACGACTGGGTGTCGAGCGCAGGAAGCTGGTTGTGGACGATCCGGCGGCGCACGGCCACAAGAAGGCCTCTGCGTGAGGTGTCGGCCGACGTATCCAGCCGCGTGACGGAGTAGCCCGGCAGGTTGACGGCAAATGAGGGAGGCAGGTGTGATTCGTTGATCAGGGCGACATCAATGGCGGAGTCGTGAAGCAGGTGGCGCAGAAATGGCAGGCGGTTGCGGAGACCCGCGGCGTTCCAGTATACAAGACGCAGCTCATCCATTAGTGACGAGCCGCATCATGATATCAAGCACCGTCTGGACAGGGTCCCGACCTTCCCTCAGGGCGAGGAGTACCTCCTTGAGGGTGTCGAGAGCCCTGTCGATCGCGACGAATGAACGCTGGCCGGCCGGAAGAGGTTGGGCCGGGGGCGTGGCTTCAGTGGTGTAAGTGTAAGTGGGTGGGGCTGCGGCGGCGGAGATGGGCGCGGCCTCCAACACTCGATTGCGCGCTTCCGTTTTGCGGGTGCGCGGCGGCTCAGTGGTGCGGGTGCGGTCGACTGGCGGAACGGGTGTGGGTTCGGATCCGGCGACGGGGAGGTCTTGGTTTCGGCCTCTCCTTCCCTTCCCCCTCTTCTTCCTCCTCGTTCCTCTCTCCTTCGGAGGGTTGGCGGGGGCCATTAGAGTGGTGGCCTGGGCGTCGGAGGGCACCATGTTGACGGCTACAGGTGCGGTCGATTGTCCGGTAGGGCGTCGGTTGGCTCTGAGTTGGGAGAGGGCCACGGTGCCGGCCCTCTTGTTTCTTACTTCGTGCCGATATTGCGGGCACGCGGAGTGGTTGGCTGGGTGAGGCCCCCCGCAGTTGGCGCAGGTGGCTGGTTCCTCCAGGGGCCGCTGGCAGTCCCGCGCTGGGTGCTCCCCTCCGCACCTCACGCAGGCCTGGCGTCTGTGGCACCCGTGGCTTGAGTGCCTGAACGCCTGGCAGCGGTGGCACTGGGCTGGGCCGCGCTTGGCGCGCCATGCTTCGATTTTGATTCCCGGCATGTACAGCAGTTCAGTGATGTTGTATATGCCGGGCACTACGTCGGGTGTGTTGGCGATGACTGCGAAGAAGACGCAGCCCGGGCGCCCCATCCTCGCCCGGATTGGCCGAACATACTCCGCCTGGTAACCGCGCTCTCCAAGCGCCTCGATGATCTCGGCGGGAGTGGTGCTCGCCGGAAGCCCTCGGATGGCGACTTTCCGGCTCAGTTCGGAAGGAAGCGCGTATGAGAACCAGGAGAGTCGAACTGTCTTCTCTAGTTCACACAGGTAGTGCTGGATCGTCCTGTACTCTTCGACTGATCCAGGTGTGAAACGCATTCCCTTGCCCAGGGGTCGTGCGTTGGGTGCATGTCCTAGTTTTTCCTTGAGCGCCCGGAAGTGGGCGGTCCAGTTAGGGAAGTCCTCCACTATTAGGGGCGGGAACTTCGGCTTCGGGGGCGCCTTAGCGCCCTCTTGCGGAGCGGCGGTCGGGTCAGCTTGTACCGTCGAGCTCGGCCCGGCCGTTCGTAGTGCGTCGGCGAACGTCGGCTGCGCTCGGGAACCATCGGCGGCGGTCGTCGTCCAAGCCGTCGTTGCGGGTGGCTGCGGGGTGCTGGTGGTGGGAGGGGGGACAGTTGGTCCAGCGGGGGGTGCCGGAGCTGTCTCCACCCTCCGACGTAGGCGCGGATCGCGCGGAGGGAGAGGCTGAGTGCATGGCCTCTTTGTTGACGCGGCTGCTTCGGCCTCGTCAGGAGTGCGTGGGCGTCGTATGGGCGTGAGCGGGGGTGGCATCACGCCGCTTACTGCATGTGGTCTTCTCTCGGGGGCCTCTTCCATGGCTTCTTCGGAGCCGGCGTATGCGCGGTCTAATTCTTGTCCCTTGTCACTGAGGTACATGGCAATATGTGCCAGCAGTGACCGGGACAGAATCCCGCGCTTGTGCAGCTCGGCTACGGCGAGCATGTCGGAGTGGTGCGTTGAGCGTGGCGACAACTCCGTGTCGAGTCGGGGGGGTGCGGATGGTGAGCGGCGAGGGCGGATGGGTGCCCAGGCGGCTGTCCTCGATGTGGCTTCTTCTTCTGCGTCGGGCGTAGGCGCGGCGCCGGCGACCTGTCCAGCGGCGAACGGGGTGCGGGGGGGAAGGGGGACTCCCGACCCCCCATCGCCCGTGGCGGATGGGTGCGCGGCTGTAGCACGGGGCGTGGGCGGCGTGGGCGTCGACAACATGGGCGGCGCGGGTGCGAAATGCGTAGGTGGCGTGGCTACCGGGTGCGTAGGCAGGCCGGTGTCCGTGGGCGCGGGCAAGCCGCGGGCTTCGGGGGTGCGGGGGGGATGGTGAACCCCCGCTCCATCTTCTCTCGTAGTCGAGGGCGTCCTCTTGCGTGGGCGGGAGCGCGAGCGCGACCTATGAGCTCCGTCTCGGTCGCTCATAGTGGTGCGTTCCGTTGTTTAATCGTCCGCTTCGGCAGTCATCGGTACTCCGGGGGGGGGACCGGGAGGTCCGCTGGGGGCGCTGGTGCGCACTCGATGAGACGGTTGCGTCCAGTGCCTGGTGCGGCACTACGCCGGAGCGTAGGCAAAAACTTGGAAATTATTCTTATAATAATTGCAAGTTTTTAAGTGGTGTAGTAGAAGACTCGTGCCGAGCAAGTGCTAGTGAAGGCAAGTGCTTACTGCGGCGGACGGGCTGATCCTCTATCGAAAATTCGACTTCACCTTGTTTTATATATGCTGTTGCGTTCGGCTATGTTCGGCTCCACTCGTCAGTAGACGACTTAATTCACGGGGGGTGGGGGGGTACGACTTGTAATAATAATAATTAAAGAATAATAATAAATAAACTGAACCTCACATTGTCTAATCCAATTTGATGTATTATTATTTATTTATTTAAATATTATACCTTAATTTTAAATAGTATATAAATGATGTGTGTAATATGTAACTTTTCTTTTTCTTATCTCTCTCTCTCTCTCTCTATATCGTTTAACGTTTCTCTCGTGATCTTATATCTATTTTTTCTTTTCTTTTTTATCTATGTACAAATTATGTATGTTTGTATGTACATATTTATTTATTTATTATTATTTTTTTTTTTTGTGTTTATCTTTAAATAAATATATATATATATATTTGTTTCATAGTTTGTTTTTTTTTTTTTTTTTATTATTTTTTCTTTCTTTCTTTCTCTCTCTCCCTCCCTCTCCCCCTCTCCCCCCCCCCCATATCTTTCATATGTAAATTTAAGTATGTTGTTTATTTGTATTTGTGTATAATTTTATATTATATTATATTAGAGACGGTTCTTTGCACACGTTTGAAACTATTATACATATATATAAATATCAGAACAATTTGTGGCCCTGAGAAGGGCCTTTTGCTTTCATAAACGGTAACGATATCGTCGCGCAATATCGTCGTCGTTGTTGTTGTTGTTTGTTACTGTAACTGTAACTGTAAATTGTTGTTACAATTACGCACGTTCGCCTCTGATCCTGCGCGCGAGCTGGATGTCCTTCGGCATAATGGTGACACGTTTGGCGTGAATCGCGCAAAGGTTGGTATCCTCAAAGAGGCTCACCAGATACGCCTCGCTCGCCTCCTGGAGGGCCATGACCGCGGAGCTCTGGAACCGCAGATCGGTCTTGAAGTCCTGCGCGATCTCACGCACCAAACGCTGGAAGGGCAGCTTGCGGATGAGAAGCTCCGTACTCTTCTGGTAGCGACGAATCTCACGGAGGGCGACGGTGCCGGGCCTGTACCTGTGGGGCTTCTTCACGCCGCCGGTGGCCGGTGCGCTCTTGCGAGCCGCCTTGGTGGCGAGCTGTTTGCGCGGCGCCTTACCACCGGTGGACTTGCGGGCGGTTTGCTTGGTACGAGCCATGTTCTTCTCACACACACGAGCACAACAACACTAGAAAAGAAAAAGAGGAACTCTAACTAACTAACCGACTATCGACCGGCTGAGTGACTGACTGACTGACTGACTGTTTGTGTTTAAAAAATTTTACCCCGTCCGTCTATATATGAACAACACACCGCACTCTCCGTTCCGCTCTATCGCGTAGCGCCGTCTCTATTCAGCACGCGAAACGCGAAACGCGAGACACTCCGAAAAGGTACGAACGAACGGGCGTCGGGCGGTGAGACTACCTCGACGACGAATTAGTTTCTACATACATACATACATACATACGTACATACGTACTGTGTTGTTTGGAATGTGTTTGTTATATTTCATATTCAAATAAATAAATATATATATATATATATATATATATATATATATATATATATATATATATATATATTTATTATTATTATTATGTTTCTCTTTCATAGTACTCGGATTCAAAAGAACCTTTCCGGTCCTTTGGCTTATTGTTATTGTTATTATTATTATCTTTCAGTACTCAGGTTCTAAAGAACCCGGTCCTTTGGTAGGCTTGCGTGGGGACACAGGTCCAACACGTAGAGGCCCCTTAGAGAATATACAAATGTTTTACTGTGACGCATCAGCCGGGATCCATCTCTGGGTAACCACAGGTAATTGCCCAGAGATGGTCACCGGTTAATGCGTAGAAACTATGGAAAATGTGGAAATCTAAACTAGGACTATGGAATGAAATTTGGATGGACTGGCTACTGGGCTATTGAGTGAGACTAACGGACGTCCGCCTTTACAATAGTCTCAAATTGAACGGTTGGCGGACAGTGACTCGCCTCCCACTAGATGGGCCCCCACAAAGCGGCGTAGTGCCTTGGGGGCAACATCGGCGTGGTCGGCTAAGGGTGTAGAGAGGTGTGCACCGGTTTCACCATCACGAGGAGCTCGTGAGCGGGTTTCCCCGCTATTACGCAGATTGAGCACTTCCACCCTTTCGAGCATATAGCTCTTGCGCTCCACTCTGCCGGCCAATAAAGGCAAGCCAGAGGCGGGGGATAGATTACAATTCCCCTCCGGAGGACTCAGGTCCGTGGGGTCGCCACTCCCCAACAGCTCGCCACAAACTGCCCTGCGGGTTTATTATTATTATTATTATTATTTTTTTTTTTTTTTTTTTTTTTTTTTTTTTTTTTCAAGCCGTAGCCGCCGTAATTAGTTAATGATAGGATTAGAATTGAATTATCGATTATGTGCTATTATGATTATGATTATTATTATTATTTTTTGTTCTCCTATATGTCATTGGTTAATTTACATTTGTGTGTATATGTGTGTGTGTGTATATATAATATATATAATCATCGTCTCATTACTTATTTATTTTTAATTATTATTATCGTTATTATATATATGTTATTTTTATTTATTTATTTATTTTTTTTTTTTTTCCACATTCATACATCAAACTGACTCGAGGTAGACGTTTTGCGAGAAACTATTTTTTTTTTTTTTTTTTTTTTTTTTTTTTTTTTTTTTTCATGAATCATATAGTGGCCCTTAAAAGGGCCTTTTGAGAATGCGCGCGATAACCGATGACGATGATGATGATGATGATGATGATGTTGTTGTTAGCGTATGCGTAGTGTACCATACACCACCACCAGTGGTGCACAAAGACACACACACACACACACGCACACTTTAGCACAACAACAACAACAACAACAACAAACAACACGCACAAATACACCGTCACGCGGCACGGCGTTCGTGCGTTGGTCTCTTCGACGGACCACTTCACTTGGAGCTCGTGTACTTGGTGACGGCCTTGGTGCCTTCGCTGACTGCGTGCTTGGCCAACTCGCCGGGCAACAGGAGCCTCACGGAGGTCTGCACCTCCCTGGATGTGATCGTGGACCTCTTGTTGTAGTGGGCGAGTCGCGACGCCTCGGCGGCGATGCGCTCGAAGATGTCGTTCACGAACGAGTTCATGATGGACATAGCCTTACTGGAGATGCCGGTGTCCGGGTGGACCTGTTTGAGCACTTTGTAGATGTAGATGGCGTAGCTCTCCTTCCTCTTGTGCTTCTTCTTCTTCTTGTCAGACTTGGAGATGTTCTTTTGGGCCTTACCGGATTTCTTGGCGGCCTTTCCGCTAGTCTTGGGCGGCATGATGATAACACACACACACTATCGATTAGAAAGATAGATAGATAGATACACACACACTCTGAGCGTCCGGGATGATTGT
Source organism: Heliconius charithonia (assembly GCA_030704555.1). Taxonomy (NCBI): domain Eukaryota; kingdom Metazoa; phylum Arthropoda; class Insecta; order Lepidoptera; family Nymphalidae; genus Heliconius; species Heliconius charithonia. Next base: position 47,824 of record JALPMF010000042.1, read on the forward strand.
TAAAAAGCGGAATGTGGCTGTCCGTAATTCATGCCTGGGGATGTATTCGCGTTCTGTGGACGTACAAGCGCTCACGACGCGCACCAGCTTTTTGAGAGGGGATCGACCAATACGAACGCTGTACGGCTCAAGATAGGGGGGCACGGGTGGCGACGAAAGAGCGGTGCCGCTAATGCGCTCCCTCCCCCTCCCCTTCCCACCGACACCGGTGCGTACCCTGTACGTCTCATATTGTATTTCGTATAAAAAAATTATTAAAATTGAAGATAAATTTAGCAATCTTAATATTTGTTTACATTTTTTTTTTTACGTATACGTATCTATGCATGTATGTATGTGTGTATTCCTCCTCCTATTGGTATTTTTTTTTTTTTTCATATGACATTACTATTGTCAAAGTGACCTTCTTTTCTTTTTTGTTTTACCTATTCTTATATTTTATTATTTATATATATTATGTCCGACATATACATATAGACACACACACACACACACATATATATATATATATATATATATATATATATATATATATAAAAATAAATAAAAGTAGACTTGTTGATAAATAACAACTTATATGTAAAATGTTGTGTATACTATGTAGTAGTCATCCATTATTATTATTATTATATTTGTTATTTTGAAGACGTCTCGCATAATGAAACATTTTATGCAATTTCGAAGCGTTCACGGAAATATTTTGTGGCCCTTAAAAGGGCCTTTTAAAAAAAAAAAGAACAAAAAAAAAAAGAAAACCAAATACACACACACGTAACACCGTGCACAGTGCGCACTCTAGAGGTGTGAGAATTAGGCTTTCTTCTCGGTCTTCTTGGGTAAGAGGACTGCCTGGATATTGGGCAGTACACCTCCCTGCGCGATCGTAACTCCCGAGAGCAACTTGTTCAACTCCTCGTCGTTACGGATCGCCAATTGGAGATGCCTCGGGATGATTCTGGTCTTCTTGTTGTCCCGAGCGGCGTTTCCGGCCAATTCGAGCACTTCGGCGGCCAGATACTCCATCACGGCGGCCAAGTATACCGGTGCACCGGCTCCCACGCGTTCTGCGTAGTTGCCTTTTCTCAAAAGTCTATGTATACGGCCCACAGGAAACTGAAGTCCGGCACGATTGGAACGAGACTTTGCCTTTCCCTTCACTTTGCCACCTTTACCGCGACCCGACATTATGCACAAGAATTAGACTAAAGACAACGACAATATTGAAAATACGCGAGCGCTCACGGTCGCGAGCAGCAGACTGTGCTGTGTGTATGTGAATACGAATTTTTTTTTTTTTTTTTCTGATGGACTTAAATGCTGTTGACCTGGAATGGTCTTGACAGCGTCACCGGGCTGGGAGGGGCGAGTGTGGCTCGCCCCTGAAGAGAAAATTACGAGCTTTGATGGACGCTCGTGAAGTGTTAGCGATCGCGGGGGGATACCCCGCGTACGCTAATCATGGGGGGTTTCGTCCATTGGGCCCCGCCGCGCCGAGGCGCGGGCGTGCCGTGAGAAATGACTGGCCTCGCCGCCTCTTACGGCGGCGGTGAGTGGGACGTAAGACTGAGGAGTGGATCCTCCCTGTGTATTGGGCGTTGGCAGCAGTTATTGGATCGTCGGGATCCAGAAGAATGCTTCTGGGGCGTCGAAGACTCGGATGTGGGTGAGGAGCGTACTTACACGCTTCGACGATCAGTGGGTTGGAATGGGAATCTGCACGCTCGTAGTAGCGCTTGGCCAGGCGCTTGCAGAATTCCTTGAGCGATTCTAGCTCGAAGTCTTTGTGTAGGTCAACGTTGCGGACGTACCATGGGCATCCGGATGCGATACGTAGAAATTTATTTTGGACCCTCTGAAGGAGGTCTATCTTAGTGTGTGCGAACACGACACAAGCATAGGTCATGACGGGACGGATGCAAGTTTTGTACAATGTCAGCTTGTTACGAAGTGACATTTTACTCCGCTTGCAAATGAGCGGGTACAGCCGGTTCATGACGTATGTGGCTTTGTTCCTGACATACGTGATGTGCGGCCGGAAGGAGAATTTCGAATCCAGTACGACGCCTAGGTATTTGACCGTGGATTCCCAGGGGATAGGTTTGCCTTGTAGGTAGATAGTCGAGACGGTCTCGTAACGTTTACGCGGAAAGAGGACGGCTACGCTTTTCTCCGGGTTAACCTCAAACCGCCACTTGCTGAACCAAACGCCTAGGGCGTCGGCAGCTCGTTGCAGTCTTTCGGCTAGGACAAAAGCGGAGCGGTCCGAGGTGTAGAGCGCGGTGTCATCGGCATACATCGCAAGTTCGACTTTATCGGTACGCGGTATGTCGCTGGTATAAAGCGCGTAGAGTAGAGGTGAAAGAGTGGAGCCTTGCGGGACTCCAGCGCGAACGAATCTAGGGGACGATAGTGTCCCTTCTAATCTATATCGGAACGTACGATTCGACAGGTATTCCCGAATGATGTGAACGAGTGAGTCTGGCAGGGCCATACGGCGGAGCTTGAAGAGCAGGCCGTTGTGCCAGACCTTGTCGAAGGCTTTGGCGATGTCTAAGAAGATGGCCGCCGTGTCGCTACGAATCGATCGGCGGACGTTATATTTCGCGATATGTTCGGTAAGCCGGTGAACTTGGTGTATGGACGAGTGGTGGGATCTAAAACCGAACTGTTCGTTGATGAACAGTTGTTTTGCCTCGACTATCTCCTTTAACCTACTGAGAACGATTCTTTCGTAGATTTTCCCCAAACTACTGATAAGGCTAATGGGTCTGTAGCTGGAGGGAAGGTTGGCGGGTTTTTTGGGCTTGCGAATGCCTATAACTATTGCTTCCTTCCATTCGGTAGGAAAGGAGCAACCTGCTAAAAGAGCATTGAAAATAAGGACTAGCAATGTTACTAAGTGGATCGGAAGGGACTTGAGAACTTTATTTGGGATCTTGTCGGGCCCCGGGGCCTTTTTTGGGTTTAAGTCCTTGAGAATAGACTTAACCTCGTCTATGTCCGTGGGGCGAACCGGTTCGCCAGTCGGGGGCATCGAAGCCCACTCTGTGACCTCGGAGTCCACTTCCGTCAAGTGGTCCGGGTCACATGGTAGGGTGCTCGGTGAGCATTGTGCCTCGAGGCTGTCCGCTAGGCATTCTGCCTTGTCAGTGTCGTCGGCCGCTATCGTGTTGTCGGGTCTAGTAAGAGGAGGCATAGTCGCCACTGTGTCAGATCGAAAGGTTCTCGACAGCGCCCAGTACGCCTGGGACGATGGCGAGAGTCCTTCGAGTCGACTATCCCAAGACTCACCTCTGAGCTGTTCAAATTGGGATTTGACTTGTCTCCTAAGATTGTTTAATTTCCTACTGTTTGCGGCATTCGGGCACGCGTCGTGAGCTCTAGTAGCTAAGTTTTTACGTCTGACTAGCTCCCTGAGCTTCCCTGAGATCTCAAATCTACCTTCAGGCAGATCTGGGACCTCTTTCGAGCAGCTGAGGAGAGCTTGTTGGATAAATGTCGTGAATTTGGTCGCGGCTTCCTTAGCAACATCTACGGAGTCTATAATGCCAGGAATGAGATCGGTGAGTGGAGAGTCGTCCGCTTTGATGATTTTAGCGAACTTTTTCCAATTGGTTATTGTCTTGGTAGGTGGCCCTGAAGGGGAGTCTGTGCCCAATTTAAAAACGACTGGGCGGTGGTCAGAGTCAAGTTCCGATAGTGATTCTATAGACCGCAGCCTGAGGGCGACGTTCTTTAGAATCACTATGTCCAGAACTTCTGGGTGGCCTTGATTACCGGTGGGAAACCGGGAGGGGGTCGGTGGTCCTATTACGGAGAGGTTGTACCTGTCCGCGAGGCGTTCTAATAAATGTCCTCGTGTGCAAGTCTTGGTAGAGTTCCAGATGGTGTTTTTGCAGTTTAGGTCTCCGGTCAGAAGGACGGAGTCTCCCATGTTGAGGAGTAGACGAATGTCATTCTCTAAAAGTGGTTTGGAAGAAGAATGATAAACTGAGGCTATGATGATTGGCTGATGGCCTGTGAGAAAGATCTGGCAAATAGACGCTTCGATGTTTTCGAGTGCCGCTGGTGGATCTAATGGGACACAGTGGAGTGTTTTTTTGTAATAAATTAGGGTACCTCCGCCTTTAGTGGCGAGTCTGTCGTTACGGATGAGTCTGTAATTAGCTATTTTCGGATCGCGGATACTAGGTTTTAAGAATGACTCCTGTACGCACAGGATGTCAAGTTGATGCGCGGTAGTAAAATCTCGGATTAGGTCACGTTGGCCGGCGACACTGTTTGCGTTGAACGTCGCGATGCTTAAGGCTCTGGGTTTGATACGCGCGAGACGCGCGTCAGCGGGCAAAGGCGTATTGCTGTTAAAAACCGCCATTGGAAATATTACGCTACGAAGCCCACGATGGCTTGGATGAGTTTGGCGTGGTCGATGGTGGCCTGTATTCTGGCCTGCGCGTTGCCGTTCGTTCGGCGTATTTTGTCGGCGAATACACAGAGCTCGTTAACGTCGAAGAGCCCTATGAAATCCGAAACGACTGCGGAGTCGGACGATGGTTGGTTTGGAACGTACGCGGGGGTGGTGAACTGGCGTGTGTTTGGCGCGTTCGCCGGTCGTTCCCACGCGTTCCTGGTCGGAAGTGGTGCCGGGTAGTACACCTGGGGTGCTGAAGGCGCCTCAGGTGCCCTTGTGTTATTGTTAGGGTGGGGTCTCGAAACCCTACCCGACCTGCCGCCCTGCCCGGTGTGCCTGCGGCGCGGGGCCCTGGGGCACCCGCGGTAATTAGCGGGGTGTCCCTGGGTCTCGCACAGCACGCAGCTGGGCGGAACGGCGGGGTCTGGGACCTTGCGGGGACAGTCCGCAGTCCCGTGGTCGCCTAGGCATTTAACGCACCTAGGGCGGGCGTTACAATTTCGGGCCGAGTGCCCGTATAGTTGGCAGGTGAATACGAAAAAATTTTTACTTTTTTGTATTTATATACGAGCGCTCTTAGTGGGGACGCGAGCGAGCGACATCTCGCAGACGATTGCGCACGACGTTGCACGACAATCGGCGAAGTAAGCCGACATATATATATATATTTTTTTTTTTTTACTTAGAAGTGTATGATTAACAACACACATTAATTTAAAAAAAAAAAAAATAATAATAAATAATAATAATTTTAAATAAAATATTATTATTATAATTATTATAATTAAAAAAATATATATTTAATACATATTGCTATTTGTTTTAATATTTGCAATAATTTATTATACAAAAAAAAAAAAAAAGAAAGAAATTGTAGATCAACATCTATGCTTAATAAAAAAAAAAAAAAAAAAAGAAAAAAGATGCGTTCTCTTTTTGAAAAAGTGACGCTATCGAGGTGTGTTCGGAAAATTCGAGAGAACGTGGAGCTTGAACTTTGAATAAGTTTTGTTAAAGCCTCGGTGTTATATTTATTTGCATGTTGTTTTGTGTTATGTTTTGTTTTATGTTTCTATTCATTAATATACGAAGTTAATTTGTGTTTTTACTGTTTTCTAGTGTGAGTGAAAGATAGAAAAGTGCAAATAGCGCGAGGCAATGTCGGGGTGATACATCATAATATAAGGTTAGTTTATTTGTCCCCACCTACTTACCGCCACTTAGTCACTTATATTATTATGATAGTGAAATATAATTATATATATATATATATATATATATATATATATATATATATATATAGAGAGAGAGAGAGAGAAAATTCGAGGGATCGTGGAGCTTGAACTTTGAATAAGTTCTGTAAAAGCCTCGGTGTTATATTTATTTGCATGTTGTTTTGTGTCCTTTTTTTTTTATTCTCTTGTTTTATGCTTCTATTCATTAATATACGAAATTAATTTGTGTTTTTACTGTTTTCCAGTGTGTGAGTGAAAGATAGAAAAGTGCAAATAGCGAGGCAATGTCGGGGTGATACATCATAATACATAATAAGGTTAGTTTATATATATTTTATACATATATATATTTCTCAATAAGACGAGACGTTCGTCGTTGAAACTTTACCATTTATAAATAATATGTAGGTGTATTTAGAAACTTTTGTTAGCCCTGAGAAGGGCTTTTTGTCGTGCTTTTATTGCACATATACATCGCCGTCACATACGCACATACACACGCACAGCACTCGCACGAGCTATTCTCGCGAAGCACGCGCGCGCGCGCGTGTTATTTAACGTTCGTTTAGCATAGTTTATTATATTTTATATACATTCACTTTTTTGGCGTGGCGGACGCGGCCTTCTTTGCCGCCGGCTTGGACCTGGGCGTCGCTGCCTTCTTTGGCTTGGGCGCTTTGGGCTTCTTCGTCGGGGGCTTGGCGGTCTTCTTCGCCTTCGAAGCGGCGGCTCCGCCCTTCGACTTCGAAGCGGAGGATGCGGCGGAGGCGGAGGCCTTCTTGGCCGCCGCCGCTGCTGCTGCTGCGGTGGCGGGCTTCTTTTTCGCAGCGGCCGCTTTCTTGTCCTTCACAGCCGCCTTCGATTTGGACTTTGACGGCGAGGACGCAGCGGCAGCCGCTGCGGCGGCTGCTGCGGCACCCTTCTTGCCGGCCCTGCCGCCGGCGGACGCCGCCGCGGGCGCTCCGGACGCCTTCTTCGACCTCGACGAGGCGGAGGCCGACGACGACGCGCCGGACGCTGCGGCGGAGGAGCCCTTACCGGCGCCACCGGCCGCCGACTGCTTGCTCTTCGAAGCGGACGATTTGGACTCGAGTTTGAAACTGCCAGAGGCGCCCTTGCCCTTGGTCTGTATCAGGGCGCCGGACTCGACGGCGCTCTTTAGGTATTTTCTTATGAACGGTGCCAATTTCTCGGCGTCCACCTTATACTGGGCCGCTATGTACTTTTTGATAGCTTGCAGAGACGAACCGCTGCGCTCCTTTAGCTCCTTGATGGCGCTGTTGACCATCTCGGAGGTCTTGGGGTGGGACGGTTTCGCTTTCGGCTTCTTAGCAGCGGCGGCGGCGGCGCCGCCGGCGCCCGCAGACTTAGGTTTCTTCGCCGGGGTGACGGGAGCGGGAGCTTCTGATGCTACAGCGGCGTCGGCCATTGTTATTATTTTTATTTATTTTTTATTATTATTATTAATGTTATTATCACACACACACACGCACACGATCACTCACAAAGAGAAGATAGATTGTTATGAACGGAGACGACGCGGGAATTATAGTTTATATACGCACATATATCGAGGACTACGTCGAACGATAATGGCGTGGCAGAGGTCGCTAGTGGCAGTAAGAGCGGTAGCGATACCGTGAGGAGAGCCGCGGTGTCGCTGGACATTTTCTCGTACGAACGCTTAAAACTTTTCACTAACAGGCGTCTAGAAAATTATAATTTTTACATTATTCGAGACGTTGAGACGAACTCGCGACCCGCAAGGGCCTCGTCCGTGAACCTGTCCACCGGCTCGCGGACCGAAAACTATGGCACGCGTCGATTCGAAAGAAATACGAGCTCTCGAATTCGTCGAAGTGCTACGTGCGTACCTCCGGTCATGTTTAAAAGTTATTTTTCTCTATAAAAATTTAATGAAACAATGATGCGTTTCGACAGATCGAAAGCGAAGAATACCCGCCCGCCCGGAGACATCGAATGATCGCCGTGCGACCGTCCATCGACCTCCTCGAGGACCTCCAAGTGGAGCATCGTAAAACACCCGATGCCCTCGCTCAGCGACAGCGGCCCACCGCGGCCGCCGTTGTCGAGTACGCCGAGTGTTGTTACAGGGGTAAGTGTGTGTGTATATATTATTAAGATAGATATATATGTTCTCTTTGTTTATTTGTCTTTCCTTGTTCTCGTTCAAAATATTAAACTTTAATATGAACAAAAAAAAAAAAAAGAAAAGAAAAGAATAAAAATTATATATTATATCGCACTCGCCGTCGTCGTCGTCATCGTCGTCGTCGTAGTAGTAATCGTCATCGTTTCATATCGAAGGAGACTTTTCTAATAACTCTATATTGCTATTTAATAACGAACGTTCCTACCACAACAATCGAATATTAATTATAATATCTGTTTATACATAAGAATAATATTATTATTATTTTGTTTCTCTTTCAGTACTCAGGTTATTATTATTATTATTAATAATAAAATAATAATAATAAGCCTTCCAAAGGACCGGGTTCTTTTGAACCCGTGAATTATGAAAGAGAAACATAATAATAATAATAGGCAATAGGCATCACTCATCACTAAATCTGTTTCGTATTAAGTGTATAGGGAATATACGTATTATTATTATTATTCTTTTATTTATTTATATAATTAAATTTCAATATGTAAATAGTTAACTCCCAATTCCCAACCACCTAACTCTTAGTGATATGCGCGCATTCACTCTCGCAATGTTAGAGTATATTGTGTAGTGTGTGTGTGTGTGTGTAATAAGTAATATCATAGTCATAATAAAATCATTAAGATTTCCAATGTTTACTCTCGACTCAGACTCAGTTGCTAATGTCAACGTGTCATTGTGGTGGCAACACGTTCGGGAGGGACGTCCTTGTGGTCGAGAAACATATTTTATTTAATTTTTGAAACTTGTGCGGCCCTGAGAAGGGCCTTTTTTTTTTTTTGTCGCCACAATAGTGAGTCGACGGAGAGAGAGAGATTATGCGATGGGGAGGGCTGGTTCGAGTGTCATAATCTAGATGTAAACGATTACACTGACCGCGCCCGTGCGCACACAGCACAGACACACAACACAGAGCAATAACCCACCCATCCTCACACGCACACACTCTTCACAATTTTCGCTCTCGTCGGTTTCACCAGAGTGGCTGACTGGTCTTCGTGGTTCCGTTGTTATTATTATTATTAACCGCCGAAGCCGTACAGAGTGCGCCCCTGCCGCTTCAGGGCGTACACGACGTCCATGGCGGTGACGGTCTTCCTCTTGGCGTGCTCAGTGTACGTGACTGCGTCCCGGATCACGTTCTCGAGGAACACCTTCAGCACTCCGCGAGTCTCCTCGTATATCAGGCCGGATATACGTTTGACGCCGCCCCTCCGGGCGAGACGACGGATCGCCGGCTTCGTGATACCCTGGATGTTATCACGCAGCACTTTCCTGTGTCGCTTCGCTCCACCTTTCCCCAGACCCTTTCCACCTTTACCGCGACCGGTCATGTTGACTGTACACTTGTATTACTTCTCGCGAGTGACGGGGAGACGTTCGACTACGAACGTACGGTTGAAACTTGTGATATCGAAAATGGAAGCGTCTTCCATCCAGCTGAGTGTGCTGGGAGGCAGTGTCAGGGCGTTGGCCCTCTGACTGCTGTTTCTAGCGGCACCCATAAACATGAGTGCGTCCTTGGGGTGGGCAATCGTGCCCGAGGGAGGTGTGCTTGCCCCTGGGTAAGCACTGGGAATAGGAAGCAGGAGAATTGGGGATGAGCATGTGCCACCTGGGCGGTCAGCTCAGCCGGGTGAGACCCTCGGTTACCCGAGAGAGGCCCAGCTTAAGCGACCAGCGACCGAGGTGGCGCTCAGAAGTCAATTTAGGGAGGGGGTAAAATATCCCTCGGGAGCCTGAATCTGGCATCTGGCGGTCTTGTGTGAAGGGGCGCGATGTTCTGAAGGTGCGGGTGGGCTGATTCGTCGGCACGGCGAAAAGTGTTTGATGCTAGCCGGCCGACGTGTTCCTCCAGACCCTCCGTCTTGAGGTCTCTGTGCAGCGTAGAGTTCCTGACGTAGTACGGGGCCTGGGTGACTTGCCTCAAGGCGAGATTTTGCACCACCTGCAGAGTCTTCTTCTGACGCGGACTCAGTAGGGCATACCATGCCGGGCTGGCGTACGTCAGGTGAGGTCTGACGTACGCTTTGTACAGCTGTAGTTTGGTGTTCAGAGGCAGCCGGGATCTGAGCAGGGGGCGCAGCAGGAACAGGGCGGCTCTCGCCGCCCGGGTGGCCTTCTTCACGTGCGCCACCATGTTCAGACGTCGATCGATAACGACCCCTAAGTAGGTCGCGATTGGGTTCCAGGAGACGCGCTGACCGTGGAGAGTCAGCGGAGGAGGCAGGCGAAGGTGGTTGCCGAAACTTATCGCCTGTGTTTTGGCGACGTTAAGCGTGAGCCTCCACTCCGCGAACCAGTCGGGCAGGAGGTCGAGTGCTCGCTGAAGCTTTTTGGCTGCGTGTGCGGGGTTCAGTGACGTCGTCATCAGCGCGACGTCATCGGCGTAGAGCGCCAGTAGAGTTCCCTGCTGCACCGGGATGTCGTCCGTGTATAAACTGTATAATGCCGGGGACAATGTGCTGCCCTGGGGGACTCCCGCCGCGATCGAGTGGCTGCTTGACCATGCACTCTCCACCCGAACGCGGAATGATCTTCCCTGCAAGAAGCTGGCGAGGGTGCGCACGATATGGTGTGGCGTGCCGGTGTTGAGCACCTTTCGCAGGAGTCCGATGTGCCACACGCGGTCGAATGCGTGCGACACATCGAGGAAGGCTGCTGTTGCACTCTCCTTCCTGTTTAGAGTGTGGGCAGCATGGTGCACCACTCTGGCCACCTGCAGGGTGGTTGAGTGACCGCTGCGGAATCCATACTGTTCCTTCCTGGGAGGGATGTGAGGCAGAAGCAGGTCGAGGAAGAGCTTTTCGAAGAGCTTCGCTACCGCACTTAGGAGGGTGATAGGGCGGTAGCTCTCCGGCCGGCGTGGGTTCTTCCCCGGTTTAGGCAGCATAACCACCAGGCCCTTTTTCCACGACTGGGGAAAGTATCCCAGCCGCAGGATCGCGTTGAAGAGCCTGGTGAGCGCTGCGAAGGTCCTCGAGTCAAGATGGCGGAGGGCCCCGTTGGTTACTCCGTCAATGCCGGGGGCTTTTTTGAGCTTCAATTTCACAGCCACCTTCCTTACAGCCGACGGAGAAAAGTAGGGTGGGGCTGGTTGTGGGAGCGGCGGAGACGTCAGGGCGGCGGTGACATCGGCTTCCATCCTGGCGTGGTAGTCTGGGCGGTCACTGGCGTTGGGCTGAAAAATACCGGCAAGGTAATTCGCCAGTATCTCAGCCCTGTCGTCGGCCGTGTAGCGCAGCGTTCCATCCGGGTGATAGAGAGGATGCGTCGGTGGCCGCCTTTTGGTAATTTGGCGGCATAGTCGGCTCAGGGCGGGCTGGTCGGCGTCCGCCTCAGTGATCCTGCGGTCCCAGGAGTCGGCCGCTGACTCGTTGAATGCCGTGCGGATCTTGTCGATGAGTTGATTCATCTTGGCCTTTTGCGCGGGATCGCGCGAGCGCTGCCAGTTGGCACGAGTCCTCCGCTTCTGCTCGATTAAGGCTTGAACATGGGCGGGGGCGGGCGGGAGTCTGCGCGGGGAGGCCGGTATTATTGCCTCCTCCATTGCGTTGCGAATGGCTGCCGTGACTTCGGTCTCCAGGCGGTCAATGTCCTCCGGCGCTGAGATCGGCCCAGACACAGCCAGGCGCCGGGCTCCGAGCTGCATCTCGAACCGTTCCCAGGAAATGCGTCGTCCAGGCGGGGGGGCCCGAGCCAACGTCAGCCTGCCCGTAAGTGTGACGAGGACAGGCTGGTGGTCGGATCCGAAGGCGTCAGGAAGTGTCTCGACGTGCATGTCGTCGAGGCCACGATGAATCACCAGATCGATGGTAGTGGGATCAAACATGTTGGTCAGGGAGTAGTGGGTGGGTTCGTCTGGTCCAACCACTCCATACCCATGCCTCACTGCATCTTCGAAAAGTCGGCGGCCCGTTGAGCAAGCGTAGCGGCACCTCCATGCCGGGTGTTTGGCGTTCCAGTCCCCAGCGGCCAGTGTGGGGAATGGGCTGTCCAATAGGTCATGTATTTCGCGGGTCTTCAAGCGCACCGTGCCCGGGTGGTAGATGGCATATACCCGGATCGCGCGTGAACCGACGTGTAGCTCGACACCCAGAGATTGGAACGACTGGGTGTCGAGCGCAGGAAGCTGATTGTGGACGATCCGGCGGCGCACGGCCACAAGAAGGCCTCTGCGTGAGGTGTCGGCCGACGTATCCAGCCGCGTGACGGAGTAGCCCGGCAGGTTGACGGCAAATGAGGGAGGCAGGTGTGATTCGTTGATCAGGGCGACATCAATGGCAGCGTCGTGAAGCAGGTGGCGCAGAAATGGCAGGCGGTTGCGGAGACCCGCGGCGTTCCAGTATACAAGACGTAGCTCATCCATTAGTGACGAGCCGCATCATGATGTCAAGCACCGTCTGGACAGGGTCCCGACCTTCCCTCAGGGCGAGGAGTACCTCCTTGAGGGTGTCGAGAGCCCTGTCAATCGCGACGAATGAACGCTGGCCGGCCGGAAGAGGTTGGGCCGGAGGCGTGGCTTCGGTAGTGTAAGTGTAAGTGGGTGGGGCTGCGGCGGCGGAGATGGGCGCGGCCTCCAACACTCGATTGCGCGCTTCCGTTTTGCGGGTGCGCGGCGGCTCAGTGGTGCGGGTGCGGTCGACTGGCGGAACGGGTGTGGGTTCGGATCCGGCGGCGGGGAGGTCTTGGTTTCGGCCTCTCCTTCCCTTCCCCCTCTTCTTCCTCCTCGTTCCTCTCTCCTTCGGAGGGTTGGCGGGGGCCATTAGAGTGGTGGCCTGGGCGTCGGAGGGCACCATGTTGACGGCTACAGGTGCGGTCGATTGTCCGGTAGGGCGTCGGTTGGCTCTGAGTTGGGAGAGGGCCACGGTGCCGGCCCTCTTGTTTCTTACTTCGTGCCGATATTGCGGGCACGCGGAGTGGTTGGCTGGGTGAGGCCCCCCGCAGTTGGCGCAGGTGGCTGGTTCCTCCAGGGGCCGCTGGCAGTCCCGCGCTGGGTGCTCCCCTCCGCACCTCACGCAGGCCTGGCGTCTGTGGCACCCGTGGCTTGAGTGCCTGAACGCCTGGCAGCGGTGGCACTGGGCTGGGCCGCGCTTGGCGCGCCATGCTTCGATTTTGATTCCCGGCATGTACAGCAGTTCAGTGATGCTGTATATGCCGGGCACTACGTCGGGTGTGTTGGCGATGACTGCGAAGAAGACGCAGCCCGGGCGCCCCATCCTCGCCCGGATTGGCCGAACATACTCCGCCTGGTAACCGCGCTCTCCAAGCGCCTCGATGATCTCGGCGGGAGTGGTGCTCGCCGGAAGCCCTCGGATGGCGACTTTCCGGCTCAGTTCGGAAGGAAGCGCGTATGAGAACCAGGAGAGTCGAACTGTCTTCTCTAGTTCACACAGGGAGTGCTGGATCGTCCTGTACTCTTCGACTGATCCAGGTGTGAAACGCATTCCCTTGCCCAGGGGTCGTGCGTTGGGTGCTATCCTAACTTTTCCTTGAGCGCCCGGAAGTGGGCGGTCCAGTTAGGGAAGTCCTCCACTATTAGGGGCGGGAACTTCGGCTTCGGGGGCGCCTTAGCGCCCTCTTGCGGAGCGGCGGTCGGGTCAGCTTGTACCGTCGAGCTCGGCCCGGCCGTTCGTAGTGCGTCGGCGAACGTCGGCTGCGCTCGGGAACCATCGGCGGCGGTCGTCGTCCAAGCCGTCGTTGCGGGTGGCTGCGGGGTGCTGGTGGTGGGAGGGGGGACAGTTGGTCCGGCGGAGGGTGCCGGAGCTGTCTCCACCCTCCGACGTAGGCGCGGATCGCGCGGAGGGAGAGGCTGAGTGCATGGCCTCTTTGTTGACGCGGCTGCTTCGGCCTCGTCAGGAGTGCGTGGGCGTCGTATGGGCGTGAGCGGGGGTGGCATCACGCCGCTTACTGCATGTGGTCTTCTCTCGGGGGCCTCTTCCATGGCTTCTTCGGAGCCGGCGTATGCGCGGTCTAATTCTTGTCCCTTGTCACTGAGGTACATGGCAATATGTGCCAGCAGTGACCGGGACAGAATCCCGCGCTTGTGCAGCTCGGCTACGGCGAGCATGTCGGAGTGGTGCGTTGAGCGTGGCGACAACTCCGTGTCGAGTCGGGGGGGTGCGGATTGTGAGCGGCGAGGGCGGATGGGTGCCCAGGCGGCTGTCCTCGATGTGGCTTCTTCTTCTGCGTCGGGCGTAGGCGCGGCGCCGGCGACCTGTCCAGCGGCGAACGGGGTGCGGGGGGGAAGGGGGACTCCCGACCCCCCATCGCCCGTGGCGGATGGGTGCGCGGCTGTAGCACGGGGCGTGGGCGGCGTGGGCGTCGACAACATGGGCGGCGCGGGTGCGAAATGCGTAGGTGGCGTGGCTACCGGGTGCGTAGGCGGGCCGGTGTCCGTGGGCGCGGGCAAGCCGCGGGCTTCGGGGGTGCGGGGGGGATGGTGAACCCCCGCTCCATCTTCTCTCGTAGTCGAGGGCGTCCTCTTGCGTGGGCGGGAGCGCGAGCGCGACCTATGAGCTCCGTCTCGGTCGCTCATAGTGGTGCGTTCCGTTGTTTAATCGTCCGCTTCGGCAGTCATCGGTACTCCGGGGGGGACCGGGAGGTCCGCTGGGGGCGCTGGTGCGCACTCGATGAGACGGTTGCGTCCAGTGCCTGGTGCAGCACTACGCCGGAGCGTAGGCAAAAACTTGGAAATTATTCTTATAATAATTGCAAGTTTTTAAGTGGTGTAGTAGAAGACTCGTGCCGAGCAAGTGCTAGTGAAGGCAAGTGCTTACTGCGGCGGACGGGCTGATCCTATCGAAAATTCGACTTCACCTTGTTTTATATATGCTGTTGCGTTCGGCTATGTTCGGCTCCACTCGTCAGTAGACGACTTAATTCACGGGGGGTGGGGGGGTACGACTTGTAATAATAATAATTAAAGAATAATAATAAATAAACTGAACCTCACATTGTCTAATCCAATTTGATGTATTATTATTTATTTATTTAAATATTATACCTTAATTTTAAATAGTATATAAATGATGTGTGTAATATGTAACTTTTCTTTTTCTTATCTCTCTCTCTCTCTCTCTATATCGTTTAACGTTTCTCTCGTGATCTTATATCTATTTTTTCTTTTCTTTTTTATCTATGTACAAATTATGTATGTTTGTATGTACATATTTATTTATTTATTATTATTTTTTTTTTTGTGTTTATCTTTAAATAAATATATATATATATATTTGTTTCATAGTTTGTTTTTTTTTTTTTTTTATTATTTTTTCTTTCTTTCTTTCTCTCTCTCCCTCCCTCTCCCCCTCTCCCCCCCCCCCCCCCCCATATCTTTCATATGTAAATTTAAGTATGTTGTTTATTTGTATTTGTGTATAATTTTATATTATATTATATTAGAGACGGTTCTTTGCACACGTTTGAAACTATTATACATATATATAAATATCAGAACAATTTGTGGCCCTGAGAAGGGCCTTTTGGTTTCATAAACGGTAACGATATCGTCGCGCAATATCGTCGTCGTTGTTGTTGTTGTTTGTTACTGTAACTGTAACTGTAAATTGTTGTTACAATTACGCACGTTCGCCTCTGATCCTGCGCGCGAGCTGGATGTCCTTCGGCATAATGGTGACACGTTTGGCGTGAATCGCGCAAAGGTTGGTATCCTCAAAGAGGCTCACCAGATACGCCTCGCTCGCCTCCTGGAGGGCCATGACCGCGGAGCTCTGGAACCGCAGATCGGTCTTGAAGTCCTGCGCGATCTCACGCACCAAACGCTGGAAGGGCAGCTTGCGGATGAGAAGCTCCGTACTCTTCTGGTAGCGACGAATCTCACGGAGGGCGACGGTGCCGGGCCTGTACCTGTGGGGCTTCTTCACGCCGCCGGTGGCCGGTGCGCTCTTGCGAGCCGCCTTGGTGGCGAGCTGTTTGCGCGGCGCCTTACCACCGGTGGACTTGCGGGCGGTTTGCTTGGTACGAGCCATGTTCTTCTCACACACACGAGCACAACAACACTAGAAAAGAAAAAGAGGAACTCTAACTAACTAACCGACTATCGACCGGCTGAGTGACTGACTGACTGACTGACTGTTTGTGTTTAAAAAATTTTACCCCGTCCGTCTATATATGAACAACACACCGCACTCTCCGTTCCGCTCTATCGCGTAGCGCCGTCTCTATTCAGCACGCGAAACGCGAAACGCGAGACACTCCGAAAAGGTACGAACGAACGGGCGTCGGGCGGTGAGACTACCTCGACGACGAATTAGTTTCTACATACATACATACATACATACGTACATACGTACTGTGTTGTTTGGAATGTGTTTGTTATATTTCATATTCAAATAAATAAATATATATATATATATATATATATATATATATATATATATATATATATATATATATATATATATATATATATATATATATATATATATATATTTATTATTATTATTATGTTTCTCTTTCATAGTACTCGGATTCAAAAGAACCTTTCCGGTCCTTTGGCTTATTGTTATTGTTATTATTATTATTATTTTTTTTTTTTTTTTTCAAGCCGTAGCCGCCGTAATTAGTTAATGATAGGATTAGAATTGAATTATCGATTATGTGCTATTATGATTATGATTATTATTATTATTTTTTGTTCTCCTATATGTCATTGGTTAATTTACATTTGTGTGTATATGTGTGTGTGTGTATATATAATATATATAATCATCGTCTCATTACTTATTTATTTTTAATTATTATTATCGTTATTATATATATGTTATTTTTATTTATTTATTTATTTTTTTTTTTTTTCCACATTCATACATCAAACTGACTCGAGGTAGACGTTTTGCGAGAAACTATTTTTTTTTTTTTTTTTTTTTTTCATGAATCATATAGTGGCCCTTAAAAGGGCCTTTTGAGAATGCGCGCGATAACCGATGACGATGATGATGATGATGATGATGATGTTGTTGTTAGCGTATGCGTAGTGTACCATACACCACCACCAGTGGTGCACAAAGACACACACACACACACACGCACACTTTAGCACAACAACAACAACAACAACAAACAACACGCACAAATACACCGTCACGCGGCACGGCGTTCGTGCGTTGGTCTCTTCGACGGACCACTTCACTTGGAGCTCGTGTACTTGGTGACGGCCTTGGTGCCTTCGCTGACTGCGTGCTTGGCCAACTCGCCGGGCAACAGGAGCCTCACGGAGGTCTGCACCTCCCTGGATGTGATCGTGGACCTCTTGTTGTAGTGGGCGAGTCGCGACGCCTCGGCGGCGATGCGCTCGAAGATGTCGTTCACGAACGAGTTCATGATGGACATAGCCTTACTGGGGATGCCGGTGTCCGGGTGGACCTGTTTGAGCACTTTGTAGATGTAGATGGCGTAGCTCTCCTTCCTCTTGTGCTTCTTCTTCTTCTTGTCAGACTTGGAGATGTTCTTTTGGGCCTTACCGGATTTCTTGGCGGCCTTTCCGCTAGTCTTGGGCGGCATGATGATAACACACACACACTATCGATTAGAAAGATAGATAGATAGATACACACACACTCTGAGCGTCCGGGATGATTGTTAAAAAGCGGAATGTGGCTGTCCGTAATTCATGCCTGGGGATGTATTCGCGTTCTGTGGACGTACAAGCGCTCACGACGCGCACCAGCTTTTTGAGAGGGGATCGACCAATACGAACGCTGTACGGCTCAAGATAGGGGGGCACGGGTGGCGACGAAAGAGCGGTGCCGCTAATGCGCTCCCTCCCCCTCCCCTTCCCACCGACACCGGTGCGTACCCTGTACGTCTCATATTGTATTTCGTATAAAAAAATTATTAAAATTGAAGATAAATTTAGCAATCTTAATATTTGTTTACATTTTTTTTTTTACGTATACGTATCTATGCATGTATGTATGTGTGTATTCCTCCTCCTATTGGTATTTTTTTTTTTTTTTCATATGACATTACTATTGTCAAAGTGACCTTCTTTTCTTTTTTGTTTTACCTATTCTTATATTTTATTATTTATATATATTATGTCCGACATATACATATAGACACACACACACACACACATATATATATATATATATATATATATATATATATATATATATATATATATATATATATAAAAATAAATAAAAGTAGACTTGTTGATAAATAACAACTTATATGTAAAATGTTGTGTATACTATGTAGTAGTCATCCATTATTATTATTATTATATTTGTTATTTTGAAGACGTCTCGCATAATGAAACATTTTATGCAATTTCGAAGCGTTCACGGAAATATTTTGTGGCCCTTAAAAGGGCCTTTTAAAAAAAAAAGAACAAAAAAAGAAAACCAAATACACACACACGTAACACCGTGCACAGTGCGCACTCTAGAGGTGTGAGAATTAGGCTTTCTTCTCGGTCTTCTTGGGTAAGAGGACTGCCTGGATATTGGGCAGTACACCTCCCTGCGCGATCGTAACTCCCGAGAGCAACTTGTTCAACTCCTCGTCGTTACGGATCGCCAATTGGAGATGCCTCGGGATGATTCTGGTCTTCTTGTTGTCCCGAGCGGCGTTTCCGGCCAATTCGAGCACTTCGGCGGCCAGATACTCCATCACGGCGGCCAAGTATACCGGTGCACCGGCTCCCACGCGTTCTGCGTAGTTGCCTTTTCTCAAAAGTCTATGTATACGGCCCACAGGAAACTGAAGTCCGGCACGATTGGAACGAGACTTTGCCTTTCCCTTCACTTTGCCACCTTTACCGCGACCCGACATTATGCACAAGAATTAGACTAAAGACAACGACAATATTGAAAATACGCGAGCGCTCACGGTCGCGAGCAGCAGACTGTGCTGTGTGTATGTGAATACGAATTTTTTTTTTTTTTTTTCTGATGGACTTAAATGCTGTTGACCTGGAATGGTCTTGACAGCGTCACCGGGCTGGGAGGGGCGAGTGTGGCTCGCCCCTGAAGAGAAAATTACGAGCTTTGATGGACGCTCGTGAAGTGTTAGCGATCGCGGGGGGATACCCCGCGTACGCTAATCATGGGGGGTTTCGTCCATTGGGCCCCGCCGCGCCGAGGCGCGGGCGTGCCGTGAGAAATGACTGGCCTCGCCGCCTCTTACGGCGGCGGTGAGTGGGACGTAAGACTGAGGAGTGGATCCTCCCTGTGTATTGGGCGTTGGCAGCAGTTATTGGATCGTCGGGATCCAGAAGAATGCTTCTGGGGCGTCGAAGACTCGGATGTGGGTGAGGAGCGTACTTACACGCTTCGACGATCAGTGGGTTGGAATGGGAATCTGCACGCTCGTAGTAGCGCTTGGCCAGGCGCTTGCAGAATTCCTTGAGCGATTCTAGCTCGAAGTCTTTGTGTAGGTCAGGTCAACGTTGCGGACGTACCATGGGCATCCGGATGCGATACGTAGAAATTTATTTTGGACCCTCTGAAGGAGGTCTATCTTAGTGTGTGCGAACACGACACAAGCATAGGTCATGACGGGACGGATGCAAGTTTTGTACAATGTCAGCTTGTTACGAAGTGACATTTTACTCCGCTTGCAAATGAGCGGGTACAGCCGGTTCATGACGTATGTGGCTTTGTTCCTGACATACGTGATGTGCGGCCGGAAGGAGAATTTCGAATCCAGTACGACGCCTAGGTATTTGACCGTGGATTCCCAGGGGATAGGTTTGCCTTGTAGGTAGATAGTCGAGACGGTCTCGTAACGTTTACGCGGAAAGAGGACGGCTACGCTTTTCTCCGGGTTAACCTCAAACCGCCACTTGCTGAACCAAACGCCTAGGGCGTCGGCAGCTCGTTGCAGTCTTTCGGCTAGGACAAAAGCGGAGCGGTCCGAGGTGTAGAGCGCGGTGTCATCGGCATACATCGCAAGTTCGACTTTATCGGTACGCGGTATGTCGCTGGTATAAAGCGCGTAGAGTAAAGGTGACAGAGTGGAGCCTTGCGGGACTCCAGCGCGAACGAGTCTAGAGGACGATAGTGTCCCTTCTAATCTATATCGGAACGTACGATTCGACAGGTATTCCCGAATGATGTGAACGAGTGAGTCTGGCAGGGCCATACGGCGGAGCTTGAAGAGCAGGCCGTTGTGCCAGACCTTGTCGAAGGCTTTGGCGATGTCTAAGAAGATGGCCGCCGTGTCGCTACGAATCGATCGGCGGACGTTATATTTCGCGATATGTTCGGTAAGCCGGTGAACTTGGTGTATGGACGAGTGGTGGGATCTAAAACCGAACTGTTCGTCGATGAACAGTTGTTTTGCCTCGACTATCTCCTTTAACCTACTGAGAACGATTCTTTCGTAGATTTTCCCCAAACTACTGATAAGGCTAATGGGTCTGTAGCTGGAGGGAAGGTTGGCGGGTTTTTTGGGCTTGCGAATGCCTATAACTATTGCTTCCTTCCATTCGGTAGGAAAGGAGCAACCTGCTAAAAGAGCATTGAAAATAAGGACTAGCAACGTTACTAAGTGGATCGGAAGGGACATGAGAACTTTGTTTGGGATCTTGTCGGGCCCCGGGGCCTTTTTTGGGTTTAAGTCCTTGAGAATGGACTTAACCTCGTCTATGTCGGTGGGGCGAACCGGTTCGCCAGTCGGGGGCATCGAAGCCCACTCTGTGACCTCGGAGTCCACTTCCGTCAAGTGATCCGGGTCACATGGTAGGGTGCTCGGTGAGCATTGTGCCTCGAGGCTGTCCGCTAGGCATTCTGCCTTGTCAGTGTCGTCGGCCGCTATCGTGTTGTCGGGTCTAGTAAGAGGAGGCATAGTCGCCACTGTGTCAGATCGAAAGGTTCTTGACAGCGCCCAGTACGCCTGGGACGATGGCGAGAGTCCTTCGAGTCGACTATCCCAAGACTCACCTCTGAGCTGTTCAAATTGGGATTTGACTTGTCTCCTAAGATTGTTTAATTTCCTACTGTTTGCGGCATTCGGGCACGCGTCGTGAGCTCTAGTAGCTAAGTTTTTACGTCTGACTAGCTCCCTGAGCTTCCCTGAGATCTCAAATCTACCTTCAGGCAGATCTGGGACCTCTTTCGAGCAGCTGAGGAGAGCTTGTTGGATGAATGACGTGAATTTGGTCGCGGCTTCCTTAGCAACATCTACGGAGTCTATAATGCCAGGAATGAGATCGGTGAGTGGAGAGTCGTCCGCTTTGATGATTTTAGCGAACTTTTTCCAATTGGTTATTGTCTTGGTGGGTGGCCCTGAAGGGGAGTCTGTGCCCAATTTAAAAACAACTGGGCGGTGATCAGAGTCAAGTTCCGATAGTGATTCTATAGACCGCAGCCTGAGGGCGACGTTCTTTAGAATCACTATGTCCAGAACTTCTGGGTGGCCTTGATTACCGGTGGGAAACCGGGAGGGGGTCGGTGGTCCTATTACGGAGAGGTTGTACCTGTCCGCGAGGCGTTCTAATAAATGTCCTCGTGTGCAAGTCTTGGTAGAGTTCCAGATGGTGTTTTTGCAGTTTAGGTCTCCGGTCAGAAGGACGGAGCCTCCCATGTTGAGGAGTAAACGGATGTCATTCTCTAGAAGTGGTTTGGAAGAAGAATGATAAACTGAGGCTATGATGATTGGCTGATGGCCTGTGAGAAAGATCTGGCAAATAGACGCTTCGATGTTTTCGAGTGCCGCTGGTGGATCTAATGGGACACAGTGGAGTGTTTTTTTATAATAAATTAGGGTACCTCCGCCTTTAGTGGCGAGTCTGTCGTTACGGATAAGTCTGTGATTAGCTATTTTCGGATCGCGGATGCTAGGTTTTAAGAATGACTCCTGTACGCACAGGATGTCAAGTTGATGCGCGGTAGTAAAGT
Source organism: Heliconius charithonia (assembly GCA_030704555.1). Classification (NCBI taxonomy): domain Eukaryota; kingdom Metazoa; phylum Arthropoda; class Insecta; order Lepidoptera; family Nymphalidae; genus Heliconius; species Heliconius charithonia. The sequence goes on from JALPMF010000042.1 coordinate 69,532, forward strand.
CTCGGATTAGGTCACGTTGGCCGGCGACACTGTTTGCGTTGAACGTCGCGATGCTTAAGGCTCTGGGTTTGATACGCGCGAGACGCGCGTCAGCGGGCAAAGGCGTATTGCTGTTAAAGACCGCCATTGGAAATTTTACGCTACGAAGCCCACGATGGCTTGGATGAGTTTCGCGTGGTCGATGGTGGCCTGTATTCTGGCCTGCGCGTTGCCGTTCGTTCGGCGTATTTTGTCGGCGAATACACAGAGCTCGTTGACGTCGAAGAGCCCTATGAAGTCCGAGACGACTGCGGAGTCGGACGAACGCTGGTTCGGGACGTACGCGGGGGTGGTGAACTGGCGTGTGTTCACGTTTGGCGCGGTCGCCGGTCGTTCCCACGCGTTCCGGGACGGAAGTGGTGCCGGGTAGTACACCTGGGGTGCTGAGGGCGCCTCAGGTGCCCTTGTGTTGTTATTAGGGTGGGGTCTCGAAACCCTACCCGACCTGCCGCCCTGCCCGGTGTGCCTGCGGCGCGGGGCCCTGGGGCACCCGCGGTAATTAGCGGGGTGTCCCTGGGTCTCGCACAGTACGCAGCTGGGCGGAACGGCGGGGTCTGGGACCTTGCGGGGACAGTCCGCAGTCCCGTGGTCGCCTAGGCATTTAACGCACCTAGGGCGGGCGTTACAATTTCGGGCCGAGTGCCCGTATAGTTGGCAGCGGTGGCACTGCCCGATTAGACCGCGGTTCCGAGGGGCCTCTACGCGGAGCCCCGTCAGATAACAAATCGCACGGACGTTGTAGATTTGTTTTCCCGCGGTGGAATGGTCCAGTATGACAAGAACGCTGTCAAACGGTTTTTTGTCGCGGAAGTGGTACATCCGGTGTACCTCGCGGACGGGGAAGCCTTGGGACTGAAGGTCCTGGAGAACGAGTCCGGACTCGATCTCCTTCGGGATTCCCTTGATTACTACGCGAAGATGTCTCTCCTCTTCAAGGGCGTACGTGTGGAAGCCAACGTTGGCCTCCCTGAGGTGTGCCGTGAGGCGGCGGTGGTCCGAGGTGGCAGGGCACTGGACCTTGATGCCATCCTGGGTGGCACGCGCAGTGGTGAAGTTCACCTTCTGCGCGAGCATCCAGGCTGACACCTTGTCCCAGGCCTGCTTGTCCTGGATTACGATTGGCGGGGGCATGCGAACCCGTGGTGTCGCGGACGTGGTGGCCTGAGGGGCCGAGGGTGGGATCGCGGACGCGGTGGCCTGAGGGGCCGAGGGTGGGATCGCGGACGCGGTGGCCTGAGGGGCCGAGGGTGGGATCGCGGACGCGGGGGCCTGAAGGGCCGTTGGTGGGCGCGCGGACGCGGGAGCCTGAAGGGCCTTTGGTGGGCGCGCGGACGCGGGAGCCTGAGGGGCCGTTGGAGAGGGCGCGCGGGCCTCGGCCTGAGGGGCCAACTTTGTCTTCCCTGCCGAGCGCGGGGAAACGCCGCTGCTGACTCGTGAGTCAGAGGCGGTGGCAGGTTTGGGCGCCTTTTTCGGCGTTTTGGAGGGCGCGGCCGTTTCGACGACCTTCGCCTTCCTCTTCGCCGCTTTTGTGACGACGGTCTCGAAACCGTCGTCGGCGCGGTCCGTGGCCACCTCCATCTCCGTAACCGCGGAGGCGGCCTGCGCGTTGGTTGTGGGGTTCGATTCCTCCAGAACCTCCGGCGAGTTCACTTTTATGGACTGTGCGAAAGCCGCAAGTCCGTCGTACGCGTTCGCATGGAAATCCTTAAGGAAAGCGACGACGTTTTCCTTAGGGAGCGCGAGGATGAAAGCGTCCATATCGGTAAATTAAATTAAAAGAATGAAATAACAGAGAAATAAAACTATAACCTAGCTATACCTCTCCTGGATCGGGCGGGGCAGAGCAGGAACCACAGCACAACACGGCACTGCGCACAACTGCACTACACAACACGACACAACGCACTAACGATATAGGAGTCCGCATGAGCGTCCTCTACACCGCGCGCACAATCGGAAGCGCACTTAGGCAGAGCCACTAGAACGAAAGACGGAACGTCCGAGCGGTTCCATGTGAATACGAATTTTTTTTTTTTTTTTTTTTTTTTCTGATGGACTTAAATGCTGTTGACCTGGAATGGTCTTGACAGCGTCACCGGGCTGGGAGGGGCGAGTGTGGCTCGCCCCTGAAGAGAAAATTACGAGCTTTGATGGACGCTCGTGAAGTGTTAGCGATCGCGGGGGGATACCCCGCGTACGCTAATCATGGGGGGTTTCGTCCATTGGGCCCCGCCGCGCCGAGGCGCGGGCGTGCCGTGAGAAATGACTGGCCTCGCCGCCTCTTACGGCGGCGGTGAGTGGGACGTAAGACTGAGGAGTGGATCCTCCCTGTGTATTGGGCGTTGGCAGCAGTTATTGGATCGTCAGGATCCAGAAGAATGCTTCTGGGGCGTCGAAGACTCGGATGTGGGTGAGGAGCGTACTTACACGCTTCGACGATCAGTGGGTTGGAATGGGAATCTGCACGCTCGTAGTAGCGCTTGGCCAGGCGCTTGCAGAATTCCTTGAGCGATTCTAGCTCGAAGTCTTTGTGGAGGTCAACGTTGCGGACGTACCATGGGCATCCGGATGCGATACGTAGAAATTTATTTTGGACCCTCTGAAGGAGGTCTATCTTAGTGTGTGCGAACACGACACAAGCATAGGTCATGACAGGACGGATGCAAGTTTTGTACAATGTCAGCTTGTTACGAAGTGACATTTTACTCCGCTTGCAAATGAGCGGGTACAGCCGGTTCATGACGTATGTGGCTTTGTTCCTGACATACGTGATGTGCGGCCGGAAGGAGAATTTCGAATCCAGTACGACGCCTAGGTATTTGACCGTGGATTCCCAGGGGATAGGTTTGCCTTGTAGGTAGATAGTCGAGACGGTCTCGTAACGTTTACGCGGAAAGAGGACGGCTACGCTTTTCTCCGGGTTAACCTCAAACCGCCACTTGCTGAACCAAACGCCTAGGGCGTCGGCAGCTCGTTGCAGTCTTGTGAATACGAAAAAATTTTTACTTTTTTGTATTTATATACGAGCGCTCTTAGTGGGGACGCGAGCGAGCGACATCTCGCAGACGATTGCGCACGACGTTGCACGACAATCGGCGAAGTAAGCCGACATATATATATATATATTTTTTTTTTTACTTAGAAGTGTATGATTAACAACACACATTAATTTAAAAAAAAAAAAAATAAATAATAAATAATAATAATTTTAAATAAAATATTATTATTATAATTATTATAATTAAAAAAATATATATTTAATACATATTGCTATTTGTTTTAATATTTGCAATAATTTATTATACAAAAAAAAAAAAAAGAAAGAAATTGTAGATCAACATCTATGCTTAATAAAAAAAAAAAAAAAAAAAGAAAAAAGATGCGTTCTCTTTTTGAAAAAGTGACGCTATCGAGGTGTGTTCGGAAAATTCGAGAGAACGTGGAGCTTGAACTTTGAATAAGTTTTGTTAAAGCCTCGGTGTTATATTTATTTGCATGTTGTTTTGTGTTATGTTTTGTTTTATGTTTCTATTCATTAATATACGAAGTTAATTTGTGTTTTTACTGTTTTCTGGTGTGAGTGAAAGATAGAAAAGTGCAAATAGCGCGAGGCAATGTCGGGGTGATACATCATAATATAAGGTTAGTTTATTTGTCCTCACCTACTTACCGCCACTTAGTCACTTATATTATTATGATAGTGAAATATAATTATATATATATATATATATATATATATATATATATATATATATATATATATATATATATATATATATATATATATATATATATATATATATATATATATATATAGAGAGATATATATATATAGAGAGAGAGAGAAAATTCGAGGGATCGTGGAGCTTGAACTTTGAATAAGTTCTGTAAAAGCCTCGGTGTTATATTTATTTGCATGTTGTTTTGTGTCCTTTTTTTTTTTATTCTCTTGTTTTATGCTTCTATTCATTAATATACGAAATTAATTTGTGTTTTTACTGTTTTCCAGTGTGTGAGTGAAAGATAGAAAAGTGCAAATAGCGAGGCAATGTCGGGGTGATACATCATAATACATAATAAGGTTAGTTTATATATATTTTATACATATATATATTTCTCCATAAGACGAGACGTTCGTCGTTGAAACTTTACCATTTATAAATAATATGTAGGTGTATTTAGAAACTTTTGTTAGCCCTGAGAAGGGCTTTTTGTCGTGCTTTTATTGCACATATACATCGCCGTCACATACGCACATACACACGCACAGCACTCGCACGAGCTATTCTCGCGAAGCACGCGCGCGCGCGCGTGTTATTTAACGTTCGTTTAGCATAGTTTATTATATTTTATATACATTCACTTTTTTGGCGTGGCGGACGCGGCCTTCTTTGCCGCCGGCTTGGACCTGGGCGTCGCTGCCTTCTTTGGCTTGGGCGCTTTGGGCTTCTTCGTCGGGGGCTTGGCGGTCTTCTTCGCCTTCGAAGCGGCGGCTCCGCCCTTCGACTTCGAAGCGGAGGATGCGGCGGAGGCGGAGGCCTTCTTGGCCGCCGCCGCTGCTGCTGCTGCGGTGGCGGGCTTCTTTTTCGCAGCGGCCGCTTTCTTGTCCTTCACAGCCGCCTTCGATTTGGACTTTGACGGCGAGGACGCAGCGGCAGCCGCTGCGGCGGCTGCTGCGGCACCCTTCTTGCCGGCCCTGCCGCCGGCGGACGCCGCCGCGGGCGCTCCGGACGCCTTCTTCGACCTCGACGAGGCGGAGGCCGACGACGACGCGCCGGACGCTGCGGCGGAGGAGCCCTTACCGGCGCCACCGGCCGCCGACTGCTTGCTCTTCGAAGCGGACGATTTGGACTCGAGTTTGAAACTGCCAGAGGCGCCCTTGCCCTTGGTCTGTATCAGGGCGCCGGACTCGACGGCGCTCTTTAGGTATTTTCTTATGAACGGTGCCAATTTCTCGGCGTCCACCTTATACTGGGCCGCTATGTACTTTTTGATAGCTTGCAGAGACGAACCGCTGCGCTCCTTTAGCTCCTTGATGGCGCTGTTGACCATCTCGGAGGTCTTGGGGTGGGACGGTTTCGCTTTCGGCTTCTTAGCAGCGGCGGCGGCGGCGGCGCCGCCGGCGCCCGCAGACTTAGGTTTCTTCGCCGGGGTGACGGGAGCGGGAGCTTCTGATGCTACAGCGGCGTCGGCCATTGTTATTATTTTTATTTATTTTTTATTATTATTATTAATGTTATTATCACACACACACACGCACACGATCACTCACAAAGAGAAGATAGATTGTTATGAACGGAGACGACGCGGGAATTATAGTTTATATACGCACATATATCGAGGACTACGTCGAACGATAATGGCGTGGCAGAGGTCGCTAGTGGCAGTAAGAGCGGTAGCGATACCGTGAGGAGAGCCGCGGTGTCGCTGGACATTTTCTCGTACGAACGCTTAAAACTTTTCACTAACAGGCGTCTAGAAAATTATAATTTTTACATTATTCGAGACGTTGAGACGAACTCGCGACCCGCAAGGGCCTCGTCCGTGAACCTGTCCACCGGCTCGCGGACCGAAAACTATGGCACGCGTCGATTCGAAAGAAATACGAGCTCTCGAATTCGTCGAAGTGCTACGTGCGTACCTCCGGTCATGTTTAAAAGTTATTTTTCTCTATAAAAATTTAATGAAACAATGATGCGTTTCGACAGATCGAAAGCGAAGAATACCCGCCCGCCCGGAGACATCGAATGATCGCCGTGCGACCGTCCATCGACCTCCTCGAGGACCTCCAAGTGGAGCATCGTAAAACACCCGATGCCCTCGCTCAGCGACAGCGGCCCACCGCGGCCGCCGTTGTCGAGTACGCCGAGTGTTGTTACAGGGGTAAGTGTGTGTGTATATATTATTAAGATAGATATATATGTTCTCTTTGTTTACTTGTCTTTCCTTGTTCTCGTTCAAAATATTAAACTTTAATATGAACAAAAAAAAAAAAAAGAAAAGAAAAGAATAAAAATTATATATTATATCGCACTCGCCGTCGTCGTCGTCATCGTCGTCGTCGTAGTAGTAATCGTCATCGTTTCATATCGAAGGAGACTTTTCTAATAACTCTATATTGCTATTTAATAACGAACGTTCCTACCACAACAATCGAATATTAATTATAATATCTGTTTATACATAAGAATAATATTATTATTATTTTGTTTCTCTTTCAGTACTCAGGTTATTATTATTATTAATAATAAAATAATAATAATAAGCCTTCCAAAGGACCGGGTTCTTTTGAACCCGTGAATTATGAAAGAGAAACATAATAATAATAATAGGCAATAGGCATCACTCATCACTAAATCTGTTTCGTATTAAGTGTATAGGGAATATACGTATTATTATTATTATTCTTTTATTTATTTATATAATTAAATTTCAATATGTAAATAGTTAACTCCCAATTCCCAACCACCTAACTCTTAGTGATATGCGCGCATTCACTCTCGCAATGTTAGAGTATATTGTGTAGTGTGTGTGTGTGTGTGTAATAAGTAATATCATAGTCATAATAAAATCATTAAGATTTCCAATGTTTACTCTCGACTCAGACTCAGTTGCTAATGTCAACGTGTCATTGTGGTGGCAACACGTTCGGGAGGGACGTCCTTGTGGTCGAGAAACATATTTTATTTAATTTTTGAAACTTGTGCGGCCCTGAGAAGGGCCTTTTTTTTTTTTGTCGCCACAATAGTGAGTCGACGGAGAGAGAGAGATTATGCGAGGGGGAGGGCTGGTTCGAGTGTCATAATCTAGATGTAAACGATTACACTGACCGCGCCCGTGCGCACACAGCACAGACACACAACACAGAGCAATAACCCACCCATCCTCACACGCACACACTCTTCACAATTTTCGCTCTCGTCGGTTTCACCAGAGTGGCTGACTGGTCTTCGTGGTTCCGTTGTTATTATTATTATTAACCGCCGAAGCCGTACAGAGTGCGCCCCTGCCGCTTCAGGGCGTACACGACGTCCATGGCGGTGACGGTCTTCCTCTTGGCGTGCTCAGTGTACGTGACTGCGTCCCGGATCACGTTCTCGAGGAACACCTTCAGCACTCCGCGAGTCTCCTCGTATATCAGGCCGGATATACGTTTGACGCCGCCCCTCCGGGCGAGACGACGGATCGCCGGCTTCGTGATACCCTGGATGTTATCACGCAGCACTTTCCTGTGTCGCTTCGCTCCACCTTTCCCCAGACCCTTTCCACCTTTACCGCGACCGGTCATGTTGACTGTACACTTGTATTACTTCTCGCTAGTGACGGGGAGACGTTCGACTACGAACGTACGGTTGAAACTTGTGATATCGAAAATTCGGAAGCGTCTTCCATCCAGCTGAGTGTGCTGGGAGGCAGTGTCAGGGCGTTGGCCCTCTGACTGCTGTTTCTACCGGCACCCATAAACATGAGTGCGTCCTTGGGGTGGGCAATCGTGCCCGAGGGAGGTGTGCTTACCCCTGGGTAAGCACTGGGAATAGGAAGCAGGAGAATTGGGGATGAGCATGTGCCACCTGGGCGGTCAGCTCAGCCGGGTGAGACCCTCGGTTACCCGAGAGAGGCCCAGCTTAAGCGACCAGCGACCGAGGTGGCGCTCAGAAGTCAATTTAGGGAGGGGGTAAAATATCCCTCGGGAGCCTGAATCTGGCATCTGGCGGTCTTGTGTGAAGGGGCGCGATGTTCTGAAGGTGCGGGTGGACAGATTCGTCGGCACGGCGAAAAGTGTTTGATGCTAGCCGGCCGACGTGCTCCTCCAGACCCTCCGTCTTGAGGTCTCTGTGCAGCGTAGAGTTCCTGACGTAGTACGGGGCCTGGGTGACTTGCCTCAAGGCGAGATTTTGCACCACCTGCAGAGTCTTCTTCTGACGCGGGCTCAGTAGGGCATACCATGCCGGGCTGGCGTACGTCAGGTGAGGTCTGACGTACGCTTTGTACAGCTGTAGTTTGGTGTTCAGAGGCAGCCGGGATCTGAGCAGGGGGCGCAGCAGGAACAGGGCGGCTCTCGCCGCCCGGGTGGCCTTCTTCACGTGCGCCACCATGTTCAGACGTCGATCGATAACGACCCCTAAGTAGGTCGCGATTGGGTTCCAGGAGACGCGCTGACCGTGGAGAGTCAGCGGAGGAGGCAGGCGAAGGTGGTTGCCGAAACTTATCGCCTGTGTTTTGGCGACGTTAAGCGTGAGCCTCCACTCCGCCAACCAGTCGGGCAGGAGGTCGAGTGCTCGCTGAAGCTTTTTGGCTGCGTGTGCGGGGTTCAGTGACGTCGTCATCAGCGCGACGTCATCGGCGTAGAGCGCCAGTAGAGTTCCCTGCTGCACCGGGATGTCGTCCGTGTACAAACTGTATAATGCCGGGGACAATGTGCTGCCCTGGGGGACTCCCGCCGCGATCGAGTGGCTGCTTGACCATGCACTCTCCACCCGAACGCGGAATGATCTTCCCTGCAAGAAGCTGGCGAGGGTGCGCACGATATGGTGTGGCGTGTCGGTGTTGAGCACCTTTCGCAGGAGTCCGATGTGCCACACGCGGTCGAATGCGTGCGACACATCGAGGAAGGCTGCTGTTGCACTCTCCTTCCTGTTTAGAGTGTGGGCAGCATGGTGCACCACTCTGGCCACCTGCAGGGTGGTTGAGTGACCGCTGCGGAATCCATACTGTTCCTTCCTGGGAGGGATGTGAGGCAGAAGCAGGGCGAGGAAGAGCTTTTCGAAGAGCTTCGCTACCGCACTTAGGAGGGTGATAGGGCGGTAGCTCTCCGGCCGGCGTGGGCTCTTCCCCGGTTTAGGCAGCATAACCGCCAGGCCCTTTTTCCACGACTGGGGAAAGTATCCCAGCCGCAGGATCGCGTTGAAGAGCCTGGTGAGCGCTGCGAAGGTCCTCGAGTCAAGATGGCGGAGGGCCCCGTTGGTTACTCCGTCAATGCCGGGGGCTTTTTTGAGCTTCAATTTCACAGCCACCTTCCTTACAGCCGACGGAGAAAAGTAGGGTGGGGCTGGTTGTGGGAGCGGCGGAGACGTCAGGGCGGCGGTGACATCGGCTTCCATCCTGGCGTGGTAGTCTGGGCGGTCACTGGCGTTGGGCTGAAAAATACCGGCAAGGTAATTCGCCAGTATCTCAGCCCTGTCGTCGGCCGTGTAGCGCAGCGTTCCATCCGGGTGATAGAGAGGATGCGTCGGTGGCCGCCTTTTGGTAATTTGGCGGCATAGTCGGCTCAGGGCGGGCTGGTCGGCGTCCGCCTCAGTGATCCTGCGGTCCCAGGAGTCGGCCGCTGACTCGTTGAGTGCCGTGCGGATCTTGTCGATGAGTTGATTCATCTTGGCCTTTTGCGCGGGATCGCGCGAGCGCTGCCAGTTGGCACGAGTCTTCCGCTTCTGCTCGATTAAGGCTTGAACATGGGCGGGGGCGGGCGGTAGTCTGCGCGGGGAGGCCGGTATTATTGCCTCCTCCATTGCGTTGCGAATGGCTGCCGTGACTTCGGTCTCCAGGCGGTCAATGTCCTCCGGCGCTGAGATCGGCCCAGACACAGCCAGGCGCCGGGCTCCGAGCTGCATCTCGAACCGTTCCCAGGAAATGCGTCGTCCAGGCGGGGGGGCCCGAGCCAACGTCAGCCTGCCCGTAAGTGTGACGAGGACAGGCTGGTGGTCGGATCCGAAGGCGTCAGGAAGTGTCTCGACGTGCATGTCGTCGAGGCCACGATGAATCACCAGATCGATGGTAGTGGGATCAAACATGTTGGTCAGGGAGTAGTGGGTGGGTTCGTCTGGTCCAACCACTCCATACCCATGCCTCACTGCATCTTCGAAAAGTCGGCGGCCCGTTGAGCAAGCGTAGCGGCACCTCCATGCCGGGTGTTTGGCGTTCCAGTCCCCAGCGGCCAGTGTGGGGAATGGGCTGTCCAATAGGTCGTGTATTTCGCGGGTCTTCAAGCGCACCGTGCCCGGGTGGTAGATGGCATATACCCGGATCGCGCGTGAACCGACGTGTAGCTCGACACCCAGAGATTGGAACGACTGGGTGTCGAGCGCAGGAAGCTGATTGTGGACGATCCGGCGGCGCACGGCCACAAGAAGGCCTCTGCGTGAGGTGTCGGCCGACGTATCCAGCCGCGTGACGGAGTAGCCCGGCAGGTTGACGGCAAATGAGGGAGGCAGGTGTGATTCGTTGATCAGGGCGACATCAATGGCAGCGTCGTGAAGCAGGTGGCGCAGAAATGGCAGGCGGTTGCGGAGACCCGCGGCGTTCCAGTATACAAGACGTAGCTCATCCATTAGTGACGAGCCGCATCATGATGTCAAGCACCGTCTGGACAGGGTCCCGACCTTCCCTCAGGGCGAGGAGTACCTCCTTGAGGGTGTCGAGAGCCCTGTCAATCGCGACGAATGAACGCTGGCCGGCCGGAAGAGGTTGGGCCGGAGGCGTGGCTTCGGTAGTGTAAGTGTAAGTGGGTTGGGCTGCGGCGGCGGAGATGGGCGCGGCCTCCAACACTCGATTGCGCGCTTCCGTTTTGCGGGTGCGCGGCGGCTCAGTGGTGCGGGTGCGGTCGACTGGCGGAACGGGTGTGGGTTCGGATCCGGCGACGGGGAGGTCTTGGTTTCGGCCTCTCCTTCCCTTCCCCCTCTTCTTCCTCCTCGTTCCTCTCTCCTTCGGAGGGTTGGCGGGGGCCATTAGAGTGGTGGCCTGGGCGTCGGAGGGCACCATGTTGACGGCTACAGGTGCGGTCGATTGTCCGGTAGGGCGTCGGTTGGCTCTGAGTTGGGAGAGGGCCACGGTGCCGGCCCTCTTGTTTCTTACTTCGTGCCGATATTGCGGGCACGCGGAGTGGTTGGCTGGGTGAGGCCCCCCGCAGTTGGCGCAGGTGGCTGGTTCCTCCAGGGGCCGCTGGCAGTCCCGCGCTGGGTGCTCCCCTCCGCACCTCACGCAGGCCTGGCGTCTGTGGCACCCGTGGCTGGAGTGCCTGAACGCCTGGCAGCGGTGGCACTGGGCTGGGCCGCGCTTGGCGCGCCATGCTTCGATTTTGATTCCCGGCATGTACAGCAATTCAGTGATGCTGTATATGCCGGGCACTACGTCGGGTGTGTTGGCGATGACTGCGAAGAAGACGCAGCCCGGGCGCCCCATCCTCGCCCGGATTGGCCGAACATACTCCGCCTGGTAACCGCGCTCTCCAAGCGCCTCGATGATCTCGGCGGGAGTGGTGCTCGCCGGAAGCCCTCGGATGGCGACTTTCCGGCTCAGTTCGGAAGGAAGCGCGTATGAGAACCAGGAGAGTCGAACTGTCTTCTCTAGTTCACACAGGGAGTGCTGGATCGTCCTGTACTCTTCGACTGATCCAGGTGTGAAACGCATTCCCTTGCCCAGGGGTCGTGCGTTGGGTGCATGTCCTAACTTTTCCTTGAGCGCCCGGAAGTGGGCGGTCCAGTTAGGGAAGTCCTCCACTATTAGGGGCGGGAACTTCGGCTTCGGGGGCGCCTTAGCGCCCTCTTGCGGAGCGGCGGTCGGGTCAGCTTGTACCGTCGAGCTCGGCCCGGCCGTTCGTAGTGCGTCGGCGAACGTCGGCTGCGCTCGGGAACCATCGGCGGCGGTCGTCGTCCAAGCCGTCGTTGCGGGTGGCTGCGGGGTGCTGGTGGTGGGAGGGGGGACAGTTGGTCCGGCGGAGGGTGCCGGAGCTGTCTCCACCCTCCGACGTAGGCGCGGATCGCGCGGAGGGAGAGGCTGAGTGCATGGCCTCTTTGTTGACGCGGCTGCTTCGGCCTCGTCAGGAGTGCGTGGGCGTCGTATGGGCGTGAGCGGGGGTGGCATCACGCCGCTTACTGCATGTGGTCTTCTCTCGGGGGCCTCTTCCATGGCTTCTTCGGAGCCGGCGTATGCGCGGTCTAATTCTTGTCCCTTGTCACTGAGGTACATGGCAATATGTGCCAGCAGTGACCGGGACAGAATCCCGCGCTTGTGCAGCTCGGCTACGGCGAGCATGTCGGAGTGGTGCGTTGAGCGTGGCGACAACTCCGTGTCGAGTCGGGGGGGTGCGGATGGTGAGCGGCGAGGGCGGATGGGTGCCCAGGCGGCTGTCCTCGATGTGGCTTCTTCTTCTGCGTCGGGCGTAGGCGCGGCGCCGGCGACCTGTCCAGCGGCGAACGGGGTGCGGGGGGGAAGGGGGACTCCCGACCCCCCATCGCCCGTGGCGGATGGGTGCGCGGCTGTAGCACGGGGCGTGGGCGGCGTGGGCGTCGACAACATGGGCGGCGCGGGTGCGAAATGCGTAGGTGGCGTGGCTACCGGGTGCGTAGGCGGGCCGGTGTCCGTGGGTGCGGGCAAGCCGCGGGCTTCGGGGGTGCGGGGGGGATGGTGAACCCCCGCTCCATCTTCTCTCGTAGTCGAGGGCGTCCTCTTGCGTGGGCGGGAGCGCGAGCGCGACCTATGAGCTCCGTCTCGGTCGCTCATAGTGGTGCGTTCCGTTATTTAATCGTCCGCTTCGGCAGTCATCGGTACTCCGGGGGGGACCGGGAGGTCCGCTGGGGGCGCTGGTGCGCACTCGATGAGACGGTTGCGTCCAGTGCCTGGTGCAGCACTACGCCGGAGCGTAGGCAAAAACTTGGAAATTATTCTTATAATAATTGCAAGTTTTTAAGTGGTGTAGTAGAAGACTCGTGCCGAGCAAGTGCTAGTGAAGGCAAGTGCTTACTGCGGCGGACGGGCTGATCCTCCGAACTGTTTGTGTGTGAGCGTTGGGCGTCGCGGTATAGTTTTCCGCCGGCCGGGTTTGAAGATCGGCATCCCCAGGCCGGGTGGTGGGCATTCCAGTCCCCGGCGGCCAGTGCTGGTGAGGTGGAGAGAAGCCTGCGTACTTCCCCCAGATCCAGAGGGTAGTTGCTGGGTCGGTATATGGCGAAGAGTCGAGTTGGCTTGGCGTCTATCATAATCTCGACACCCAGCGATTGGAAGGACTGGGTATCGAAGCTGGGCAGCGGCTGAAAGACCAGGCTCCGTCTAACCGCTATGAGAAGTCCCCTCTGGGAAGATTCGGCTGTGTCGTCGAGCCTCAGGACGTGATACCCTGGCAGGCTGGATGAGTACGCTGAGTGGAGGTGCGTCTCGTTGATTAGCGCCACGTCTATAGAGTAGTGGCGCAAGAGGTGACGTAGGACTGGTATTTTCCTCCGGAGACCCCTGGCGTTCCAATAAAGCGTCCTGAGTTGCTCAGACATTGCACAGGAGAGTCTTCATGCCCTCCAGGACACATTGGACAGGGTCACGGCCGGCCCTCAAGGCAATGAGGACCTCCTTTAGTGTGTCGATGGCCCTGTCGATCGCGATGTGCGCCGGTTGGTCCTTCGGTGCACTGGTAGCGGAGGTAGCGGTGCGTGCGGCTCCAGGTGCCGCAGCTGTGGGTATCTGGGTAGCGGCAGCGGTGGTGGTGGGTAGGGAACCCTTGGCCTGCTCCTGCTGCCTGGTCCTCTTCCCTCCCCTCTTCTTCTTCCTTCTTCCTGCCGTTTTTTCCGTGGGTGGGTTTGCGGGGGCCATGAGGTTTGTGGCCTGGCTCTCCGCTCCCACTGTGTTGGGGTCTGTCCGGGGTGCAGCTGTGCGTCTTCGCGTGGAGTCTGTTTGTGTGAGGGCCACAGTGCCGGCCCTCTTATTGCGAACTTCTCTCTTGAACTGGGGGCACTTCGAGTGATTAGCCGGGTGTGCGCCGCCACAGTTCGCGCAGGTGGCAGGAACTTCCAGAGGCCTTGGGCAGTCGTGGGCGAGGTGCTCCTCCCCGCACCTCACACAGGCCAGCCGCCGGTGGCACCCGTGGCTGGAGTGCCTGAAGGCCTGGCAGCGATGGCACTGCGCCGGGCCCTTCTTGCTCCTCCATGCTTCGATCTTAATGCCCGGCATGTACATCAGCTCAGTCACGCTGAATATGCCGGACACTAGGTTGGGGGTGTTGGTCAGGATCACGAAGAAGACACACCCAGGTCTCCCCTTCCTCGCTCTTATTGGGCGGACGTACTCAGCTTGGTAGCCGAGTTCCCCCAGTGCATCGGTGATTTCTTCCGGGGTTGTGGTGGTTGGTAGCCCCCTGATAGCTACCTTTCTACTCATTTCCGCCGGGAGTGCATATGAGAACCAAGATATGTTCTCTACTTTCTCAAGCTCGGAGAGGTACCGCTGTATGATGCGGTACTCTTCCTCCGAGCCGGGGGTAAATCGGACCCCCCTTCCGAAAGGTCTCGCATTGGGTGCTCTTCCTATCTTCTCTCTGAGCGCTTTGAAATGCGTCGCCCAGTTGGGTAGAGCCTCCACGATCAGTGGAGGGAATCGTGGCTTCGATGGTTCAGGTGGAGCAGTGGTGTTCGTAGGAGCTGCGGGGAAGGCTTGCGCGGGATGGCTCGAGCTGGGTGCTCGGAGCGCGTCTGCGAAGGTTCCAGGGCTCGCAGTAGGTCCGCTGGTACCACCAGTGGGCCCGCTGGTGGGCCCAGTGGTTCCACTGGTAGGGCCGGTGACGACGGCCAGGGTACCAGCAGTGAATGCAACTGGCTGCGATGGTTGAACAGCAGTGTAGCGAAAGCGCGGCGTCATTGTTGGTACAGCGGGGGGAGGGGGGACAGTTGGTCCGGCCCGGGGGGCTGGAGCTGTCTCCGACCTCCTGAAGATCCGAGGATCGCGCGGAGGAAGAGGCTGGGTGCATAGCCTCTTCGTTGATGTCATCTCTTCCGTGGCTCCATCGGACAGGCGCGGGCGTCTCATGGATGTCGGCGGAGGGGGTGCCGTATCCATCACCACCTCTCTCACCCTTTCCTGGTCCCGGGCAGTGGGTGGGCTGTCGCCTGCTCTGGCATGGTCTAGCTCTCGATCCTGATCATTAAGGTACATAGCAATATGCGCCATTAGTGATCTGGAGAGAGCACCGCGCCTCTGCAACTCAGCCACGACAAGCATGTCCGAGTGCAGCTCGGAGCGTGGCGACAGTTCCAAGTCCATGCGCGGGGGTGCGGAAGGTGGGCGGCGGGGGCGGGTGGCACCCCTGGCAGCGGGCCTACATCGTTGTGGTGTCTCTTCGGTGCGCGGGGGGGCGGTTGCCCTACCCGCGGGAGGGGAGGGTACCCCCGTTAACTCGGCGGCCGAATCGCCGATTGCGCGCAGAGTAGCACGCGCCTCCGGTGTCCGATAAATCGCCTCTTCTTCGGAGGGTCTCTTAGGGTAGGGGCCTGCGGAGGGGGGCAGGCCGGCTTCAGTCGTCGCGTACAAGTACCCGGCCGCGCAGGGAGTGGGCGGCGTAGGCGTCAGATGCGTGGGCGTCGGTTGCGTGGGCGTCAGATGCGTAGACGTCGGATGCGTAGGCGTCGGATGCGTGGGCGTCGACGACTGCGTGGACGGTCCAGCCGTGGCGCGGGTGTCGGGGGTGCGGGGGGGATGGTGATCCCCCGCCCCTTCATCTCTGGCGTCCGAGGATGCGCGTGAGCGGGAGCGCGAGCGTGACCTATGGGTGCCGCTGCGGCCGCTCATGGTGGCGCGATCCAGCCGATGCGTCCGCTACACGACAGTCATTCTGGTCCGTGAAGGGACCGTGAGGTCCGGGGGGGCGGTGGTGTACACTGTACGATGTATGGTTACACCGCCGCAGAAGCGTCACTGCGCGCAGGCGCAGGCGAAACTTGCAAGCCAATTTCGCACAAAATCGTCGTAAGTTCCTTGATGGTACTAGTGTATGACTCGAGCCGTTGTAGAACACGATGGTTAGAGGTGTTTACACTGGAGCGGACGGGCCAATCCGTTTAAAAAATTTTACCCCGTCCGTCTATATATGAACAACACACCGCACTCTCCGTTCCGCTCTATCGCGTAGCGCCGTCTCTATTCAGCACGCGAAACGCGAAACGCGAGACACTCCGAAAAGGTACGAACGAACGGGCGTCGGGCGGTGAGACTACCTCGACGACGAATTAGTTTCTACATACATACATACATACATACGTACTGTGTTGTTTGGAATGTGTTTGTTATATTTCATATTCAAATAAATATAAATATATATATATATATATGTATTTTTATTTTTATTATTATGTTTCTCTTTCAGTACTCAGGTTCAAAAGAACCCGGTCCTTTGGAAGGCTTGCGTGGGGACACAGGTCCAACACGTAGAGGCCCCTTAGAGAATATACAAATGTTTTACTGTGACGCATCAGCCGGGATCCATCTCTGGCCGTTATTATTATTATTATTATTATTTTTTTTTTTTTTTTCAAGCCGTAGCCGCCGTAATTAGTTAATGATAGGATTAGAATTGAATTATCGATTATGTGCTATTATGATTATGATTATTATTATTATTTTTTGTTCTCCTATATGTCATTGGTTAATTTACATTTGTGTGTATATGTGTGTGTGTGTGTGTATGTGTATATATATATATATATATATATATATATATATATATATATATATATAATCATCGTCTCATTATTTATTTATTTTTAATTATTATTATCGTTATTATATATATGTTATTTTTATTTATTTATTTATTTTTTTTTTTCCACATTCATACATCAAACTGACTCGAGGTAGACGTTTTGCGAGAAACTATTTTTTTTTTTTTTTTTTTTTTTTTTTTTCATGAATCATATAGTGGCCCTTAAAAGGGCCTTTTGAGAATGCGCGCGATAACCGATGACGATGATGATGATGATGATGATGTTAGCGTATGCGTAGTGTACCATACACCACCACCAGTGGTGCACAAAGACACACACACACACACACACGCACACTTTAGCACAACAACAACAACAACAACAACAACAAACAACACGCACAAATACACCGTCACGCGGCACGGCGTTCGTACGTTGGTCTCTTCGACGGACCACTTCACTTGGAGCTCGTGTACTTGGTGACGGCCTTGGTGCCTTCGCTGACTGCGTGCTTGGCCAACTCGCCGGGCAACAGGAGCCTCACGGAGGTCTGCACCTCCCTGGATGTGATCGTGGACCTCTTGTTGTAGTGGGCGAGTCGCGACGCCTCGGCGGCGATGCGCTCGAAGATGTCGTTCACGAACGAGTTCATGATGGACATAGCCTTACTGGAGATGCCGGTGTCCGGGTGGACCTGTTTGAGCACTTTGTAGATGTAGATGGCGTAGCTCTCCTTCCTCTTGTGCTTCTTCTTCTTCTTGTCAGACTTGGAGATGTTCTTTTGGGCCTTACCGGATTTCTTGGCGGCCTTTCCGCTAGTCTTGGGCGGCATGATGATAACACACACACTATCGATTAGAAAGATAGATAGATAGATACACACACACTCTGAGCGTCCGGGATGATTGTTAAAAAGCGGAATGTGGCTGTCCGTAACTTTTTTTTTTCGATTGAGCAGTATGCTGTTGGCCCTATTGGCCTCTACAGCGTCACCGGGCTTGGGGAGGCCGAGCTAGAGGAGCTCCGACCTTGGCTTGGTTACCGTGGAAGGCACCAACAATGAGAACACAGTGTCGCAAGGGCGTCTCCTTTGAGACTCGGACCACGACTTGCGTACACCGTTTGTAGTGGGGGACTTTGCTTCGCTCGGTCCGAGCTAGGCCTACTGGGTAGGACTCTTGATGCCCTGTTGGGTTTTTAGTTGTGGGCTCCTCTCGCGCCGAGGCGCGATTGGGCCACTGAAAAACTGGGACCTCGTCTCCACCGGCGGGGACGGTGTGTGTAGCGTGTGTGGGTGCGGTTATGTGTAGCCCTACCTACATATTTTGGATCGTTTGCTTTAGTGATGGGGTCAGCATCATCGGTTAAAATATCCCGGGGTCTACGGAGATCCCACGGGCGACGTTTGGCGTATGTGCACGCGTTTACTACCAGAGGGTTCGGATGGGATTCGGCTTTGTCGAAGTAACTGCTGGAGAGTTTGCGACAGTGCTCTTTAACAGAGTCTATTTTGATGTCTCTATGGAGATCGCTATTACGCATGTACCACGGTGCACCGGTGGCAGTGCGTAGGAATCGGTTTTGGATAATCTGTAGTTTCCTAAGGTCAGTCTGTGCGAACACAACACTGGCGTAGGAGAAGATTGGTCTGACGCATGTTTTGTAAAGTCGGACTTTATTTCTCAAAGAGAGTTTGCTTTTAGCGCAAATTAGTGGGTACAAGCGGCCTAGAACAAACGCTGCTTTGCGGCGGACGTGAGCTATGTGCTTGTTGAAGGTCAGTTTATTGTCGATAATGACACCTAGATATTTGGCCTCTTTGGCCTCTGGGATTATTTTGCCTAACAGGCGGACATTTGGCATGTAGTCTGTTTTGCGAAGGGGGAAGTATATGCAGGTACTTTTATCTGGATTGACTTTAATGCGCCATTTAGTTAGCCATTTACCTATTTGCTCCATGGCTGTTTGGAGACGGTTGGCTATGCAGACCGAAATGCGGCCGGACGTGTAAACAGCGGTATCGTCCGCGAATGGGCTAGGTTTGTACCTCGGGTTTTAGGGATATCGTGGGTGTACAGGTTGTACAGAAGCGGGGATAGGATGGAGCCTTGAGGGACTCCAGCTCTAACCGGCCGACTGGATGAAAGGGTTCCTTCGACCCTGTAGCGGAAGGAGCGGTTTGATAAGTAGTCTCGTATGGTGTGCACGAGTCTGTCTGGTATGCCAGCCTGCAATAGCTTGGAGATCAAGCCATTGTGCCAGACTTTATCAAATGCCTTTGCTATGTCAAGGAATATTGCCGCCGAGGGCATCATTCTGGCTCGGGCCAACAGGTATTCCGTGAGGCGGTGTACCTGGTGGGTGCTGGAGTGTTTGGCTCTAAAGCCGAATTGCTCGTGTGGGATGATGTCTTTGTCCGCTATGGCGGCTTGGAGACGTGTGAGGAGAATACGCTCGTATATTTTGCCCATTGTGCTGAGAAGGCTTATAGGGCGATAGCTGGTGGGTGATGTTCGAGGTTTGTTTGGCTTGTGAATACCTATAACAATTGCCTCTTTCCATTGATCGGGGAATGAGCACTCTTTTAGGAGTGTATTGAAAATGGCTACGAGTAAGGTTAAAATGTGTGCGGGAAGGATTTTCAGGATCTTGTTCGTGACGCGATCGGATCCTGGGGCTTTCTTTGGCTTAAGGCCCTTAATGATGTCTTGGACTTCGTCAATGGATGTTGGTCGGATTTGTTCGCCCTCTGGTGGTAACGGTGCCCATGTTTCAACCTGTGTGTCCACCGCGGCGACGTGTTTAGGATCACACGGTTGTTCCGAAAGGGAGCATTGACTTTCTAGGTTATCCGCTAGGCATTCGGCCTTGTCTAAGTCGTCTGAGGCTAGTGTTCCGTCCGGGCGGATTAGCGGCGGTATTTCGACTACGGTGTCGTTTTTAAATGACTTTGTTAAACGCCAGAACGCGTCCTGCGATGGAGTGAGCGCTGATAGTTTGTGATCCCAACTTTCTTCTCTGAGGTCCTCGAACCGGGCTCGAACCTGTCTTTGGAGCTCCCAGAGTTTACTACGGTTTGCCGGCGAAGGAAACGAATCGTGCGCCCTAGTGGCAATGTTTTTCCGTCTTATTAACTTACGGAGATCACGCGGGATCTTGCAATATCCTTCGGGATTTAGCGTTATTTCCCTAGAACACTCGTCGAGAGTGTTGCCTAGTCCGTCTGTCAGTTGGTTAATTTCTGCCTTAGCTACTTCTACCGAGTCGAATCTGTCAGGTATTTCGTCGGTGGGGTCTGTGTCGGGATTGCCTAGGCGTTCCGCGAACTTGGACCAATCGGTAATGGTGGTTTTTGGTGGTGATGGGGGACATTCTCCTAATTTGACTATTACGGGTCTGTGGTCGGAATCTAATTCTGGAATGACCTCGATGGAGCGCAGCCTGAGGGAGACGCCCTGCAGGATGGCTATGTCGAGGATGTCCGGTTGGCCTATGGGCCCAAATCTAGTGGGAGTCGGGGGAGCGAGTATCTCAAATTGAGAGGTGGTGAGGTCAAAAATGTTTGCAAGTTCGGCTCCCCTGCTATTGGTGGTGTTGCAATTCCATCTGATATTTTTGCAGTTGAGGTCCCCGGCTATTATGACCGAGTTCCCCATGTCGAGTAATGTCTGTAGGTCGCGTCTAAGTAGGCTCTTTAGTGGAGAGAGGTAGGTGGAGGCTATTGTAATAGGAGGATGTCCAGTCATGTGTACTTGACAGACCGATACTTCGATGTTGGTGAGCGTCGGCGGTGGGTCGAGTGGTGTGACGTGAAGCGTCTTTTTGTAGAATATGACGGTGCCTCCTTTGACACCGTCTCTGTCGTTGCGTATCGTACGATAATTGGCGATTTTGGGATCTCTATCGCAGTTCCTAAGAAACGATTCTTGTACTAGAAATAAATCTATTTGGCGGTTTACGACAAAATCGCGGACTAGCCCCATTTGCGTACTGAGACCGTTAGCGTTAAAATAACCTATGTTTAGTGAACGCGGCTTGACTCTCGCGAGTCTTAAATCGGGTGAGTTGATTGTACGATTGCTGACCGCCATTTGAATTAATATTTTTGCGCTTGGTAGCGCAGGATTTTGGCGATGAGCCCCGTGTGTTTGCTCACCGTTTGAAGTCGAGCTTGAGGAGCTCCGTCCGTACTTCTAAGGCCTCCCGCGAGGGCTGTTATTTGATCCGCGCCTGGCGAGTTCACGAAGTCGAAGACGAGATTTAGGTCGTCCTCTAGGTTTGCCACTCCTTGTGAGTGCGCTGTCGGCACCGTTTGCCTGGGCGCACTCGGAGGAGGAATAGGTCTGGCGAGCCTGGGATCTGTGGCTCTAAGGAGCCTGGGGTCTGCGCGCTGTGGCGGAATGAGGGCCTTTGCGGCTTGGGTCTCCGGGAGGGGTTTAGTCCATGCGTTGGTGGAAGGAAGTGGAGCGGGTTGGTACGATGGACGTACATAGGGTGTGGGCTGAGGGCCGGTCGGGTTTTGCGCTGGACGGGAAGGCATCGAATCCTTATGCGTCCTGCCGCCCTGTCCGCTGGTGGTCCTGCGTGGGGCCCTGGAACATCCGCGGTAGTTTGCGGGGTGTCCCTGGGTCTCGCACAGGACGCAGCTGGGAGGTACGGCCGGGTCTGGGACCTTGCGCGGGCAATCGATGGTTGCGTGATCGTCGAGACATTTCACGCACCTCGGCTTGGCATGACAGTTTTTGGCTGAATGCCCATAGAGTTGGCAGCGGTGACACTGCCCGGGAATGCCACGAGACCATGGCTTATCAAATTTGATGCCTGTTAGTTGGCAGACGGACTTGATGTTAAAGATCTGTTTGCCCTCTGGGCTGCGCTCTAGAACTGCTAGGACCATGTCGTAGCTTTTCTTGGTGTGTTGGTTAAACATGCGGTGAACCGCTTTAATTGGGAGTCCTTGGGATTCTAAGTCCCGGAAGATGGTCTCGGTCTCTATTTCTTTTGGGATGCCCTTTAGGACTACGCGTAGCGTGCGTTCGTCCTCTAGGGCGTAGGTGTGGAAGCCTACTTTTGTATTTCTAAGGTGAGCCGTAAGGGCTCTATGATCTTTAGGTGAAATCACCTGAACTCTTATGCCATGGGCGGTAGATCGTGCAGAATTGAACTGCACTTTGGCCGACAACATCCACTTTGAGACGTCGTCCCAGGCTTTTTTCTCCTGAATGATTATCGGGGGAGGCAACCTATCTTTACGAGTGCCGGCCGGTAGCGGTACCGGGCCGGCGACGGGGTTTGACGCGGGATACGCGTTGTTGTTAGTTACGACGTCCTTTGTCGTGTCGGTTTTGTCGGTTATTCCGGCGTCAGAGCCGGTTTCTACCTGCGCATTTACCTGCGCGTCTGCCTTCTCTACCTGCGCTTCTACCTGCGCTTTGGCCCTAGTCTTACGCGGGGGTGAGGCGCGCGGGGAGGGGGTTTCAAGTGCGCTCGCGGCGCGTTTGGCTGGGGTGACTTTAATGTTTTTCTTTGCCTTACGTTTGGCAGCTTTGGTTTGGACGGTCTCGAAACCGTCGATTACCTCCTCCTCCGATGTTGAGGATTCGGACTCCTGTGATTCCTCCACTGGCTCGGACTCGGGCTCGGCTTCCGGGTCTTTTTCGGAAGCCGCGTCCTCGTCCGAGTCGGCGTCGGCCTCGTAGGGTTGAGCCTCCATGTCCTCTAGGAGCTCTGGCGATTGGGCTATCTTTTCGTTCTCTACGAATTCGGTAAGTTTCGCGAGGTAATCAGCGGGCATGTGTTGGGCGGCGTACGCCAACAACTGCTCTGCGTCTACGCGAACCATTTTGGAACGAATCTTGACCCCCCGCCGGAGCGAGGGGTGTGTGCCTACTGTGACCTAATGTCTCGGCTTGTGGGGCCGGGGTGAGTGCCTAAACTGGCTAATAGCTATGTGAGTACTCACGTGGGTGTGATCCCTGGTGAATCCTATGGACACTAACACGGCGCACTACACTTCACTACACAAGAACGACGAAGATAGCCGCTCACGACACAACGTCGATGCGGCCCGTTGCGGACTTGAGGTCCGGTCCTCTTCGTTTTTCTTGCTTCCTTCTTCCTGAGTGAGAGCGTGTGCGCGTATAATGGCTTTCTTTGTATTTTGGTTTTTGTATTTTGAATTGCGTTTCCGAGCGGACATAGAGACGTCTGTGCGGTACCGCGATCGAAATGACAATCCGCTGTCCGTAATTCATGCCTGGGGATGTATTCGCGATCTGTGGACGTACAAGCGCTCACGACGCGCACCAGCTTTTTGAGAGGGGATCGACCAATACGAACGCTGTACGGCTCAAGATAGGGGGGCACGGGTGGCGACGAAAGAGCGGTGCCGCTAATGCGCTCCCTCCCCCTCCCCTTCCCACCGACACCGGTGCGTACCCTGTACGTCTCATATTGTATTTCGTATAAAAAAATTATTAAAATTGAAGATAAATTTAGCAATCTTAATATTTGTTTACATTTTTTTACGTAAACGTATCTATGCATGTATATATGTGTGTATTCCTCCTTCTATTGGTATTTTTTTTTTTTTTTTTTTAATATGACATTACTATTGTCAATGTGACCTTCTTTTCTTTTTTGTTTTACCTATTCTTATATTTTATTATTTATATATATTATGTCCGACATATACATATAGACACACACACACACACACACATATATATATATATATATATATATATATATATATATATATATATATATATATATATATATATATATAAATAAATAAAAGTAGACTTGTTGATAAATAACAACTTATATGTAAAATGTTGTGTATACTATGTAGTAGTCATCCATTATTATTATTATTATATTTGTGATTTTGAAGACGTCTCGCATAATGAAACATTTTATGCAATTTCGAAGCGTTCACGGAAATATTTTGTGGCCCTTAAAAGGGCCTTTTAAAAAAAAAAAAAGAACAAAAAAAAAGAAAACCAAATACACACACACACGTAACACCGTGCACAGTGCGCACTCTAGAGGTGTGAGAATTAGGCTTTCTTCTCGGTCTTCTTGGGTAAGAGGACTGCCTGGATGTTGGGCAGTACACCTCCCTGCGCGATCGTAACTCCCGAGAGCAACTTGTTCAACTCCTCGTCGTTACGGATCGCCAATTGGAGATGCCTCGGGATGATTCTGGTCTTCTTGTTGTCCCGAGCGGCGTTTCCGGCCAATTCGAGCACTTCGGCGGCCAGATACTCCATCACGGCGGCCAAGTATACCGGTGCACCGGCTCCCACGCGTTCTGCGTAGTTGCCTTTTCTCAAAAGTCTATGTATACGGCCCACAGGAAACTGAAGTCCGGCACGGTTGGAACGAGACTTTGCCTTTCCCTTCACTTTGCCACCTTTACCGCGACCCGACATTATGCACAAGAATTAGACTAAAGACAACGACAATATTGAAAATACGCGAGCGCTCACGTTCGCGAGCAGCAGACTGTGCTGTGTGTATGTGAATACGAATTTTTTTTTTTTTTTTTCTGATGGACTTAAATGCTGTTGACCTGGAATGGTCTTGACAGCGTCACCGGGCTGGGAGGGGCGAGTGTGGCTCGCCCCTGAAGAGAAAATTACGAGCTTTGATGGACGCTCGTGAAGTGTTAGCGATCGCGGGGGGATACCCCGCGTACGCTAATCATGGGGGGTTTCGTCCATTGGGCCCCGCCGCGCCGAGGCGTGGGCGTGCCGTGAGAAATGACTGGCCTCGCCGCCTCTTACGGCGGCGGTGAGTGGGACGTAAGACTGAGGAGTGGATCCTCCCTGTGTATTGGGCGTTGGCAGCAGTTATTGGATCGTCAGGATCCAGAAGAATGCTTCTGGGGCGTCGAAGACTCGGATGTGGGTGAGGAGCGTACTTACACGCTTCGACGATCAGTGGGTTGGAATGGGAATCTGCACGCTCGTAGTAGCGCTTGGCCAGGCGCTTGCAGAATTCCTTGAGCGATTCTAGCTCGAAGTCTTTGTGGAGGTCAACGTTGCGGACGTACCATGGGCATCCGGATGCGATACGTAGAAATTTATTTTGGACCCTCTGAAGGAGGTCTATCTTAGTGTGTGCGAACACGACACAAGCATAGGTCATGACGGGACGGATGCAAGTTTTGTACAATGTCAGCTTGTTACGAAGTGACATTTTACTCCGCTTGCAAATGAGCGGGTACAGCCGGTTCATGACGTATGTGGCTTTGTTCCTGACATACGTGATGTGCGGCCGGAAGGAGAATTTCGAATCCAGTACGACGCCTAGGTATTTGACCGTGGATTCCCAGGGCATAGGTTTGCCTTGTAGGTAGATAGTCGAGACGGTCTCGTAACGTTTACGCGGAAAGAGGACGGCTACGCTTTTCTCCGGGTTAACCTCAAACCGCCACTTGCTGAACCAAACGCCTAGGGCGTCGGCAGCTCGTTGCAGTCTTTCGGCTAGGACAAAAGCGGAGCGGTCCGAGGTGTAGAGCGCGGAGTCATCGGCATACATCGCAAGTTCGACTTTATCGGTACGCGGTATGTCGCTGGTATAAAGCGCGTAGAGTAAAGGTGAAAGAGTGGAGCCTTGCGGGACTCCAGCGCGAACGAGTCTAGGGGACGATAGTGTCCCTTCTAATCTATATCGGAACGTACGATTCGACAGGTATTCCCGAATGATGTGAACGAGTGAGTCTGGCAGGGCCATACGGCGGAGCTTGAAGAGCAGGCCGTTGTGCCAGACCTTGTCGAAAGCTTTGGCGATGTCTAAGAAAATGGCCGCCGTGTCGCTACGAATCGATCGGCGGACGTTATATTTCGCGATATGTTCGGTAAGCCGGTGAACTTGGTGTATGGACGAGTGGTGGGACCTAAAACCGAACTGTTCGTTGATGAACAGTTGTTTTGCCTCGACTATCTCCTTTAACCTACTGAGAACGATTCTTTCGTAGATTTTCCCTAAACTACTGATAAGACTGATGGGTCTGTAGCTGGAGGGAAGGTTGGCGGGTTTTTTGGGCTTGCGAATGCCTATAACTATTGCTTCCTTCCATTCGGTAGGAAAGGAGCAACCTGCTAAAAGAGCATTGAAAATAAGGACTAGCAATGTTACTAAGTGGATCGGAAGGGACTTGAGAACTTTGTTTGGGATCTTGTCGGGCCCCGGGGCCTTTTTTGGGTTTAAGTCCTTGAGAATGGACTTAACCTCGTCTATGTCGGTGGGGCGAACCGGTTCGCCAGTTGGGGGCATCGAAGCCCACTCTGTGACCTCGGAGTCCACTTCCGTCAAGTGATCCGGGTCACATGGTAGGGTGCTCGGTGAGCATTGTGCCTCGAGGCTGTCCGCTAGGCATTCTGCCTTGTCAGTGTCGTCGGCCGCTATCGTGTTGTCGGGTCTAGTAAGAGGAGGCATAGTCGCCACTGTGTCAGATCGAAAGGTTCTCGACAGCGCCCAGTACGCCTGGGACGATGGCGAGAGTCCTTCGAGTCGACTATCCCAAGACTCACCTCTGAGCTGTTCAAATTGGGATTTGACTTGTCTCCTAAGATTGTTTAATTTCCTACTGTTTGCGGCATTCGGGCACGCGTCGTGAGCTCTAGTAGCTAAGTTTTTACGTCTGACTAGCTCCCTGAGCTTCCCTGAGATCTCAAATCTACCTTCAGGCAGATCTGGGACCTCTTTCGAGCAGCTGAGGAGAGCTTGTTGGATGAATGTCGTGAATTTGGTCGCGGCTTCCTTAGCAACATCTACGGAGTCTATAATGCCAGGAATGAGATCGGTGAGTGGAGAGTCGTCCGCTTTGATGATTTTAGCGAACTTTTTCCAATTGGTTATTGTCTTGGTGGGTGGCCCTGAAGGGGAGTCTGTGCCCAATTTAAAAACAACTGGGCGGTGGTCAGAGTCGAGTTCCGATAGTGATTCTATAGACCGCAGCCTGAGGGCGACGTTCTTTAGAATCACTATGTCCAGAACTTCTGGGTGGCCTTGATTACCGGTGGAAAACCGGGAGGGGGTCGGTGGTCCTATTACGGAAAGGTTGTACCTGTCCGCGAGGCGTTCTAATAAATGTCCTCGTGTGCAAGTCTTGGTAGAATTCCAGACGGTGTTTTTACAGTTTAGGTCTCCGGTCAGAAGGACGGAGTCTCCCATGTTGAGGAGTAGACGAATGTCATTCTCTAGAAGTGGTTTGGAAGAAGAATGATAGACTGAGGCTATAATGATTGGCTGATGGCCTGTGAGAAAGATCTGGCAAATAGACGCTTCGATGTTTTCGAGTGCCGCTGGTGGATCTAGTGGGACACAGTGGAGTGTTTTTTTGTAATAAATAAGGGTACCTCCGCCTTTAGTGGCGAGTCTGTCGTTACGGATAAGTCTGTAATTAGCTATTTTCGGATCGCGGATGCTAGGTTTTAAGAATGACTCCTGTACGCACAGGATGTCAAGTTGATGCGCGGTAGTAAAATCTCGGATTAGGTCACGTTGGCCGGCGACACTGTTTGCGTTGAACGTCGCGATGCTTAAGGCTCTGGGTTTGATACGCGCGAGACGCGCGTCAGCGGGCAAAGGCGTATTGCTGTTAAAAACCGCCATTGGAAATTTTACGCTACGAAGCCCACGATGGCTTGGATGAGTTTGGCGTGGTCGATGGTGGCCTGTATTCTGGCCTGCGCGTTGCCGTTCGTTCGGCGTATTTTGTCAGCGAATACATAGAGCTCGTTAACGTCGAAGAGCCCTATGAAATCCGAAACGACTGCGGAGTCGGACGTACGCGGGGGTGGTGAACTAGCGTATGTTCACGTTTGGCGCGGTCGCCGGTCGTTCCCACGCGTTCCTGGTCGGAAGTGGTGCCGGGTAGTACACCTGGGGTGCTGAGGGCGCCTCAGGTGCCCTTGTGTTATTATTAGGGTGGGGTCTCGAAACCCTACCCGACCTGCCGCCCTGCCCGGTGTGCCTGCGGCGCGGGGCCCTGGGGCACCCGCGGTAATTAGCGGGGTGTCCCTGGGTCTCGCACAACACGCAGCTGGGCGGAACGGCGGGGTCTGGGACCTTGCGGGGACAGTCCGCAGTCCCGTGGTCGCCTAAGCATTTAACGCACCTAGGGCGGGCGTTACAATTTCGGGCCGAGTGCCCGTATAATTGGCAGCGGTGGCACTGCCCGATTAGACCGCGGTTCCGAGGGGCCTCTACGCGGAGCCCCGTCAGATAACAAATCGCACGGACATTGTAGATTTGCTTACCCGCGGGGGAATGGTCCAATATGACAAGAACGCTGTCAAACGGCTTTTTGTCGCGGAAGTGGTACATCCGGTGTACCTCGCGGACGGGGAATCCTTGGGACTGAAGGTCCTGGAGAACGAGTTCGGACTCAATCTCCTTCGGGATTCCCTTAATGACGACTCGTAGGTGTCGCTCCTCCTCAAGGGCGTATGTATGGAAGCCAACGTTGGCCTCCCTAAGGTGTGCCGTGAGGCGGCGGTGGTCCGAAGTGGCAGGGCACTGGACCTTGATGCCATCCTGCCCGGCATGTACATCAGCTCAGTCACGCTGAATATGCCGGGCACTAAGTTGGGGGTGTTGGTCAGGATCACGAAGAAGACACACCCAGGTCTCCCCTTCCTCGCTCTTATTGGGCGGACGTACTCAGCTTGGTAGCCGAGTTCCCCCAGTGCGTCGATGATTTCTTCCGGGGTTGTGGTGGTTGGTAGCCCCCTGATACCTTTCTACTCATTTCCGCCGGGAGTGCATATGAGAACCAAGATATGTTCTCTACTTTCACAAGCTCGGAGAGGTACCGCTGTATGATGCGGTACTCTTCCTCCGAGCCGGGGGTAAATCGGACCCCCCTTCCGAATGGTGCGTCGCCCAGTTGGGTAGAGCCTCCACAATCAGTGGAGGGAATCGTGGCTTCGATGGTTCAGGTGGAGCAGTGGTGTTCGTAGGAGCTGCGGGGAAGGCTTGCGCGGGATGGCTCGAGCTGGGTGCTCGGAGCGCGTCTGCGAAGGTTCCAGGGCTCGCAGTAGGTCCGCTGGTACCACCAGTGGGCCCGCTGGTGGGCCCAGTGGTTCCACTGGTAGGGCCGGTGACGACGGCCAGGGTACCAGCAGTGAATGCAACTGGCTGCGATGGTTGAACAGTAGTGTAGCGAAAGCGCGGCGTCATTGTTGGTACAGCGGGGGGAGGGGGGACAGTTGGTCCGGCCGGGGGGGCTGGAGCTGTCTCCGACCTCCTGAAGATCCGAGTACTACTACTACGGCCCGCCGCAAACCACTGCAACCACCCCGCACGCACCCCGATACGTGCCAACCACAAACACGTCGCCGATCACGCCAGTCAGCGCGCCCGCGGCCTACCACCAGCCACAGACAGCACCCATGGAACTCGATAGCCCGAGTCAAAACACTGTCTACACAGACATGGCAGTGGCCAAAAAATCCAAGCCCAACCCCCTCAGTCTGCAACCCGTCGCACACGCGCATCGGAAGCCGCGGAACCCACAGAGGTCAAAAGGAGATGCCAGGCACCAGCGCCTCCTCCAAACCCCAGGGACCCCAGAGCCAGAAAAAATGAGGGGCACACTTTCGCCGAAGCCGCAAGGCACGCCACAAAAACCACAACAGCGACGGCTACACCAATAGCGGCCGCTACACCCGCCGCCATAAACGCCAGCACAAGCGCTAGCACCAACATAAGCGCCAGCACAAGCGCTGTAGTAAAACCGCGCTACCCCCCACTAATAGTGGAAACACTTCCAAACTGGACGTACCACCTCAAGACCATAAGGTAAAAACTGGGCCACGCTCCAAACGCCCGGGCCTATGGGAAAGGTGTACGTTTCACTCCCACATCAGACATAGAATATCGGACCATACAAAGATATCTGACAGAATTAGAGAAGACGGAGAGGATATCATGGTTCTCCTACTCTCTTCCGGCGGATAAAGCCATCAAAGTGGCACTACGCGGACTGCCACTAGACACAACGCCGGAAGAAGCCACCGAAGCCCTCACTGAACTCGGCTTCAAAGTCGAGTACATGAAACAAATAAGGACCAAACTAGGCAGAGCCGGATGCCTATTCTACTGCATCGTCGCAAACGGACCTGGAGTTGCACCTCGCCTATATGAGATCACCGAGCTACTGTGCATGCCCGGTATCCACATAGAAGCCTGGCGGGGCAAGAAAGGCCCAGCCCAATGCCACCGGTGTCAAGGCTTCAGACACTCTAGCCACCACTGCCACAGGCCACTAGCCTGCGTACGATGCAGTGAAGAACACTTCTCCAAAGAATGCCCGAGACCAAAAGAAGAACCAGCTACGTGCATAAACTGCAACGGAGCCCACCCAGCCAACTCTATCGCCTGCCCTCAATACCAAAAAGAAAGGGCAAACCTCAGAGCAGGCCCAGTGGCGATCACCGCACCACAGCCAGAAAAATCGACAGCCACAATCCACGCAGACGCCCACAGTAACTCACTGATGGCCCCAGCGAACGATCCAACACCTAGGGGGTCACTCCTCAAGCTAAAAAAGAAAAAGAAGAAGAAGGCCCCGGCACAGGCACAAAGCCCCACAGCTGCTCCTTCTAAGCCCCACCACACACAAAAAGCAAGCCAACGAAACACTCGACAAAGCTTTGAACATCCTAAAGGACATTCTCATCGCTCTGCGAGCCGGCCAAGACCCCACAAACGTAGTCCTGGAAGGACTAACCACCCTTGTCACCAATGGATAGTCTACGTATCATCTTTTGGAACGCCTGCGGCCTGCGTCATAAAGCAACGCACCTAAGATGGTTGCTAAGAGAACAAAACATCGACATAGCAATCATCTGCGAGACCTTCTTGGGACCACCAATCAACCTAAACTTCCCGGGCTACCACATCCATCGCTGCGACGACACAACCATGCGCCGCGGCCTGGCAGTACTAGCCCGCCGCACCATCGTCCACAGAAGACTCCCAGCCTTGGGCCTGGAAAATATCGAGACACTCGGTATTGAGATAGCACTGGGCAACAAGCCAATGAAAATATTTGCCATCTACAGACCTCCAGCTTCCACACTACTAGCCAGCGACCTTCAAAAGCTTTTCCCTTCCGATGGCACACCGACCATAGCGGCCAGCGATTGGAACGCCAAACACCCTATATGGCACTCCAACACCACCAGCCAAGCCGGTAAAGCTCTGGAAGCTGCAGCAAGATCCAAAGGCTTCACCGTCTCAGGGCCAGAAGCCCCCACTCATTACCCAGTGTCTCGAAATTTCACCCCGGATGTCATCGACTTGGCGGCCCACAGGGGTATCCCTCAAATCACCCTTGAAACACTTGAAGATTGCCTCGGCTCTGACCACGCGCCGGTACTAGCTATCGTCGAAGACAGGACAGCAAGAGCAATCCCACCACCACAAAAACGGCGCCTCATAGACTGCGATAAATTCAGCAAACACCTATCCACACACACACCTGCACCACTCTCGCCGCTCAACGAGCCCTCGAAGATCGACGAATACGCAGAAGACGTCACACAAACAATACACTCCGCCATCGCACACTCATCCACCGACACACCAAACGCCAAAAAATTGCCACCCACTCCACGCAGCCTTCTCAAACTCATAGAGAAAAAGAGAGAAACTCGGAAAAAATGGCAGAGGACAAGAGATACGGCTCTCAAGCAAAAGCTCAATCACCTAATTGAGTCTATACGCCTGGAGCTACTCGAATCATCTGCCACCAACTGGGAACGCCGCATCGACTCAGCCACAAATGACACCTCCTCCATGCACCGGCTCTGTCGTCTAATAACTGGTGCAAAGCCACCAGTCAGACCTCTTCGACACGAAGACGGCTCACTGCGCTACGAAGCAAGCGACAGAGCCGAAATCTTCGCCGACCAACTGGAGAAACAATTTACACCAAACCCCACAGAAGACTCTCAACACGCCCGCCATGTAAACACCTCGATCGACGAAGTACTAGCGACTCCGCTCGACCGCGAAGAGGACCCCATTTTCTTCTCTCCCTCACAAGTCAAGAAAGTTATCAAGAGCCTACCGCCACGTCAAACAATAGCCGCACTCACGCGTCTATTTAACGCCATACTAAGAAGCGGATACTTTCACAGACAATGGAGGGAGGGAAGAATTTTTCTGCTGCCAAAGCCAATGAAGGACGCCACACAGCCCGACAGCTATAGACCAATCACTCTCCTATCAGCCACCTCTAAAGTGTTCGAAAAACTCATTTTACCAGAGTTCAACAAACACATCATACCCCGCACAGAACAATTTGGTTTTCGCGCCGGACACTCCACCACCATGCAGCTATCAAGAGTCATCCACTTCTTGGCTTCGTCAGCAAACAAGAAAGAATGCGCAGTAGCCGCATTTCTCGACGTGGAAAAAGCCTTCGACCGCGTGTGGCATGAAGGACTCCTCTACAAGCTACACGAAAACGGTCTTCCACGACGACTGATCCACGTCATCGCTTCCTTCCTCACCGACCGCACCTTCACCGTACGAGTGGAGTCCGCCACTTCATCGACAAGGCAAATCAAAGCCGGGGTTCCACAGGTTACCTGGCCTACACAAACGACCTACCAGTACACCCATCATCCCAGCTGGCCCTCTTTGGGACCCAGACACGCTACTCTCAAACTACAACGCTCGCTGGACCTACTTCCCGACTGGCTCTCAAAGTGGCGACTAAGAATCAACGTCAGAAAATCACAGGCTCTAATGACAGGAGCCTACGTCAGCAGCAAGTACCCGACTCCACAGCTCAACGGCCAATCCATCGAGTGGACACCCAAGGCAACCTACCTGGGAGTCATCATCGACAGAAGGCTGACTATGCGTCACCACGTGAACAAAATCACAAACTCCACCAACATAGCCACCTCACAATTATACCCAGTGTTCGCATCCAAACTTCCACTGCGAGTAAAAGTCAGCATCTTCAAAACATACATACGCCCACGACTGACCTACGCTGCCCCTGCGTGGTACGCGCTAGTCAAGCCCCGCCAAAGGAAACAAATCCAATGCCAACAAAACAAGGCGCTCAGAAAACTCTCAACAGCCCCTCGCTACGTCAGAAACGCGACCATAGCTCGCGATCTCCGCATCGAGCCAATCAAAGAACACGTCCACCGCCTCGCGCAAACTTTCTTCGGCAACGTGAAGACGTCCGATCACCAACACATCAGGGACATAGCTCCCTGGCACTCCCGCCCACCGGACAAATACGCGCTCCCAAGGGACAGTGCAAGCCACTAAGCTAGTCGTTCGCCGGTCACCTGGCCAGGCCTCCCCCGGGTCAACCGAGGGTCTCACCTAGCCGGGAAGACCGCACGACAACAGCTTCAAAAAAAACGAAACCAAAACGAGTCGACAAAACGACTCACCCAGGGACACGTCCATATTAGTGGACGGCGATTGCAACCATGGCCAGAGGGCACAGCCCTGATGCCATTTACCCACCCAGAAAATGAGGTGTGAGATTACCCCGAACGGAGCAACAACGGGCCGTCAGATTGATCAGCACCACTATCGAATCGATCATCGGTCGGGGTGTAAGAATTAGTTTCTACATACATACATACGTACTGTGTTGTTTGAAATGTGTTTGTTATATTTCATATTCAAATAAAAATATATATATATTTTTTTTGTATTTTTATTATTTATTTTTTTTTTTTTTTCAAGCCGTAGCCGCCGTAATTAGTTAATGATAGGATTAGAATTGAATTATCGATTATGTGCTAACTATTATGATTCTCTTTCATAGTACTCGGGTTCAAAAGAACCCGGTCCTTTGGAAGGCTTGCGTGGGGACACAGGTCCAACACGTAGAGGCCCCTTAGAGAATATACAAATGTTTTACTGTGACGCATCAGCCGGGATCCATCTCTGGGTAACCACAGGTAATTGCCCAGAGATGGTCGCCGGTTAATGCGTAGAAACTATGGAAAATGTGGAAATCTAAACTAGGACTATGGAATGAAATTTGGATGGACTGGCTACTGGGCTATTGAGTGAGACTAACGATTATGATTATGATTATTATTATTTATTCTCCTATATGTCATTGGTTAATTTACATTTGTGTGTATATGTGTATATATATATATATAATATATAATCATCGTCTCATTATTTATTTATTTTTAATTATTATTATCGTTATTATATTTATTTATTTATTTATTTATTTATTTATTTATTTAAACTTTATTTTAACAATACAACTGCTATACAGACAAAAACGAAAAAGTAAAATGTCAAATCATTCTGCCGTGGACGTTGTGCAGAGTCCTTATATGGATAATTTATCTGCACCCGCTGCGGTAAGATCGCGTACTCGGAAAAATGGTCAGTTGAAATGAACATATTTATCGTACGCACATATTTCATACTCCACATCATTAGAAACTATAAATAAAAATGCTTATCTTACACCATTACATGCAGAGTTCATAAAGAGATTCCCTAATATGCAAGTTTTTAAACAAAGAATTGGTGACCAACGTAGAGCTATTATGTATAGAAATTTACTTACCACACACAGAATCCAAGAAATTAGAGAAGAAGTTAGATTATTTTTGGAAAAGGAATTACCATCAGGAATTCCCTATCAAGCAATACAAAATTCAACTCAGAGTCAGCGTAGAATATGGACGAATGATATAAATGAAACTATAATAAGGTCCTATTATACAATAACTAATTTAGAAAAAAACACAACTGCCTATAGAACACAACTACATAAAGAAGTGATAGCAAATTGCCCAAGTATATCTGACGTCTCAGTACAAAGAATAGCAGATCAAAGAAGAGTTATAGTAAACAATAAATTAATAAAGCCACAGCGATTGTTAGAAATTAGAAAAGAGGTAGAGTTACTGATTACTGATAATAATATGTCAACGAACGAAAATGAAACCAAAACACTAAATACTGCAGAACCTATAAATACAATAGAACCAATTCTACATTCTATGGCCATAGAACGTACAGAAATCCAAAACACAATGTTAAATAATAATTTTGACGAACAACAACCAATAAATTACGATAAAACAAATCAAAGTAAAGTATATCAACTAACAGATGAAGATAAAAGTGCCATAAAAGCTATGTTTAGTAAATTCCATTCAGATTTTAGTAATACACCACCAACACAACGACCCTTTATACCGAAACAAAAATGTAGTAAAAAATTCTGTGCGATAGTTGACTTTATTAATTTAACAGTATTACCTGAACACCTAAAAACTGATAGTGATTTTGATACATTACATACACTTTTGTATTGCTCAGCATTAACGGCAGCAGTTCATAATGGTCTTAAAATAAAACCAGATCAAGTGTCAGTACAAGGAAAACGAAATATCCCAAGATGGCAAATGCGCTTAAAAGAGAGAATCAAAGATCTTAGAGTTAAAATTGGTAGGATTACGGAATATGTCAATGGAAACCGAAATCATAGCTTACAAATCCATGTAGATAAAATAAAGTTTAACTATAAAATACATACACAGCATGAAACTGAAAACGTGCAGCTTGTAGAATTCTTAGATACGTTAAAACAAAAACTGAGTGCATTGGCAAATTGATTACGTAGATACACACAAGCAAGACAGAGAAAAGTCCAAAATAAACAATTCATAGCAAACGAAAAACAGTTTTATAAAAAATTAGGTGAAGATAATAACACTAATGATGATCAAAACACAAACAACAAATCAAATAGACCTGAATCGCCTACTGCATCTGAACTTTACAACTTCTGGTCGTCAATTTGGTCAATCCCCGTTGAACATAAACAAAATAGTTGGATAGATGAGCAAAATCAATTTTGTGAACACCTACCTCTTATGGAATTTGAAACAGTAGACGAAAATTTATTAAAATATGTTATCAATAGAACACATAATTGGAAGGCTACTGGGACTGATCGGATTCATAATTACTGGTATAAAAAACTTACCAGCATCCATAAACCCTTACTTATACATATTAATAGCTTCATAAAATCACCTAATACACTGCCACAGTTTTTAACACAGGGAATAACATATATGATCGCTAAGGACAAGGCTGACATTTGTAACCCAGCTAAATACAGACCAATCATTTGTTTGCAGACTTTATACAAAATTATCACATCATGCATCACAGAACTTATTTATAAACATATAGATACCAATAGTATATTAGCTGAGCAACAAAAAGGATGCCGACGATATAGTCAAGGCTGTAAAGAACAGCTAATCATAGATTTAGTAACTACCAAACAAGCTCTCACAAAAAGGAAAAGTGTTTACACTATGTACATAGACTACAAAAAGGCGTTCGATTCTGTTCCGCATTCTTGGCTTCTGTATATCTTAAAATTGTACAAAATAAGTCCCATCATTATAGAATTTCTCAAATGTAATATGCAAAAATGGACTACGAAACTAAAAGTAAATAATGGTCATACTGTAGAAACGGAACCAATTTCTATTCGTAGAGGTATATTTCAAGGGGATTCTCTGAGTCCTCTTTGGTTTTGCCTGTCAATAAATCCATTGTCAGATATGCTTAACAAGAATGGTAAAGGCTACAACATTAAACAAACTAATACACAGTATACATTGTCACACCTCATCTATATGGACGATATAAAGCTTTAAGCATCAAACCTTCAAGATATAAAAAAATTAGCAGATATTACAGAAATGTTTTCCATAGATATCAAAATGGAATTAGGGATAGATAAATGCAAAATGCAATCAATACGACGTGGCAAGAAGGAGAATAATACATATGAGTTAAAAACAGGAGAAAAAATAGAAGAAATAGATAATGATAACGGATACAGATATTTAGATAAAATAGAGATTAATCAAAAGTTTAAACAAAGTCTAACTATGATTTTGAACACAAATCTTAATTCTAGAAACACAATTAAAGCTATAAACACCTTTGTAGTCCCAATACTTACCTATACATTTGGTATTATACGTTGGTCACAATCAGAGCTACAAAAGTTACAACGCACAATCAATACGCAAATGACTAAATTTAGAAAACATCATCCACGTTCTTGTATTCAAAGATTAACAGCACCAAAACATGAAGGAGGCAGAGGTCTAATAGACATCAAGAACTTGCATAATAAACAAATAACGTCACTTAGAAAATTCTTTCACGAACGTGCAGAAATATCCGTATTCCATAAGGCAGTTGTAAAATCTGATTGTAATTATACACCTTTAAATTTACAAAATGAACAAAAACAACAAAATGAAAATATTACTACTTTAGAGCAGAAACTTAATGTATGGCAAGCGTAATCCCTTCATGGAGGCCACCGCAATGATCTTCTTAACCCAAATGTCGACAAAATTGCGTCTAACGCGTGGTTAAAGAAAGGCGAATTATTTCCAGAAACGGAGGGATTTATGTTAGCCATACAGGACCAAATAATAGAAACGCGTAACTACAAAAAGCACATTATTCATGACACCCAAATAGACTTATGTAGACACTGTCACAGCGCCAGTGAAACAATACAGCACATAACAGGAGCTTGTAAATCTATTGCACGGATCAGACGGATTACAAGCACCGGCATGACCAAGTAGCATGTATTGTTCATCAATATTTAGCTAAAAATCTTAATCTAATAAGCGAAACTGTTCCATATTATAAATATAAGCCACAATCAGTAATAGATACAGCCGAATATAAACTATATTGGGATAGAACAATAATAACAGATCGAACGGTTCA
The DNA here is from genome assembly GCA_030704555.1 of Heliconius charithonia. NCBI lineage: Eukaryota > Metazoa > Arthropoda > Insecta > Lepidoptera > Nymphalidae > Heliconius > Heliconius charithonia. Next base: position 106,842 of record JALPMF010000042.1, read on the forward strand.
CCATAATCGTCCGGATTTACATTTTAAAAAACTCAAAACAGTTTACCTCATAGACATTGCTATTCCAAACACTCATAACCTTTCATCTACCTTCACAGAAAAAATAACGAAGTACACAGATTTATCCATAGAACTGAAATCACAATGGCGAGTGAACACAGTTAAAACGGTACCAATCTGTTGAAGCCATTTTAGTATTCGTTTATAATGTTCATGTTTAGTATTAAGTTAGTTAAGCATCAGAAGCCTCTTAGCCTTGTATTGCTATTTTTTTATAACAGGCGTTTAATAATACGAGTATGTGTCATATGTGACGGTCGTTTTAATTCTAATTTGAATTTTAATATATCGTTAGACTGCACGCTGATCGGTCACTAAGTTTGCCTTTTATTTAAATTCCTTTTTTCAAAAACCCTCCTACGCGCCCACATGGTCCTTACGTACCGGATATAAATTATTATGGGAATAATCAAGCATATAAAGGAATTATAATCGGGATATTATCTGGAATTAATTTCAAATAAGCAACGTGTCCAGTGGATGTGAATATACCTGCAGTTTCTATGAAGAAAAGAGAAAAGTGGCTTGTACGAGTACATTAATAATTAAATAAAATAAAACAAATAGTTTTAAACTTTAAATTAAATTTATTTGACCCAACACTCGTAATATTCAGGTAATATTTTAGATAGAAACTTAGTGACTAATTTGAAGACTGTATAAGGTTAGTAACATATGTTAATTTTGTATTTACAATTTATTTCATTTCATTTATAATTACTACAGTTTTATTTAAACATTTACATTGCAAAAGGTAAAATAATATTGTAAAATATAGTTAATCCGTGCTTCATTGTGACAGTACAGTAATATTAATATTACATTAGTTAACTATTCATATTTATTACAATATTTAATTTAAATATTAATTATTGAATTTTTAATTGTCAGCTTTGTAAATCGTTGTTTTGTGAGTTAATTATAGTAAAAGTGTAAAATAATATATTTTAATATACCTACCTACCAGTCTTTTATATAACAGCAAAATTAAAATCATAGTTAAACAAATTAATTAATTATAATATCAATTATATCTGTTTAGTAATTTCAGTAATTGTCGAAAAACATTATAATAATTATTACAATATTTAGCGTTATATCCGTTGTAATTCCAGGTTGACCGCACCATCCTTTCAAAATGACCGACATTAAAGAACTTAAAAAGAAACGTGGCAGTCACAAAGGGAGACTCACTGCTTTTGGAACATTTTTAAATCTTTTACAAGGTTCCGAGTTAACCCCTTGCCAGGCGATGGAGTTACAGTTGCGTGTCGATAGGTTAGAAAATATTTATGATGAATTTAACGAAACTCAATTACAATTAGAATGTTTATGTGATAATCTTGATATAGAATCTAGTGAAAGAAATAGTGTAGAATCTCAATATTATAGCTTACTTGCTCAAGCCAAAACTATATTAAATAATTATTTTAAATTAAAAGAAGAAGATGCTAAATCTTGCCACAGCCATGGTTCAAAGCATCAGCAGTTAGTCAAGTTACCTACTATTTCTTTGCCGAAATTCTCAGGCTCTTATGTAACCTGGCTTGAGTTTCGCGATACATTTACTAGTCTTATTCACGGTAATGATGATATGGATGAAATTAACAAATTTCATTATTTGCGTTCTTCACTGGAAGGGTCAGCTGCTATTGTAATTGAATCGATCGAATTTTCCGCTCGAAACTACACTACCGCGTGGGAACTTCTTTGTGAACGATTTGATAACAAACGCTTATTAATTAATAACCACGTCACAGCGTTGTTTGAAATCGAGTCAATTACTAAAGAATCTTCAATTGCATTAAAACGCACAATCGACAATGTAAACAAGAACATTAGGGCATTGAGTACGTTAGGTGAGCCCACTCACAGCTGGGATACTCTTTTAATATATATAATTACTAAGAAATTAGATTTTAAAACATTTAGAGAATGGGAAGAAGTCAAAGGGGGATTTGATAAAACCAAATCAATTTCGTTTCAACAGTTCATAGATTTCTTGCGTAACCGTGCTGACTTATTGGAAACTGTCGAATTATCTCGTCCTTCTTCTAGTAGTATTAAGTCCAGTAATAAAATAAGGGCTATGATTTCCACGGAGCGAATAAATTCTTCAATGGCACGCAGCTGTCCGAAGTGTAGCGGTGATCATAATTTAAACTCGTGTCCACAGTTTTTAGCGCTGAGTGCTAGCGATAGAATGTTGTCTTTACAAAATTATAAAATTTGCTATAATTGTTTCAATCCAGGTCACTACCCAAATGCTTGTAAAAGATCAGGTTGTAAAATTTGCAAACGAAAACATCACACGCTTATTCACAATAACAATTATAAAAACTATTCCATATCAGGTGATTGTACAGTCAATAAGGTCAAGGACTTATCTATCGCTTCCGAGAAATGTGACAATACGCACGTTACACTATCGGCTAATATTGCGGCGCACGCGCATACAAGCACTCCGAGCAACGTCTTGCTGTCAACTGCGTTAATTAAATGGCCCGAAATTTAATGAATGGCCCGAAAGTGACGCGTCCAGTCAGGGAACTCCTCAACGATAAGAGGCGGCAGGCGTGGCTTGGATGGAGTAGGCACATTTGTAGGTGTTGTAGTAGTAGTGGTCGAGGTGGCGGAGGCTCCTGTCTTGAGGGCATCAGCGAATGACGGACCACTCAAGGGAGCAGCTGAGGAAGCGGTGGTGGCGGGGAGAGGAGTGGAAGTAGGACCAGTGAGAGGAGCCGGAGCCATATCCAACCTCTTCCGGATGCGAGAATCACGCGAGGGCAGTGGTAGCACGTTGTTGTCTAACGTAACCTCCATGGCTACATATTGGGAGTTGGCAGCAAGTTGGCGTCCCTTGTCATCGAGGAACATAGAAATATGTTCCAACAATAAGCGTGAGAGAGCTCCGTTCTTCTTGAGCTCGGCCACGGTAGCTAAATCAGCATCGAGTTGCGATCTATCAAAGGATTCCGATAGATCGTCTACCACTGACCGTGGCTGGGAGATCACTACAGCAGGAACATCGCGCGTCGGACCGAAGCCCGAGGTGGGTGTAAGCCTCCCACTGGAAGGCGGGGAGGCAAGGGCATCCGAGAAGGTTTGGTTAGCGAGCTCTGCGGTCGCTTCTTCAGGATCCGACAAGGCGCGGAGAGCGCGGCATCTGGCAGTTTCTGGTGAATGCGGAGGGCGGGGAGAGAGATTTCTCTCCGATTCGCACGCAACTTCATTAACTAGAGGGCGAGGGCGCGAACGAGAGCGATCTCGTCTCGCGCCGCTTCGTCCACTCATCGTGAATCACACACACTTCGTTCGTTAAAGCACAAAAGGTTCGTTAAAGCTCGTGCCCGCACCGGCAGTCATCGGTCCAGGGAACCGAGAGTATCAAAACGACAGCCGACGTCCGAGACGTCGGCGAACGCGACACAACGCGGCGCTAGCCGAGCGCTGAAAACTTATTCTAGGACTCGGGCCGGAAAGTAAACAACTTAAACGCGGGCAGGCCGATCCTCTGTATGTGAATACGAAAAAATTTTTACTTGTCCTGTATTATGACGGGCGGGGGCATGCGTACCCATGGTGTCGCGGACGCGGTGGCCTAAGGGGCCGACGGTGGGTTCGCGGTGGCCTGAAGGGCCGACGGTTGGTTCGCGAACGCGGTAGCCTGAAGGGCCGTTGGTGGATGCGCGGACGCGGTGGCCTGAAGGGCCGTTGCAGAAGGCGCGCGGGCCTCGGCCTGACGGGCCATCTTTGTCTTTCCCACTGGGAGCGGGGAAACGCCGCTGCTGACTCGTGAGTCAGAGGCGGTGGCGGTTTTGGCCGCCTTTTTCGGCGTTTTGGAGGGCGTGTCCGTTTCGACGACCTTCGCCTTCCTCTTCGCCGCTTTGGTGACGACGGTCTCGAAACCGTCATCGGCGCGGTCCGTGGCCACTTCTATCTCCGTAACCGTGGAGGCGGCCTGAGCGTTGGTTGTGGGGTTCGATTCCTCCAATACCTCCGGCGAGTTAACTTTTATGGACTGTGCGAAAGCCGTAAGTCCGTCATACGCGTTCGCGTGGAAATCCTTAAGGAAGGCGACTACGTTTTCCTTAGGAAGCGCAAGGATGAATGCGTCCATATCGGTAATAAAATAAAAATAAAGGAATAAAATAAAAGAGAAATAAAACTAAAACCTAGCTATACCTCTCCTGAATCGGGCGGGGCAGGGCAGGAACCACAGCACAACACGGCACTGCGCACAACTTCACTTCACACGATATTGGAGTCCGCATGAGCGTCCTCTACACCGCGCGCACAATCGGAAGCGCACTTAGGCAGAGCCACTTGAACGAAAGATGGAACGTCCGAGCGGTTCGGCGGTCAAGGTATCTGGCGGCCTCAGGGGAATGCGGAGGACGGGGAGAGGTTCCTCTCAGATCCCTGGTCAGCTTCATTCGATAACATGCGAGGGCGCGAACGAGAACGATCTCGTCTCGCGTCACTACGGCCACTCATCGCGAATCACACAAAGTTCGGAGAAGGTTCGTTGAAACTCGTGCCCGCACCGGCAGTCATCGGTTCAGGGAACCAACAAATTCGGAAACGGCCGACGTCCGAGACGTCGGCAAACGCGACGTGACGGCGCTAACCGAGCGCAGACAGAACTTGGAAAGGACTCGAGCCGGAAAGTTAGAAACTTAAGCGCGGGCAGGCCGATCCATGAATACGAAGCGGTCTTAATTTCTTCTCTCTCACCCGCTGATTACTTAGTAAAATTAGTCAACCGGCCTTTATAACTAGCTCGTTTTTTTATAAGTTTTTTTTCCTCTCTCTCCGACATTTTTGGAATCTCGAGAGTGAACAAGCCTGAAATTGAAACAATGTATAACTGACTTAAGGTTTTTTTTTTATATATTCTATGTACTTACAAGCATGTAAATAAATAAGGCAGGTCGTGACCCGGTCCAATGTGTCCTGGTGGGCATAAAGTCGCTCCTCTGCAATGTCTGAGCTCAGGACACTCTTCTGGAACGCACGGGGTCTCAGGAGGAGGATGCCATTCCTCCGCCACCTGCTGCGCCACTACAGAATAGACGTGGCGCTGATTAACGAAACGCATCTCCACCCTGCATTCTCCTCTAGCCTTCTGGGATACCATGTCCTCAGGCTAGACACGACTGCCCAAAACCACAATGCGAGGACTTCTGGTAGCGGTTAGTAGGAGCCTGGTATTCCAACCGCTGCGACAGTCTCTTCTTCCAGTGGCTGGGTGTCGAGATCCAGATGAACGCCAAGCCCTTGCGGCCATATACCGCCATATACCGCCCAACCAACTATTCACTGGATCTGGGGGAAGTTCGCAGCCTACTCTCCGTCTCACCAGCGCTTGCTGCTAGCGACTGGAAAGCCCACCACCCGGCATGGGGATGTCGCTCTTCATCCCAGGCCGGCGGCCGACTCTTCCGCGACGCTCAACGCCACGGCTACGAGGTGGAAGGCCCGCACGACCACCCACAAAGGGACGCATTGACTGTAGGCGCTTTGAGTCCGCGCTCCAAGATGAATCCGTCCCATGCTCCGAACCCATCATTGATTCCGCCAGCACTGACCGGCTCGAGCACACTATCACCTCGCAAATTCGAGGCGCGATGGAAACCGCCACCTCACCACTCTCTACCCGTGGGCTACCCTCCTCTCCCTTTGTGGATCTAGGCACTCATCGCGAAGAAGATGAGAAAGCGCATTGAATGGCAGACCACGAGGGATCCAGCCGTGAAATCCAAGCTCAACAGCCTAAACCAGCGCGTAAGAGCGGCGCTCGAGGACCGCGATGCCTCCAGCTGGGACCGCCGCATCTTAGAGGCCAGCAGCGACGAGACATCCATGCACAAATTAAACCGACAAATAATGCACAAGAGGCCCCCCGCCAGGCCAATCCTCCACAGTGACGGCTCCCTCCGGTACACCTCGGGGGACCACCTGGCGGACCACCTGGCGTCTCAGTTTCGCCCAAACCCAAGCGAGTACCCAGCTCGCCACACCGAGATCGAGGCCCTCTTGACCTCTCGGCGCTCGCTACCGCCTACATCACCAGCTCCACACTTTTCGCCAACCTCCGTGAGCAAGGCGAACTGGGGCCTGAAACCCAAGAAGGCCCTGGAATTGACGGCGTCACCAACAGCGCTCTTAGACACCTCGGAAGAAGACACCTTGCAGCAACGGCCAGGCTCTTCAGCGGAATCCTACGCTTGGGCCATTACCCCCAAGCATGAAAGGAAGGCCTGGTCGTAATGATCCCGAAGCCGGGGAAGAATCCGCTACGCCCGGAGGGCTACCGCCCAATAACCCTGCTGAACTCAATAGCCAAACTGTTCGAGAAGCTTCTTCTCCCGCTTCTCGTCCCGCACATACCACCGCGGCCCGAACAGTTTGGCTTCCGAAGCGGCCACTCAACCACTTTACAAGTCACCCGAGTCATCCACTTCGCCGCGGCAGCGGCCAACAGGAAGGAGACTGCAGTTGCAGCCTTCCTGGACGTAGCCAGCGCCTTTGATCGCGTCTGGCACCCAGGCTGCTGTGCTGGTACCCTACCTCCCGTCATGTTAGTCCTCGCCGCCTTCCTTCACGGCAGGACCACCGAATTCTACCCCCCCACCCCCTGAAACTGTCTCCACAGTTTTTCCCTTTTCCCCCTCGGCTCCAAGAGCCAATTCCGAAGACGCGTCCATCTTAATGGACGCCGCTAGAAGCCACGGACAGAGGGCACCCGCCCTGACACCGTTTCCCGCCTTCCCCCCGAAGCCGGATGAAAGAAATCAAGGAACTTTTTAAACAGTCACTCAGTCAGTCACTCAGCCAGTCGATAGTCGGTTAGTTAGTTAGAGTTCCTCTTTTTCTAGTGTTGTTGTGCGTGTGTGTGCGTGTAAGAGAGAGAAGAACATGGCTCGCACCGGCCACCGGCGGCGTGAAGAAGCCCCACAGGTACAGGCCCGGCACCGTCGCCCTCCGTGAGATTCGTCGCTACCAGAAGAGTACGGAGCTTCTCATCCGCAAGCTGCCCTTCCAGCGTTTGGTGCGTGAGATCGCGCAAAACTTCCAGACCGATCTGCGGTTCCAGAGCTCCGCGGTCATGGCCCTCCAGGAGGCGAGCGAGGCGTATCTGGTGAGCCTCTTCGAGGATACCAACCTTTGCGCGATTCACGCCAAACGTGTCACCATTATGTCGAAGGACATCCAGCTCGCGCGCAGGATCAGAGGCGAACGTGCGTAATTGAATAATTTACAGTTACAGTAACAAACAACAACAACTACGATATTGCGCGACGATATCGTTACTGTTTATGAAACCAAAAGGCCCTTCTCAGGGCCACAAATTGTTCTGATATTTATATGAAAGATAGGAGGGGGGAGGGAGAGAGAGAAAGAAAGAAAAAAAAAATAATAAAAAAAAAACTATGAAACAAATATATATTTATTTAAAGATAAATACAAAAAAACAATACGTACATACAAAACATACATAATTTGTAGGAAGATAAAAACAATATAGATATAAGATCACGAGAGAAACGATATAGAGAGAGAGAGGAAAAAGAAAAGTTACATATTACACACATCATTTATATACTATTTAAAATTAAGGTATAATATTTAAATAAATAAATAAATACATAATAATAATAATAATCATTTATTAAATTAAAATGCATACATCAAATTGGATTAGACAATGTGAGGTTCAGTTTATTTATTATTATTCTTTAATTATTATTACAAGTCGTACCCCCCCACCACCCGTGAATTAAGTCGTCTACTGACGAGTGGAGCCGAACATAGCCGAACGCAACAGCATATAAAACAGGTGAAGTCGATTTTTCGATATGGATTTTGATTGATTGAGGATCAGCCCGTCCGCCGCAGCAAGCACTTGCCTTCACTAGCACTTGCTCGGCACGAGTCTTCTACTACACCACTTAAAAACTTGCAATTATTATAAGAAATAATTTCCAAGTTTTTGCCTACGCTCCGGCGTAGTGCTGCATCAGGCACTGGACGCAACCGTCTCATCGAGTGCGCACCAGCGCCCCCAGCGGACCTCCCGGTCCCCCCCGGAGTACCGATGACTGCCGAAGCGGACGATTAAACAACGGAACGCACCACTATGAGCGACCGAGACGGAGCTCATAGGTCGCGCTCGCGCTCCCGCCCACGCAAGAGGACGCCCTCGACTACGAGAGAAGATGGAGCGGGGGTTCACCATCCCCCCCGCACCCCCGAAGCCCGCGGCTTGCCCGCGCCCACGGACACCGGCCCGCCTACGCACCCGGTAGCCACGCCACCTACGCATTTCGCACCCGCGCCGCCCATGTTGTCGACGCCCACGCCGCCCACGCCCCGTGCTACAGCCGCGCACCCATCCGCCACGGGCGATGGGGGGTCGGGAGTCCCCCTTCCCCCCCGCACCCCGATAGGTCACCGGCGCCGCGCCTACGCCCGACGCAGAAGAAGAAGCCACATCGAGGACAGCCGCCTGGGCACCCATCCGCCCTCGCCGCTCACCATCCGCACCCCCTCGACTCGACACGGAGTTGTCGCCACGCTCAACGCACCACTCCGACATGCTCGCCGTAGCCGAGCTGCACAAGCGCGGGATTCTGTCCCGGTCATTGCTGGCACATATTGCCATGTACCTCAGTGACAAGGGACAAGAATTAGACCGCGCATACGCCGGCTCCGAAGAGGCCATGGAAGAGGCCCCCGAGAGAAGACCACATGCAGTAAGCGGCGTGATGCCACCCTCGCTCACGCCCATACGACGCCCACGCACTCCTGACGAGGCCGAAGCAGCCGCGTCAACAAAGAGGCCATGCACTCAGCCTCTCCCTCCGCGCGATCCGCGCTTACGTCGGAGGGTGGAGACAGCTCCGGCACCCTCCGCCGGACCAACTGTCCCCCCTCCCACCACCACCAGCACCCCGCAGCCACCCGCAACGACGGCTTGGACGACGACCGCCGCCGATGGTTCCCGAGCGCAGCCGACGTTCGCCGACGCACTACGAACAGCCGGGCCGAGCTCGACGGTACAAGCTGACCCGACCGCCGCTCCGCAAGAGGGCGCTAAGGCGCCCCCGAAGCCGAAGTTCCCGCCCCTAATAGTGGAGGACTTCCCTAACTGGACCGCCCACTTCCGGGCGCTGAAGGAAAAGTTAGGACACGCACCCAACGCACGACCCCTGGGCAAGGGAATGCGTTTCACACCTGGATCAGTCGAAGAGTACAGGACGATCCAACACTACCTGTGTGAACTAGAGAAGACAGTACGACTTTCCTGGTTCTCATACGCGCTTCCCTCCGAACTCAGCCGGAAAGTCGCCATCCGAGGGCTTCCGGCGAGCACCACTCCCGCCGAGATCTTCGAAGCGCTTGGAGAGCGCGGTTACCAGGCGGAGTATGTTCGGCCAATCCGGGCGAGGATGGGGCGCCCGGGCTGCGTCTTCTTCGCAGTCATCGCCAACACACCCGACGTAGTGCCCGGCATATACAGCATCACTGAATTGCTGTACATGCCGGGAATCAAGATTGAAGCATGGCGCGCCACGCGCGGCCCAGCCCAGTGCCACCGCTGCCAGGCGTTCAGGCACTCCAGCCACGGATGCCACAGACGCCAGGCCTGCGTGAGGTGCGGAGGGGAGCACCCAGCGCGGGACTGCCAGCGGCCCCTGGAGGAACCAGCCACCTGCGCCAACTGCGGGGGGCCTCACCCAGCCAACCACTCCGCGTGCCCGCAATATCGGCACGAAGTAAGAAACAAGAGGGCCGGCACCGTGGCCCTCTCCCAACTCAGAGCCAACCGACGCCCTACCGGACAATCGACCGCACCTGTAGCCGTCAACATGGTGCCCTCCGACGCCCAGGCCACCACTCTAATGGCCCCCGCCAACCCTCCGAAGGAGAGAGGAACGAGGAGGAAGAAGAGGGGGAAGGGAAGGAGAGGCCGAAACCAAGACCTCCCCGCCGCCGGATCCGAACCCACACCCGTTCCGCCAGTCGACCGCACCCGCACCACTGAGCCGCCGCGCACCCGCAAAACGGAAGCGCGCAGTCGAGTGTCGGAGGCCGCGCCCATCTCCGCCGCCGCAGCCCAACCCACTTACACTTACACTACCGAAGCCACGCCTCCGGCCCAACCTCTTCCGGCCGGCCAGCGCTCATTCGTCGCGATCGACAGGGCTCTCGACACCCTCAAGGAGGTACTCCTCGCCCTGAGGGAAGGTCGGGACCCTGTCCAGACGGTGCTTGACATCATGATGCGGCTCGTCACTAATGGATGAGCTACGTCTTGTATACTGGAACGCCGCGGGTCTCCGCAACCGCCTGCCATTTCTGCGCCACCTGCTTCACTACGCTGCCATTGATGTCGCCCTGATCAACGAATCACACCTGCCTCCCTCATTTGCCGTCAACCTGCCGGGCTACTCCGTCACGCGGCTGGATACGTCGGCCGACACCTCACGCAGAGGCCTTCTTGTGGCCGTGCGCCGCCGGATCGTCCACAATCAGCTCCCTGCGCTCGACACCCAGTCGTTCCAATCTCTGGGTGTCGAGCTACACGTCGGTTCACGCGCGATCCGGGTATATGCCATCTACCACCCGGGCACGGTGCGCTTGAAGACCCGCGAAATACACGACCTATTAGACAGCCCATTCCCCACACTGGCCGCTGGGGACTGGAACGCCAAACACCCGGCATGGAGGTGCCGCTACGCTTGCTCAACGGGCCGCCGACTTTTCGAAGATGCAGTGAGGCATGGGTATGGAGTGGTTGGACCTGACGAACCCACCCACTACTCCCTGACCAACATGTTTGATCCCACTACCATCGATCTGGTGATTCATCGTGGCCTTGACGACATGCACGTCGAGACACTTCCTGACGCCTTCGGATCCGACCACCAGCCTGTCCTCGTCACACTTACGGGCAGGCTGACGTTGGCTCGGGCCCCCCCGCCTGGACGACGCATTTCCTGGGAACGGTTCGAGATGCAGCTCGGAGCCCGGCGCCTGGCTGTGTCTGGGCCGATCTCAGCGCCGGAGGACATTGACCGCCTGGAGACCGAAGTCACGGCAGCCATTCGCAACGCAATGGAGGAGGCAATAATACCGGCCTCCCCGCGCAGACTCCCGCCCGCCCCCGCCCATGTTCAAGCCTTAATCGACAGGGCTGAGATACTGGCGAATTACCTTGCCGGCATTTTTCAGCCCAACGCCAGTGACCGCCCAGACTACCACGCCAGGATGGAAGCCGATGTCGTCGCCGCCCTGACGTCTCCGCCGCTCCCACAACCAGCCCCACCCTACTTTTCTCCGTCGGCTGTAAGGAAGGTGGCTGTGAAATTGAAGCTCAAAAAAGCCCCCGGCATTGACGGAGTAACCAACGGGGCCCTCCGCCATCTTGACTCGAGGACCTTCGCAGCGCTCACCAGGCTCTTCAACGCGATCCTGCGGCTGGGATACTTTCCCCAGTCGTGGAAAAAGGGCCTGGTGGTTATGCTGCCAAAAGCGGGGAAGAGCCCACGCCGGCCGGAGAGCTACCGCCCTATCACTCTCCTAAGTGCGGTAGCGAAGCTCTTCGAAAAGCTCTTCCTCGCCCTGCTTCTGCCTCACATCCCTCCCAGGAAGGAACAGTATGGATTCCGCAGCGGTCACTCAACCACCCTGCAGGTGACCAGAGTGGTGCACCATGCTGCCCACACTCTAAACAGGAAGGAGAGTGCAACAGCAGCCTTCCTCGATGTGTCGCACGCATTCGACCGCGTGTGGCACATCGGACTCCTGCGAAAGGTGCTCAACACCGGCACGCCACACCATATCGTGCGCACCCTCGCCAGCTTCTTGCAGGGAAGATCATTCCGCGTTCGGGTGGAGAGTGCATGGTCAAGCAGCCACTCGATCGCGGCGGGAGTCCCCCAGGACAGCACATTGTCCCCGGCACTATACAGTCTGTACACGGACGACATCCCGGTGCAGCAGGGAACTCTACTGGCGCTCTACGCCGATGACGTCGCGCTGATGACGACGTCACTGAACCCCGCACACGCAGCCACAAAGCTTCAGCGAGCACTCGACCTCCTGCCCGACTGGTTGGCGGAGTGGAGGCTCACGCTTAACGTCGCCAAAACACAGGCGATAAGTTTCGGCAACCACCTTCGCCTGCCTCCTCCGCTGACTCTCCACGGTCAGCGCGTCTCCTGGAACCCAATCGCGACCTACTTAGGGGTCGTTATTGATCGACGTCTGAACATGGTGGCGCACGTGAAGAAGGCCACCCGGGCGGCGAGAGCCGCCCTGTTCCTGCTGCGCTCCCTGCTCAGATCCCGGCTGCCTCTGAACACCAAACTACAGCTGTACAAAGCGTACGTCAGACCTCACCTGACGTACGCCAGCCCGGCATGGTATGCCCTACTGAGCCCGCGTCAGAAGAAGACTCTGCAGGTGGTGCAAAATCTCGCCTTGAGGCAAGTCACCCAGGCCCCGTACTACGTCAGGAACTCTACGCTGCACAGAGACCTCAAGACGGAGGGTCTGGAGGAGCACGTCGGCCGGCTAGCATCAAACACTTTTCGCCGTGCCGACGAATCTGTCCACCCGCACCTTCAGAACATCGCGCCGCTTCACACAAGACCGCCAGATGCCAGATTCAGGCTCCCGAGGGATATCTTACCCCCTCCCTAAATTGACTCCTGAGCGCCACCTCGGTCGCTGGTCGCTTAAGCTGGGCCTCTCTCGGGTAACCGAGGGTCTCACCCGGCTGAGCTGACCGCCCAGGTGGCACATGCTCATCCCCAATTCTCCTGCTTCCTACTCCCAGTGCTTACCCAGGGGTAAGCACACCTCCCTCGGGCGCGATGCCCACCCCAAGGACGCACTCATGTTTATGGGTGCCGCTAGAAACAGCAGTCAGAGGGCCAACGCCCTGACACTGCCTCCCAGCACACTCAGCTGGATGGAAGACGCTTCCATTTTTCGATATGGGGATTCGCTTGCCCGCCGTAGATGCAACACCTCCGGCTCGAGTCGTTTGATCCGTAATAAAAGCTCAACATATTTATTAATATAAATAGTTGCTGAGCTTTGCCTGCGCCCAGCAGAGGCGCTGCAACGCAACCGCGACGTAGCCGTCGCCCCCAGTGAGGTCCTGGTCTGCAAGGACCAATGACTGCCGGGAGCGGGCACCGCCACGATGGAGGGTCGTGGCGGGGCGCGGAGAGATCGATCTCGCTTGCGACCCCGCACACCTCTTGAGGATAGGGAAGTGGCGCCGGGAGGCATCCATCAGCCCCGCGCCGCAACCCCCCGTGGCACCACCACCACGAGCTCCGCTTCACCAGCATTCCCTGGTAGGAGCCGCGAGCCACTGTTGACGCGAGCGTGGGCAGCTTCGCGGACGCGCTCCGAGCACCAGCTCCGAGCCATCCAGCGCAGCCCCGCGCCACCCTCGTGAACACCACTGCACCCACCGCTCCTCAGAAGCCGCGCTACCCGCCGCTCATCGTTGAGGTGCTACCTAACTGGGTGTTCCATTTCCGGGCGCTCAGGGACAGAATAGGCCACGCCCCAAACGCACGTCCCTTTGGACGAGGCGTGCGGTTCCCTGAACGTCAGTGAGGTGCGGATGCTCCTCACTAGCACCACCCCAACGCTGGCGGCGGGGGACTTCAAGCACCCCGCCTGGCGCTGCAACTACGCCTGCACAGACGGCCGGCGCCTACTTAGAGATGCCCAACGCCATGGGTACGAAGTGGCCGGGCCTGACGAGCCAACCCACTTCCATGTCGACCCCACCAAGCAGCCATCCACCATCGATCTGGTGGCGTACCAAGGCCTGGACGCCGTGGACCTCGAGACGCTGCCAGACGCTTTCGGGTCGGACCATTAGCCCATCCTGGCCACTCTCTCAGGGGGGCTCACCCTGACCAGGTGCCCTCCACCCGGAGGCCGGATCTCCTGGGAGAAGGCGCTTCGAAGCCTCCATCCAGCAGAAGCAGCAGCTGTTGGACCTCTCGCCAATCAACAGCCCGGAGGGTGTCGACAACCTCACCTCCCGCATCACGACAACCATACAAGAAGCGATGCAGGACGCCACCTCTCCGCCAGCCTCCCATCGCCTCCCGCCGGTCTCCAAACGCATCGCCCAACTCATTCAGCGTAAAAGGCGGGCTCGCTCTGAGTGGCAGACGTCTCGAGACCCTGCTAAGAAGACCAAACTGAATCAACTAATTGAGCGCATCCGCATTGCGCTCAATGAGGAGTCTTCCGCATCCTGGGAGCGCCGCATAGCTGAGGCCAGTGAAGACCAGCCGTCGCTCAACCGTTTGTGCCGCCTGATGACCAAAAAGTTACTCAGCGGAGGAGAGAGCGGACATCCTGGCTGACCACCTGGCGGCCCAGTTCAGGCCCAACCCCAGCGAGCGCCCCTCTCTCCACGCCCAGATGGAAGAACAGGTGAGGACTCGCCTGGCTTCACCACCCCAACCGCTGCCACCACCACCATTCTTCTCGCCCTCCGCCGTTAAAAAGGCGATCAACGGCTTGAAGGCAAGGAAGGCTCCCGGTCTCGACGGCGTCACAAACGGAGCCCTGCGACACCTGCCCGGGAAGATCATCGCAGCCATGGCCAGGCTCTTCAGTGCCAACCTGCGCCTGGGATACTTTCCCCAGGCCTGGAAGGAAGGCCTGGTCATAATGCTGCCCAAAGCCGGTAAAAGCATCCGCCAGGCTAACGGCTACCGCCCCATCACCCTCCTGAGTTCGATAGCCAAACTGTTTGAGAAGCTCCTCCTTCCGCTTCTCCTGCCGCATATCCAACCGCGGCGAGAACAGTTTGGCTTCCGCAGTGGCCACTCGACTTCCCCGGAGATGAGGCGACTCACCGGACGCCGGTAGCGCACGCGGTAACCACGCGCAGGTGCGGTAGGACCCCCTCTCCCCCCCCGGCCGACCGAGTCTGACACCACGCCACAGCGCTGCAGACCTGCTGCCAGAGAGTCCGCGCGCCCTCGTCGCTCGCCCTCCCCCCGGATGGACACGGAGCTGTCGCCGATGACGTCGCACAACTCGGACATGATCATCGTGGCCGAGTTGCACAAGCGCGGGGTGCTCTCCCGGTCATTGCTGGAGCATATTGCCATGTTCCTCAATGACAGGGGAGTAGCGCTAGACCACGCTCACGCCAGCGCAGCAACGGAACACGAAGGAGGGAGGACCGAAGGCATCGAACATCCACCCCCGCTGACGCCTATTAGACGCCCACGCACCTCAGACGGTGCAGAAACGACGCAGTCGCCGAAGAGGCCATGCATGCAGCCTCACCCACCGCGCAACCCTCGTCTCCGCCGGAGGATGGAGACAGCATCGGCACCTTATGCCGGACCAACTACCCTCCCCCCAGCACCTACTACCCCGATGACATCAGCGACCTCCGACCGCAACACGAATGTCGCCGACGTCACCCGACCTCCGACGACATTAGCCGACGCCTTACGGGCGGCCGGACCGAGCCCGACGGTGCAGACCGGGCCGCCCGCCGCCTCTCAAGACGCGCAACCACCCACTGCGCCACCGAAGCCCATGTTCCCACCACTAATCGTAGAAGATTTTCCCAACTGGACCCTACACTTCAGAGCATTGAAAGACCAGTTAGGCCACGCACCCAGCGCACGCCCCCTGGGCAAGGACATGCGATTCTCACCTACCTCTATCACGGAATACCGGACCATACAGAGGTATTTGTGCGAACTTGAAAAGACGGAGAGGCTCTCGCGGTTCTCGTACCGGCATCGGAACTCAGCAAGAAGGTGGCAATTCGCGGACTTCCTGCCACCACGACACAAGACAAAGACAAGATAGAACCCTGGCGGGCCAAACGCGGCCCGGCACAATGTCACCGATGCCAAGCGTTCCGGCACTCCAGCCACGGATGCCACAGGCGCATGGCATGCGTAAGGTGTGGACAGGAGCATTTTGCACGAGACTGCCCACGCCCACTAGAAGAACCCGCTACCTGCGCCAACTGCGGGACCCCCGCAAGCCACTCCGCGTGCCCTCAATACAGGCACGAAATCAGGAACAAGAGGGCTGGCACCGTGGCCCTCTCCCAACTGAAGACTTCCCGACGACACACCATTCCTTCCTCCACACCCGTTGCTGTCAACATGGTGGCCGCTGAGACACAGGCTACTACCCTGATGGCTCCCGCCAACCCTCCGACGGAGCGAGTGAGGACCAAGAAGAGGGGGAAAAGGAAACGGCCTAAAACGTACACACGGCTTCCGAAGCGGCCACTCCACCACCCTGCAAGTGGCCAGAGTGGTGAACCATATTACGAACACCCTGAACAGCAAGGAGAGTGCAGTGGCAGCCTTCCTCGACGTGTCACGCGCCTTCGACTGCGTGTGGCACCCGGGGCTCCTGCACAAGCTCCTCCTGACCGACACTCCCCACCACGTCACGCTCGTCCTCGCCGACTTCCTCCGCGGCAGGACCTTCCGCGTTCGGGTGGAGAGTGTACACTCCAGCAGCCACCCGATCGCCGTGGGAGTCCCGCAGGGAAGCTCCCTCCCGCCGGCCTTGTACACCCTCTATACCGATGATATCCCGGTTCAACAGGACTCAATGTTGGCGCTTTACGCCGACGACGTTGCCCTGATCACCAAGTCGCTGAGCCCCGCGCACGCAGCGAAGAAGCTACAGCGTGCCCTCGACCTGCTGCCGACCTGGCTGGCGGAGTGGAGGCTCACACTCAACGTCGCCAAAACCCAGCTCATCAGCTTCGGACACCATCGGCGACAGCCTCCTCCGCTGAGCCTGGATCGTCGCCTCAACATGATCAGGCACGTCAAAAAGGCCACCCTGGCGGCACGCACCGCCATGTTCCTGTTGAACCTATCCTTTGATAGATCGCAACTCGATGCCGATTTAGCTATCGTGGCCGAGCTTAAGAAGAAAGAAGCTCTGCCACTGCCCTCGCGTGATCCTCGCATCCGGAAGAGGTTGGATACGGTTCCGGCTCCTCTCACTGGTCCTACTTCCACTCCTCTCCCCGCCACCACTTCCTCAGCAGCTCCCTTGAGTGGTCCGTCATTCGCTGATGCTCTCAAGACCGGAGCCACTGCCGCCGCGACCACTACTACAACACCTACAAGTGTGCCTACACCATCGAAGCCACGCCTCTTATCGTGGAGGAGTTCCCTGACTGGACGCGACACTTTCGGGCCATTAAAAATCTCCTAGGCCACGCTCCCAATGCACGTCCGTTTGGGAGAGGTATTCGTTTCACACCGAGCTCCATTCTCGAATACCGGCTGATTCAGAGGTACCTCTGTGACCTAAAGAATTAACATCGACTGTCATGGTTCTTCTCGTATGCCCTTCCTTCCGAACTAAGTAAGAAGGTGGCCATACAAGGCCTTCCTCCGACGACTGCACCTCATGAAATTATTGAAGCTCTGGGGGAGAAAGGATTCCAAGCGGAGTATGTCAAGCCGATCAGGGCGAGGATGGGGCGCCCTGGCTGTGTGTTCTTTGCTATTATCTCGAATCCACCTGATCCAGTGCCCGGAGTAACGGAGCTACTCTATATGTCGGGTATCTCCATTGAAGCCTGGCGTAGCAAGCGCGGCCCGGCCCAATGTCATCGGTGCCAGGCCTTTCGGCATTCCAGCCATGGCTGTCATAGGCGCATGGCCTGCGTGAGGTGCGGGGAGAAGAACTTCGCGCGGGACTGCCCTCGCCCACTGGAAGAGCCGGCGACGTGTGCCAACTGTTAATTTTGTAAACGGAAAACATGATAGCGAACAAGAATATTATCCAGAACCATATTGCGTCGCACAAGAAGATAATGACGAAAATTACCATGAAAACGAAAATAATTTAAACAAGGAATAGTCTCGACCTTGTGCCAGCCGAGACTAAATAGAAAAAAGGGCACACGTAAAATATATGAAATAATTCAAAACAATGATAGATATTTACCTTACATTTTAATAGATACTTCTGCTAGTGTTAGGCCTATGTCTTTATTAATAGACACAGGAGCATCAATATGCTTATTAACCCTTAAATTGGCAGTGTATGTACTGGCATACATTAACTTTGTAAAAATATTTGACATAGTATAATAAAAATGTCTGTGTCACAAATCATTTTAATTCATTGCAATACTAATTATTTTTATAAGGAAAAATAAAACACGTCTCTGGCAACACTTATTTTGACATTCGGTCTCGAAAATGGCGGCCCGGCGTAGCTCATCTGTGTTGACTAAGGTATTTATATTATTTTAACTTGGTTTGACATGGTTTGTGGTGTTTTTATGAACTATATTTTATGCATAACAGTATAATCGAATGGATTTGATATGTTTTTGTGTATGGTGACTTTGTGTTTTGAGTTTATTTTGGTCGGTAAACTGATGTATGCTGTGGCATACATTGCCAAATTCGTAATGAAAGACCCTTCGTTTTATCTGTATGATACAGCATACATTGCCAAGTTTGTAATGAAATGCTTTATTTGTAATTTGCAAGATACCCCATGTATTTGTGATTTGGGATTGCTTTTTATTTTTGGTTGAAGCATGTTTTTTTGTTGCTTTGTTGCCAGCAAACGCTACTAACTCGAGGGGGTAGAATATTAGCTCTTGTGCCTGCTGAAAATGCACCCTGTGACGATAGCGAGCGCTCAGATGTCGAAGAGGAATTTCGTGTACGCACCCCGCTTTCTTCATTTTCTTCTCCAGCACCTTCTATTCATTCTTCCTTGGAAAGACTAAACATTGTAGATGATGACGAACATTACAACAGCGACAATGTTCCACTTAAGCCTATTTTTCAAACAGTATATTCAAGTCCGTCTTTAGAACCAAATTGCAATAAAGTACCGGTGCTGAGTGATATTCCGTCACTCCCAACAACTCCTCTTACTCCAGTAAATCCACCAAATCCAAAAACCAGATCCCGACGTCGTCAGCCCACCGTTCCTGTCCTGAAAAGACAGAGACTAATGAAAAAATTTACTTTGAACTATCAGTGGAAAAAAGCCGTTTTTCGACACAGAGCTATTATAGAAGAAGACTCCAATTATACAGATGTTCCGGATATATCAGCGATGGATTATTTTTATAAATTTTTTTCGCCAGACATTCTAACAGATATCGTAGAGCAAACAAATTCTTACTCAATAGGAAACACTGGACGTTCACTTGGTTTGACGGAAGATGAGCTTCGCGATTTTCTAGCCATACATATTATAATGGGGGTCGTGAATATGCCAGCATATACGGACTTTTGGAGTTTACGATACAGGTATAACTTAGTAGCAGATTTGATGACACTAAAACGATATCAACAAATACGTCGCAATTTGCACTTCGTTGACAATAATATACAGGATTCCGACGGATATTACAAAGTGAGGCCATTTGTGCAGAAAGTAAGACAAAATTGTCTAGCACAGGAAAATGAACGGAAGTTTAGTATAGACGAGATGATGATTCCGTATAAAGGAACCAAAGCTGGAAAACGCCGTCAATATATAAAGGACAAACCCAACAAGTGGGGTTTCAAAAATTATTTCCGCGCCGGAGTCTCAGGCATGGTATATGATTTTCTTCTTTATGGTGGCGAGGATACATTCTGATTTTACACGTTTTCAGATAAGGAAGCTTCTATAGGTTTCGGAGGACGAATTGTAATCGCTTTATGTCAAAGCATAAAATTCAAACCGGCTTTTGTTTTTTGTGACAATTTTTTTTCCTGCCCTGAGCTGTTTTACATTCTACGCGAAGAATACGGTATATTTGGTTTGGGGACTATAAGAAACAATAGACTTAGAGGAGCAGAAAAAGTGTTGCCTTCAGAGAAAGAGATGAAAAAGAAGCCTAGAGGAAGTTATTCACAAGTAGTGTGCAACAAAAATAGATTATCGGTAGTGAGATGGAACGATAACAAACCTGTTACCCTAATTAGTTCATATGTAGGCGTAGAACCTGTCGAAAAAATGAAAAGATACTGTAAGGAGACAAAAAGCAAAATCGATGTCGACTGTCCCCAAATAGTCAAGGAGTATAATAAACATATGGGGGGAGTCGACTTAGCCGACATGCTTATATCTCTCTATAAAACACCATTTAAAAGTAGGCGTTGGTACATAGGTATTTTTGTTCAAATACTTGACATATGCATAAATAATGCCTGGCTTTTATATAGGCGGGATCAAGCTCAATCAAGCAAGCAATATATACCTCTAAAAGATTTTAGGTACGAAATATACGAAGGCCTGAAAAAATTTGGTCGTGCTGATAAAAATGACAAAGCCAGAAAAGGTGTGCCATCAGCTAACCCAGTGGAATCGTTACGATACGATGCCATTGGTCATTTTATGATAATGACCACTCAAGGCAGGTGCAAGCTATGTCAGAAGCTTACCACTGTATTGTGCATGAAATGCAAAGTGCGGCTATGTTTCGTAACAGGGAAGAATCCCAGAAACTGTCAATTAGATTACCATGTAAAGGCGTAAATTAGTCATTTCAGTTCAATAAACGTTTATACTATTATTATCTTTTGTATTTTTTTTGCTATTCCTGCTCCTGGATAAACTCCCGTCGAAATTTCATAAGTTTTAGGACTCACTTCCGTCGGTATTTCATTAGTCACTGCACTTGGCAATGTATATCCCAGCATACACGACTTTGATCCCTTGGTTTTCTATTCACTTGGCAATGTATGCTGTGTCATACATGAGTTTTCAGGAAAACTGAACGTAAAGATATTTTTTCGTATTTTTTTGTAATGCCTTAAAACGTCTTAAACCCGATTTCAATAAAAAAAATCGGTTTATGTAAAAAAAAATTCTGCCAAATTAGGGGTAAAAAAATCAGCTTTAATAAATGATATTAAAATATAGCCAGCTGATATATTCATAAAAGGAATTGATTCAAAAGACGGAGATCCTCTTAAAAGTCTTGGTTTTGTAAATTTAACGTTAAAATTAGGTGAAAGTTATATAATGCATAAATTTTATATTTTTGACGATTTACAATTGCCATATGATGGAATCATTGGCACTGATCTTTTCATAGCTTATAACTGTAAACTGAATTATAATACCAATAGCTTAAAAAATCTAAATTATAAAACGAAATTACTTTTTAATGAACCCAGTTATATAATTAAACCTAGGTCAGAAACTGTTATAGAATGTACCGTAGAAAATCCGGAAATAAAAGAAGGTATGATTTTAGATAAACAAGTAGCGGAAAATGTTTTTATTTCAAACTGTTTAGTCAAAGTAAAGCCAAATAAAAGAATAAATATTACAATTTTAAGCGCCACGGAAAAATCTATCAATATTAATTCCAACTTAAATATTAAATTAAATGAAATTCCTTCCCATAATATAAAATTAATTAATAATTGTAATAATGTAACTGAACGTACTGAACAAGTTTTAAATTCGCTTAGAACATCACATTTAAATTATGAAGAAAACAAAGAACTTTGCTCTCAATATTCCGATATTTTCCACCTTGCCGACGATAAACTTTCTTGCACAAATGCACTTAATCACCAAATTAAAACCAATTCTAATATTCCTATTAACACCAATTCTAGATTCATAAAGAAGAAGTAAGTAAACAAATGGTCATCTCCAATTTGGGTTGTCCCCAAAAAGCTAGACGCCTAAGGAGTAAGGAAATGGCGTGTTGTAATCGATTACCGAAAATTGAATGATATAACTATAGGTGAATCCTATCCTATTCCGCAAATAAGCAAAATTTTAGACCAGTTAGGCAATAGCAAATATTTTTCCACACTACATTTAGCATCAGGCTTCCATCAGATACCAATAGCAACAGAAGATGCAGAAAAAATGGCATTTAGCATCCCTGAAGGGCATTTTCAGTTTAAAAGAATGCCATTTGCCTTAAAAAATGCTCCAGCGACTTGTCAAAAATTAATGAACAGTCTTATCTGGTTTACAAGGCATTCATTGTTATGTTTACTTATATGATGTTGTCATTTACTCATTTGATCTAAATACTCATATAGAAAAATTACAAAAAGTTTTTGATAGATTACGTCATTTCAATTTAAAATTGCAGCCAGACAAATGTGAATTCTTGCGCAGAGAGGTGAACTACTTAGGTCATATTATTACAGATGAAGGTGTCAAACCCAACCCAGAAAAAGTAAAGGCAGTTAGAGATTTTCCAATTCCAAAAACTCTTAAAATATATAAAATCATTTTAAGGTCTCATTTCTTATTACCGTAGATTTATCCCTAATTTTTCCTTTATTGCTAAACCTTTAAAATTTATTTCTCTTTTAAAAAAGGATGCAAAATTTGTATGGAATAATGAACAACAACTGGCGTTTAAATTATTAAGTGCACCTATTCTTTCCTATCCTGATTTTACCAAACCTTTCATTCCTTACTTGTGACGCATCAAATTACGCAATCTCAGCTATGTTATCTCAAGGAGAAATTGGTAAAGACCGCCCTATTGCTTTTGGTTCTCGTACCCTTAATAAAGCAGAGATAAAGTATAGCACAACGGAAGAAGAATGCTTAGCTATAGTTTTCGGAACTAAGTTATTTAGACCTTATGTCTATGGGAAAACTTTTACAATTGTAACTGATCATAAACCCCTGCAATGGCTTTTTAACGGTAAAGATCCAGGATCCAGGTTAGTTAGATGGAGATTAAAATTAGAAGAATATACTTATACTATAAAATATAAAAAAGGGAAAATTTACGCAAATGCAGACGGTCTCTCGAGGTACCCAGTAAACCCAATTTCAATTTTTAAAAATAATATAAATCCAGTATCACTAAATACTGAACAAGAAATATTAGATGTCGATAGAGATTTAGATGTAGATGAATTGTTAATTTCTCCACCTTCTTTTCGTTTAGATGACGTACTTTCTAATCCAGAGATTCAACCGTTGGATATTGAATGTAATGATACTCCATCTCCACTTGAAAATATTAATTCCCCAGTAAATGAGCCGTCAACAACAATAAATCCAGAAATTATTGATATTTCTCCACCACATTATAATCTTAATGATGATGATTATTCTATATTTTGTAAAACTATGTCTGATAAAAAAGAAAATCATTTTAACACTTAAATTTTAGAACATAATAAAAGTTTAATGAAATCCTCTTTGAAAACATTATTAATTCCGACGTCCATTGATTTTGATGATTCAAATCCCTATAATGAACAATTATTAGGTAATATAGAAAATTCTGAACATATTTTAGAAGCAGAAAAAAAACTTCATTCTTATTTAAATATTGAATCAAATAACAAAACTTATCTCTTACTTTTCACTAGAGTTCATCACTTTGATGAAGCACGTTATATTGAAATATTCGAATCTTTGAAACATGTTAGAAATAAAATGGTTATTTTTGGAGATACGCAAGAAATAGGAATCACAGATTTTAAGAATCCATTCGAGAAACATAATTTTACTAAAATTTTATAATATATTATTATATATTTTTCATAATACTGGTATCAAGATTCATATATATCATAATAAAATAATTTATCTGTCTCCCTCTGAGGTAAAGAAAATATTGTTAGACAATCATGATATACCGATAGCAGGACATTTAGGGTCAATATAATATTTCTTCGGAAATGTGTCAGAACCAGTGTGCCAGACCCCGCGAGTCGACTCGTCGATGCGTCGGAACAAAAAAAAAAGGTTTAGCCCCCCATTTGAATCGATTGCGCTGGGTCCCAGAGCTGTATCTCTAACCGTTCCAAAGATAGCTTTTCGATTAATTAAATCCCACTAGTTGATTCGCTTATTAGTCACCCTCATTAAGCTCCCGCACGGCTTAATCGCTCACTTCCCCGAATTGCTAACGACGAACCTACGTCACAGTGCAGTGTTGCTGTCTCTTTCTTGCATTACTCATCACGTAACGACGTCACAGTGGCTGTCTCTTTGTCGCTATGTTAAATAATAAATACTTTATGCAATTTCTCTCATTTTAATGTGAAACAATATTTTGTTTATTAAAAATTTCCCATTTAATATATATATTTTTATGAAATCTAAATAGTTCTATTGTATTTTTTATTATACAATGTTTGAAATAATGGCGCGCCGGTGAAACAATATTTTGTTTATCAAATAGGTCTCGATTTGATATATATTTTTTTATTTATTTTTTAGTTGTTATTGTGAAATTTTAAACCTGCCCAAACTTGTAACAGATTTTGTCATTATTACTAATGGCATTGTTTCTTTGTTACTCATAAGTCATAAGCATTACTTTCAATATTATCGTTATCATTTGCGGTAGTTCGTAGGTAGTAATAGGTTCATTCTTTTATAAAGAATCTATAAAAGCCAAAAACGTTTCTAACATACTTACGTTTAAACCGTCTTGCGTTACATTAATTCGTGTTGAGTTAAATAGTAGTTGAAAATGTCGAACTGTGATCATGTTACTGGTGTGTTTTTTACTAAAGAACAGGAGATTGAAAGTAATTGCTGGACTGACAAGGAATTGGATGAAATTTGCGAGATTGTTGAATCAGCAGAATGTGCTATGGAAGTTTTCAATGATAAATTCACAAGTATTGAGTCAAAGACTTTTGATTCACAATTTGATGAAGCTTTGTTCAACATAAGTGAAAGTGTGGAAAAGCAGTAAGTAATAATGATTATTAATGTTTTTTTTTTATTTATTTCTTTTCTTTTCCTGTTGAAATTTATGAGATATTGAATTTAAAACTTATTTTTTTCTTTGTTAGCCAGCTTAAAAGTTGGCAGAGGCTTGAAACGCGTCGTTCAAGATACCAATGAAAAAGTTGTGAAAATGAGACGTCCAAGCGAACCGTCAACTTCAAGGGATTCAGAACCATCAGTTCAACCATTAAACATTGACATGATCAAGTGTGAGGTATGCAAAATACTTGTTAAAAGGAAATATTTAGCAAATCATTACCGAAGCAATATTCATAAAAATAGTGCATTACGCATTCATCACAGTTTTCCTTATGTAACATTAATCGAAAAAGTATTTGGAAAACGTGTTTATACTTACAGAATAACTCCACTCTCCGTTAGTGATGAGCTTTTAGATTTTAATTTGTTTTTAAATTTCGTCAAAGATACTCTTTTTACTTTAGTTAGTGAGAGTATAGTAGCTTTGAAAACCTTCAAAGTTAATTTTATACTCCAAGCTAATTTTATTCAACAATGTAAAGAATTGACAAATACTTTTGATTTTCAAACTCCGAATGTAGTCATTAACGAATCTGTTAATCTAAATGAATTTCTCGATTCTCTAAATGAAACATTTGCAAACAAAATAACTGAGTTTGAAAAGAAAGACAGCGGTTGGTCTATTCAGAAAATATTAAGTTTGGATATGAATGTGAATAAATTTAATCCACTTTGCGGATCTTCATACACTGATTTGCCTCACGACATACGAAACAAAAAGGCAGTAATAAATGTAAAAAATAGCGATGTTTAGTGCTTTAAGGGGGCTTTACTCTCAGCATTGTACCCAGCAAATAAAAGTTCAGATCGAGTCTCTTCATATTCAAGATAGATTTTTCATCTAAAAAATGGAAGATATATATCGTCGCTGCGCGTGCGAGACCGCGTAAGAGCAACTTGTAAATACCGCGTATCAGCAAAACGCGCAAAATTGAAATATCGTGCCAGCCGACTCTAAAGGCCTATTATTGGCTACTAGACCTCACGTGATTGGAATTATCCAATCAGAAACGTCTGTAGGGCCATCGAAGCAATACTGCGGAACAGTAGGAGGCGTGAAGTTGGAGGCGAGCGCGCGTATTTACAGCGGCCGCGAGCAAAGTGTAACGCGATTAGTGTGTGCTCCCGAAAATAATTATTTTTACGTGAAAAACCACCATGTAAGTATGTTTTAATTATTTATTGCTTTTCGTTTGTAATGTGTTTATACTAAAATATTCAAATTACATGTAATTTTGCTTTAATTTAAAGATTCTCACTAGTATAACCCCTAACAAGTATTTACGCGGTCTTGACATCGCTTGATTTATTCGTTTTGTTAAGTTACGCGGTATTGCATTTTACTGAACGAATAATTATTTATTTTTTATTTATAGATAAATCCTTGCATTCTCAAGTTATTAAGTACCCAAATGATGGAAGATCAAGAAAACTTTATTTTAGAAGATGCGGATATTAATAATAACGTCGTAACTTTGCGAGAGCTAGCTGAAAGACGAAAAATATTGTTACAGAAGAAGACAGAAATTTTAAATAGATTTAATTATCAAAATCAACCAGTTATACAACCAGTGTCTACACCTTTGTCTGAGAATCAAAATTTACCACCAGAGATACCTTTGTCTGAGAATGATAATTTACCTTTGTCTGAGAATTTAACTTCCGAGTTTACGACACTGACGACGATTTTGGACCCTCCAGATACGTTGCAAAATGAATACCTACCTACGCCGATTGACTCTAATGATGTAGCAGAAAATCTAATGACTAATGACGTTGATTTTACGTCTGATGATCATTCTTTTGTCAACTTATCAGACATTACAAACTTAAAGCCATTATCGCCAGATTGTGTAGAGTGGTTTCCAGAAAGGGAAATGGAAGAAAATAAAAAAAATGGAAAAAAACGCAAAGGAGATCAGAATAATTGGAAGAGAATGAAAAATAAGAGACAGAGAATGATGGGAAAAGAGTACATTGGATTTAAAAAAGAGGGCACAAAATTTGTTCAGAACGATCCTAAGCCAGCAAGAGTAATGGGTCCATTATGTATGTCAACAAAATGCTTCGGTGGTAAAGCTATGTACTGTTCAAAATTAACAGAAGAAGTTCGATCAGAAATATTTAATAACTACTGGAAGATGACTTGGCAAGAGAAAAAAATGTACATATCTTCAATGGTGGATAAAAAACCTACATGTAGAAAAACCAACGACTCAAATTCAAGACGAAGTGATACTAAAATTTACTATCTAAAAGTTAATGATAAAAAAGAAAGAGTTTGCTTGAAGACGTTTTTGGAAACACTGGGCATAAAAGAATGGACAGTTCGCTATTGGCTTGGAGGTAGGACAAATATTATGGAACGGGAAACAACAGAAGTCATAGAAACAGAACCCAAAAGAGAATTAGCTAAAAAATATTTAACTGCACTACCGAAACTACCGTCCCATTACTGCAGACAATCTACTTCAAAGTTGTACTTAGAACCCATCATACAATCAAAATCACAGTTGTATCACCTTTATGTAGACTACTCGGCTTCAGAAAATAAACCTGTGGCATCTAGAAAAGTATTTGAAAGCGTTTTGTTTGAGGAGAATATTGGATTGTTGTGCTGTGCTGCGCTCACAAAGTTGGCAATTTATCAGATGAGCAGTATGCTAAACATATCGAACGAAAAGACTTAGCTAGGACCGAAAAACATTCTGACAAAGAATTAGCACAAAAAGGGATCATACATGCATTAACAGCAGATCTTCAGGCAGTCAAACTATGTCCATTTCTCAATGCCAGTGCACTTTATTTTAAAACAAAACTCGCCGTGCATAACTTTTCTGTGTACAATCTTGGCAATAATGGAGTCACGTGTTACTGGTTTGATGAGACAGCATGCGACTTAAAAGCCACTACTTACGCATCTTTTTTCGTGGACTACGTAACTAAATTACTGGATAATGATTGCAAGGATGTCGTTATATTTACAGATGGTTGTACAGCACAGAACAGAAATAATGTTGTATCGAATGCTTTGTTGCGTTTGGCTATGTCTAGGAACGTAGTAATAACTCAGAAGTACTTGGAGAAAGGTCACACGCAGATGGAAGTTGATTCAGTCCACTCGGTGATTGAGAGAAAGTTGAAAACTCGGGAAATATTTTTACCCTCACAATACGCCACAATAACAAAGGAGGCCAGAAAAGTACCAAGTCCTTATGAAGTTATTACACCTGATTATACGTTTTTTAAAGACTTTGGTCTTAAAGATTACCTGATTTATGAATCAATAAGACCTGGTCGAGGAGCGGGTGATCGTTGTGTTATTGATATAAAAGCACTGAGATATAATCCAAATGGCACCATAGAATATAAACTCCACTTTTCAGACGATTTTGTTCCATTGCCTAGAAGACCAAAGAAGATTACGTCTTTGATTAACAGTACGCCTTTGCTTTATGAATCCAGGCAACCAATTTCCAAGACAAAGTATGATCACCTACAAGAGCTCAAGAATGTCATACCTAAAGACTGCCACACTTTTTATGATAATTTGCCTTTCAAATAATTTTAAGTTCCTAATTTGACTGTGAAATGCTGATTTCTTAAGAGAATTTAATTAGAATTTAAGAGCAAGTACCACAGATTATTTTTGTTATGATTATTATTTGTTTATGTTTAAGTTTCATTTAAGTTTTTTGAAGAACCTAGAAGAGGGTTCATTTTTGTTATTCCAAGTTTTTTATATTTTTTGTTTTATAAAAACGTATTTTTCTTTTCTTCATTAGGTAGGTAGGAATGTATGTATATACCTACCTATGTATAACGTTTAATTAATAATAAATTGTTATAATTTCTTAGTTTTAGATGATTATTTTGATCTCTCTCATAAGAAGTCTGAACTCTTACAATAAGATCTCTATTAAAAATTATGAATATCCTTTCGTAAACTGATTATGATAATAAATACATGATATTTTTCTAAAATTATATTGATTTAGATTTGTTTTTTTGTAATAATAAATACAACCTTTACTAAATTGTTTTATTTCAAAACCGCGTACCTAAAAAAAGTGTACTACTTATTTTGTAATTAGTTAAAGCATAACCGCGTAAATGACTTTACACAAAATCTAAGCCAACTACGAGTAAATTTACGTTATATTCCAACGATGGAAGTTATAAAGGACTAGCTGTTAAGTTCAGTCGCTAATAAGAATTGAAATCGCTGAGATAATTAAGTTTTTCTTCCTCCTGTAAAATCATCAAAAAGCACATACGCGGTCTTTACAAGTTGCTCTTACGCGGTCTCGCACGCGCAGCGACGATATATGAATCAAATCGAGATTAGCGAAGCTATTATTAAGATAATTATTAATATAAAAAAGGACAGCAAAGAAAGAAGATCTGAAACATATTTCAGACGATTAAATAATTTAGAGTCATACTGGTCCGAGTACGAGGCAAATGATGATCGTTTACGTGAATTTAAAAATCTGAGTCATCCGTATTTACTTAACTCTGAATACGAAACCACAAAGCTTAAATATAATGAAACCAAATCTTTCATACTTAATCAGTTAAATCAGATAGGGGAGCCTCAAGATGAATTTCAAGAAGTACAAGCGGCAACTTCCGCGGCAGGACAGCAAGCGAGCGACTACTTCAGTACTAAGATGGTTAGCCAGGGTTCAAATAGCAAGTTGGATGATATGCTTAAAAAGCAGTTCGTTAACTTTAAGGCGTTTTCTAGGACTATATCAGTGATTGATATAGAATCAATATCGGAGAGGTGGGAATACGAAGATATTCTCAAATAAATACAAACCCGTTGGACAGCTATAGATACGTTACATTGGGAGATCGATGCTGAATTGAACGGAGAAGACGGAGAGTATGAGTATCTATTTAATAAACATAAAAAAGAATACAGTTATAAAAAGAAATATCATATCGCGAAAAGTACACACCGCAAATAAATATTCCATCCTTTAATGGAAATTATCAGCACTGGTTAGCTTTTTAAAACTTTTTTACAGAAGCCATACATAAAAACTCTTCGTTATCTAATTCACAAAAAATGCAATTCCTTAAAAGAAAAGTTCAAGGGGAACCAGAAAGACTAATACAACATCGTACCATTAGCAGTGAAAATTATTTAACATGTTGGGAAATTCTAAATCATCGTTATAATAACAAAAACGTATTTTTACTGCTCATATTAACACATTATTAAACATAGCGACGGCACAGCATCAATCATTATCACACATTAAAAAGCTTCATGATACAACTTTTGAATGTATCCACGCCGTTCGCAATTTAGGTGTCGATACGAGCTCATGTCACAAAAATTAGATTCGGAATCGTATACATCTTACATACAATCATTAAAATATCCACAAGAATTGCCGACTTTAGAAGAATTCTTAAGGTATTTAGAAGGACCATTTTCTACTCTCGAATCAACTAGAAAGAAACAAGATGCTCATTTTAATGTTTTTAATAGCAAAAACCATCCTCAGCAGCAAAAAAATTATACATTTCGTAACAACTACTATAAGCCACAAAACTCATCAAGACCATTAAAATCTTTACACGTGGCTAGCACAAAATGTCCTATTTGTTCGGAAGGGCACGGAATTTTCTAGTGCGAAAAATTCATAGAATATCCATTACAAACAAAAAATAAAATTATTTCACAAAAACAATTGTGTAATAATTGTTTGTATAATCATAACGGAAATAGGTGTATTTCTTTGAAACGATGCCGCCTTTGCAATGGAAACCACCATACGCTGTTACACGAAACCGGAATAAATTCGACGCCAAACGGAAAGGAAACAACAGCTATTGCACAAAATAACTATGTGGAAAACAATGACCTCTCAATCAGCACTTTACATTTACCTATCAATAATTGTAAGGAAATATTATTATCCACAGCAAAGATAAATGTCATTTCTTCAGATGGATCACAAATTATTATGAGAGCACTTATCGATCAGGGTTCTCAAATCTCTCTAATTTCTGAAAACGCAGCACAAAGGTTAGGCTTAAAGAGAACACAATGTAAATTTCCGGAGTAGGTGAAAAAGAAAGCAATTGTAAAGGGATGCTCAATATCACTTGTTGTTCAATACTCAATAATTTTTCTTTTAAGACTGACGTTTATATTATGAATAATTTAATTAAAAAATTGCCGAATAGAAGTTTCGAAAAGCCAACGTGGCCACATCTAGAGCACATTGATCTAGCGGATCCAGAATTCCATATCAGCAGACCAGTAGATCTTTTATTGGGAGCCGATATTTATTGAACAATAGTTTTGGCAGGTATTATAAAAAATAATAGCGTAAACCAACCTATAGCTCAGCAAACTCAGTTGGGTTGGATCTTATGTGGGAATGCTCAATTTTTTAACTGTAACGTCGTAACTAACAATATTGATGACGTACAAAAATTTTGGGAAATAGAGGATATTGCCGATCAATCAAATATGTCTTCAGAAGATCTTGAATGCATAAATAAATATAAATCAACAACGAAACGATTAAAAAGTGGTCGATATGAAGTTCGGCTGCCCTTGAAACCCGAAATTCTGAATAATTTAGGTTCATCAAAGCAAGTAGCTATAGCACAATTTAAAAATTTAGAACGTAAATTTAATAAAAATAAGGAATATGCAGAGAATTATAAGCTAAAACACATGGCATTGTATGTAGAAAATAATAGTAATACGATATCGGAGTGTTATTTGCCACATCACGGTGTGGAGCGAGCGGAATCTATCACTACGAAACTACGTGTAGTTTTTAACGCCTCAGCGAAAACTTCAAACGGAACTAGCTTAAATGATTTTATGTATCGTGGTCCAAATTTACAGCAAGATTTACGGATGCTTTTATATTAAAATGGAGGAAATATGAATACGTTTTTACATCATATATCGAAAAAATGTTCAGAAATATTTATGTACACGAATCAGATCAAGTTTATCAAAAAATCGTGTGGCGAGAGTCTCCTGAGTGTGATATTTCATTTTACCGGCTTAACACTGTAACGTACGGAACTAAAGCAGCGCCTTTCTTAGCACTTATGACATTAAGGCAACTCGCAGACGATGAAAGGCATAATCATCCCGACGCCTCAAAAATCTTAGAAAATGACTTTTTTGTCGATGATCTAATTAGCGGAGCTTATAGTATTTAGCAAGGACAAAAGCTAGTAAGAAATTTGGACATGCTTTTGAGGTCGGGAGGATTTATATTGAGAAAATGGAGGTCAAATCAAGCGGAATTATTAAGCATTATCGACGAAGAATGTAAACTTAGCACGGATGCAAATATATTTTATTTTAAAATAGAGAATACTAAAACTTTAGGCTTATATTGGAATTCGCAACGAGATAGCTTTTCATTTAACTGTAATGTAACAGAAAAATCATTATCAAAGCCTACTAAACGAATCTTGCTTTCGGAAATATATAAAATTTTCGATCCATTAGGCTGGATAGCACCAGTTATACTAAAATTAAAATTACTATTTCAAAAGGTGTGGGAATCGAATTTAGGATGGGATCAAGAAGTTTCCGACGAAATCTTATCTGAATGGATTTTAGTACGATCTGATATAATAAATATTAATAAAATTAATATATCTAGGTGGTTAAATAGTAGAGAGGGCGATTGTATAGAGCTGCATGGATTCTGCGATGCATCTCAAAAGGCATACGCATGTGTAGTTTATGCACGTGTTAACTCGTCAGTCGTACTAGTCGCGGCTAAAACAAAAGTAGTTCCTTTTAAAAAACCGATCTCTCTACCTAAACTCGAACTTTGTGGAGCATTTCTATTATCTAAATTAATTGTTTAAATAATAACTAGCTTAAATAATCATACTATCAAGTTGTATGGCTGGTGCGATTCCATGGTAGTGCTAGGATGGCTACAAGGCGATCCTGGGATCTGGTCTGGAACGACTGGTCGTTGGAACGTCTTTGTTGCCAATGGGGTAAAAAATATAATAAATATAATGCCTAAAGATAATTGGAGATACGTAAAATCGACGGAAAACCGATATAGCAAGCAGAGGAAGTTTAGCAACAGAATTAAAATTAAACAAATTATGGTGGCAGGGACCACATTGGCTACTTAATAATGCGATGCCACAATATAAAAATATTTTACTAATCAAGAAGAGAAGAAATCCCAAACAAATATTGTACAAAATATACAGAACCCATATGACATAATAACGGAGTTATTAAATAAATATAGTTCATTTAATAAAATTATAAGAATATTAGCATGGGTCATTAGAGCTATCCACGGCAAGCGAAAACAATGGAGCGGCGAGTATCTCACGTTACAGGAACTAAGATATGCAAGTAAAATAATAATAAAACATGTTCAGCGTACAGAGTTCACTTGTGATATTTATAATTTAAAAAATCATAAAGCATTACAATCAAGCAGTAAATTACTAAATTTAAATCTATTTATTGATGACTTTGCGCTGTTACGTGTAGGTGGGCGACTACGTAACGCCACTATTAGCTCAGATATGAAATATCCCTTATTAATACCACATAAAGGCCGCTTAACAGACTTATTGATTGATCAAGCACATAAGCTAACATTTTATGGAGGACCTCGTCTTACATTATCAGTATTACGACAGAAATATTGGATTATCGGGGGAAACCGTGCAACCAAAAATTTTATACAGAATTGCGTTACCTGTAGAAAGTATACTACTACTACGAACAATCAATTAATGGGAGATCTTCCATCAGCAAGAGTAAATTCATCATATCCATTTCATTATACCGGAGTGGATTACACGGGATACGTCGATATCAAAGCGAATAAAGGAAGAGGTAGTAAAATTTGTAAGGGGTACGTAGCCATATTTGTGTGTATGGTTACTAAAGCAGTTCATTTAGAACTAGTGTCGGATTTGAGCTCTTCTGCGTTTTTAGCAGCTCTACGTCGAATGGCAGCAAGACGCGGGGCACCTGTACTTATATATAGTGATAACGGTACAAATTTTGTTGGCGCAAATCGAGTTTTAAGGGAAGAATATTATATATTATAATATACAGCAAATTTTCGATGAAGAATTTCATGAAAATATAACAGAACTAGGTATAGAATGGCATTTTAATGCACCGGCGTGGCCGGTTTATAAGAAAGAGCAGTGCGAAGCTTAAAATTTCATTTGCGGAGAGTTCTAGGAATAGAATTCACAACTCTTTTGGCGCGTCTGGAGGCGTGCTTAAATTCCAGGCCACTTTGTGCGCTATCAGAAAGCATCGACGATTTAGATATATTAACACCAGCCCATTTTTTAACTGGTAGACCAGGCTTGTCTATAATAGATACAGAAGAAGATGCCCGAACGAGATGGCAATTAACAAGTAAATTATTTCGAGACGTATGGAAAAGGTGGAAACAGGAATATCTTTCTCAGCTATCGATAAGTAGTAAATGATTAAAAGCTAAACCAGATATTCAAGTAGGAGACATTGTCGTAATCCATGACGATAACCTACAAGCACAACAATGGAGTCTAGGGAGAGTAGTAGAAATTTTTCCTGGAACAGATAATCATGTACGTGTGGTCACTCTACGTACTTCAAGTGGATTAATGAAACGACCAATTACAAAGTTATCACTCTTACCGATTAAGTCAGAGACGAATCTAGCATCAAATGAGCAGAAACAATCTAAAGAAAATCCAAAAGAAAGCACACAGAGACCAGCGAAACGCATATCATTTTTATCACTAGCAACTACATTTATCTTATTTATGAATGTTGTAAGTCCGTCTTACTGCGGATTTAATATTACATTTTTAAAGAATTATAATTCACTGTATTTGAACCCAATATATAATATGAAAATAATTCAAGACAAATGGACACTCGTAGTTTATTACAACATGTCGCCATATTGGCAAGGCATTAAGGCATATAGTCAATTGTCGGGCTACATGGAAAAAGTTTGTAATAGCTATTATATAAACAATCACTGTAACATAACCTTACTGCAATTGAAACATGAGTAAACCGAACTGGAGTACTACAATCAGCTGCCCATGCGTCAGCGTGGGGACACCGACACGCGACGAAGACGCGGGCTTATCAATGGAGTAGGCTACGTTGCAAATAGTCTCTTCGGCGTATTAGACGAACGTTTCGCAGAAAAATATCAACAGGACATTCAACTCTTACAAGCAAACAATAAAAATCTACTACACTTATGGAAAAATCAAACATCTATTATTGAGGGGGAATATAACTTATTAAAACGTACTGAAGTGACTATAGAGAAACAACATAAAATTATAAATAAGCATATAAATAATATATATAACTCATTGAGCATTATTGATCAGAAAATAAATAATATTTCGTTCAACGAGGAATTTACATTTTTCGCAATTACAGCAAATAACTTACTACAAAATCTACGTCGCATTCAAGATTACATGTTAGACACAATCACTGATGTTCATCATGGACAACTCAATTTTCATCTTATCCAACCAGAGCAACTTCGACACCAGTTACACATCATCTCAGATCATTTATCACAAGAACTTACTATACCTTTAGAAAATTTGGATACCGATTTATTTAAAATATATAGCCTTTTAAGTATCAGAGTTAGGATAACTCAGCAATTTTTAATACTTGAGTTAAATCTACCATTGGTACACCGGGACTCGTATACACTTTATCGTCTAATAGCTGTACCTCAACACCGTCAGTGTCATTCCTATTGCAGATTACGTAGCGATTAATTTAAAACGAGATGCCTATTTGCCATTGGATCAGACCGAATTGCAAGAGTGCTTAAAAAGCGACCAGTTTCATTTATGTAAACATCAAAATATTATATCCTTTTTATTTAATAATGAACATTTTTGTAGAAAGGATTTAATGACGCACAATTGTAAAATAATCAAATCATCATGTGAATCTAAATGGTTGGCTAATAAATATTTATTCTTCTTCTGTGATTCTTACACTGTGCGTATAATATGCGATGAAAAAATAACAGCACAAACATTGAGCAAGGCTGGTATTGTTACCATTCAAGAAGGTTGTCTCAGTAAGGGAAAGGATTTTTCTCTATATGCGCAAAGATCAAAAAAGAGTAATTTAAAGATAATGCCAGATATTTTTACACCTTCGATACCTACTAAAATTAATCATCTTTTAACCATACCCATGCCAACACAAGAATTAAATTTTTCAAGCTTCAGAAATGATTCGCTAAACGATCTCGATTTGAAATTGAAGCAGCTTCGAAAAGATAGTGAGTCAGTGGGCATTATATCTTACCACGACATACACTAGTATACAATATGCTATCTCCTGGTGGTAGCAGCGATAGTAGCGCTAGCAGTGTTTGCGTGGCGCAGGTGGCGGCGGCACCGGATCGTGCCCATCTCACCAGGGATTCCTCTTCACAACCGTGGTGCAAGTGTTAGTGAGAGTGTCAGTGAAAGTGCGCGAAAGCAGAGCCAATTCCCAAAAATCAAGAATTTTGTGTTATTTCTCTTTTTTATTAAGCGTGCGATGTATGCAATGAGTGTTGAAGATCGTACTATCACCAAAGCTAAAGGGGTTAATAAAAGTGTAACTAAGAAATTAAATGTTAGTGACTATAAGTCATGTTTGTTTAATAAAAAAATACAACTCGCTGAAATGTATAGATTTAGGAGCATCAAACATATTATATTTATACAAAAAAATTATAAAAATTTGTTTGTTTGTCATACAACGACACCAAGCGACATATTTTGCATAACTCAATGCATAATCAAAAGCAAGCTTGTTCAATGAAGCTTGGGGTTATTATAAGTTAAGATAGTATTAAGATATCATTTTTATTGTATTAGTTAAGAAAATATAATAAAATGTTATGTATTTTTTTTATATGTACATATTTAGTTTTACCTTTTAACTGAATAGACGTATCCTACTACATTTAACATGTTTCATTTTGAACACTCTTTCACTGCTATTGTAGCGGGTCCTAGTGGTTGTGGAACGAGCTGTGTTAAGTTAGATTTCAAACGCAATTAATTTAAATAAAATTATGTACGAGTTAGCTTCCAATGAATTGCATTTGGCTTCTAGTAATTTTACTATTGCTCGATGAATTAGGTTTACGTGTGTCGCCTACTTAAAGTAAGGTATGTATTTTTACGAGAGCAAATCAGTATAAACTCATCGATCTTAATATTGATGGTGTTCCTCTAGAAGTTATCGAAAATGTTAAATAATTAGGGTTGTTGTTAAATCGAAAATTTAAATGGGGGCCTCATATAGACAACTTAAGGGGTAAAATTTACAAATTTTTAAATTTATTTAAAATGTTAGCAGGTTCTGGTTGGTCTGGTTACCTCCTTTATATATTCTTCGCCAATATTTAGGAGGAAAATACTTGCTAAAAGCAAAATCTTTAGAAAATCACACTATAATTTCTTTTCTTAATAACTTTGCCTCGCTTTTTGAAAAGCCATATTGGATCCGTAGGAAAAAACCAATTAAAAATTTTCCAATTCATAGGAGCAAAAAATTTGAAATGTTTAATTTAAATGTATGGGTTTCAAAAATTTATTTAGAACCTCACATTCAGCTACAAATTTCTCATATTAATAAAGCAAAACGTTTCTATAATGAACTTGATATTAAAATAAATTGTATTAATTATTTAAATTTACGATATCCGAACTATTACAAATTATACACTGATGCATCTGTTGATAACGATAACATTGGGATTGCTTTTTATGATCCACAAGAGGAAACGAACATGAGATTTAAAAGCAATTATATAATTTCAATCATGTACGCTGAGCTAATTGCTCTCGCTGAAGCGTTGTCCTATATTGAGACAATTAATTTTGATAGATTCGTTACGTGCATTAAACCATTTGACTCGATGTACCTCGACTTTTCGAGGAACACCGATAGCCAATACTATTATTGAAATTATTTTAAAACTAAAATCTTTAAGTAAAAATGTTTTACTGCAATGGTTGGTTCTCATGTTGGAATATATGCCAAGGAGGCCAGCTCTGATGGAACTGTAATAAATGTGTATTCCCTTCTATAAAGACTGTCTTTATTTTATAAAAGATAAATGTAGACAAAATTGGAAGGATTTAATAAAAGATCTAAAGAAAAAGGTATATGGTATAAAACAATTCAACCACAACCCTGTTATAATTCTTGGCTATATATTTGTAAATTAAATCGGGATGATATTGTAACGGCATTTAGGCTTCGCTCCGGACATATTCCGTTAAATAAATTTGGGTTTTCAATGAAGAAAGTTCCTTCTCCTAATTGTCCCGACTGTAGGATTGTAGAGGATGTCTACCATAGTTTAACGGAATGTACCCGTAGCGAACCATTGCTTTCGCGAGTTGCAGATAGATCAATTGGAAGTTGTAATTTGTATCTTGCAAATCCTACTTCAGATTTAGCTAAATTGTAATATAGTATAGTTAAACTTAATGTAAGCAAACGTATATAATATGCAAATGTTAACTTGGTCGGAAACGAAAGTTTCCAAAACCACTAAAAACTAAAGTTATTCAACTGAAATTTGGCATCCGTGTCTTAAACTCTCTTATTGTTAATATAGTATCATAATTTTTAATATTTATATATATTCTCCGAAAAAATCACTTGTAAAATTTTCATAGTAAAAATTTCATATTAAAATTATTTCTAAGTCTTTTTTGATTAAGTTCTAGTTGATAGATTCTGTATATTTTTGTTTTATTCTGTAGGGTCGTGCTGGCTCTACATTTGTGTATATAAATTATCTTATTTTGACAAAATTTTCGTGCATTTATTGCGCGAAACATACCGAATTTGACAAATTTTTGGGGTTTTCCGGCCATTTGGCCCGAACCTCCCCTCTCACCCGAACGTGACCTATATACGATTGTAGGCCTTCGCGTGCCCGATCTATCGACACCTCATTTGCGCGAATCCGTCGCGTAGATTTTGAAAAACTGGACCTCCCCCCCACCCTATCCTTTTAGACTCAAGTGGACAAGATTTCGGTTGGCAAAATTTTAGTTCTCCAACTCGGTTAATATTTTGAAGGGTTATCGCTAGTCTCCAAAAACATCAAAATGGACTACAAAAGGATGTTCCAAACTCCTCCAAGTGGCACCAAAAAGACTTTGGCTCAGCCTTCTTCGGAAGCTGGGACTAGTCGACAGGATACCACCAGCCCTACACCAGAGGCTACTCAGGCAACTGATAGCCGATGCAGCTCCCCGGATTTGGACGCTTTTATGTTGGCAATGACTCCGGATGAAATTGACGAGTTAAATCCAGAATCATCTACACAAACTAAATCTAAAGCCAAACCTAAAGCTAAAAAGGCAGAAAAGCCCCTAAGTAAATCCCTCCCAGTGCAAGCTAGTTCAGTTAAGGACGTCCGCTCGATGAACAATGTTATCAACACTCTCGCTAGACAGATAATTAATGCTATTCGAGAGGGCAAAAGTGTCACTTCTGGAAATAAAAAATATATAATAGAAGCAGCCGAAGAAATTTGTTTAGCTTCAGACGTTTATCTTGCATCAATATTAGAGCCCGATGTTTATGGTTTAGATCCACCTCCCGATCCACCGGCTGCTTCTCCCCCAAATGTTGATAGCGTTGTTCTGAGAGAGGAATTGGTCTCCGTAATGAGGGAAGAGATGTCTAAATTTAAAGCCGAAATTAAAGAGGAGCTGGCCTCTCCTTCATACGCCCAAGTTGCTGCTAATTGTACGCAACCTCCCCCTGTAAAGCCCCCGAAGTCTACTTATAAACCTGCAATTGTAGTGTCCCCGTTAGTATCCTCCGATGACAATCAGCCCACTATAAAAAAGTTTAAAAATAGTATATCGTTTAGGAATAAAAATTACGCACCCACTCGGGTTAAAGCCATTTCAAATAACAAAGTTAGAGTGGAGTTTGTCAATGAGTCTCAGTGCCAGGAAACTTTGAATCAGCTCAAAGAATCCGATGTAGTTTCAGCAGAGCCGGCGAAAAAGCTTCGACCTATGCTCGTCCTCAAGGGCGTGTCAAATGATATTCATCTTAAGGATTTGACTTCTATTATCACCCTTCAGAATCCCTCCATTAGCGAATTGATTAAAAAACCGGAAGACCTAAAGTTTAGATTTAAACGAAATAATAATAGAAATCCAAATCTCTACAATGCTGTTTATATTGTAGAACCAGCAATCTGGCGTGAAGCCATTCACTTGGGCCGCATTAACGTTGACCACCAAAAAGTTTTTGTTGGAGATTTTTCTCCCTTCATCCAGTGCTACAAGTGCCTGCAGTTTGGGCACCTCAGCAAAAACTGTCTGTCTGACTGCAGACCTTGTTCGCATTGCGCTGACACCACCCACCAAGTTTCTACCTGTCCAGACATCTCTTGTGATAAATCCCCTCAATGTTTCAATTGTTCAAAATATAATAAGAAAACAAATAGTAAATTAAATACCGAGCATTCTGCTACTTCTCCCAATTGTCCCACAATCTTGTACATGTCGAGTCAAATTAAAGGTAAAATTGATTCGTAAATTTCTAAATTTCTCTTTAAATTTCCTTTGGTAAATTGTATTTTCTCTTCATATATATATATATATATATACAATTATAGTCTTCAAATAAAAAGTTGTTATAAAATGTCTTAAAGTCCTCTAAGTTTTAAACTTCTGTTCTTAAAATAATTCTAAAAATTGTGTCTCAAAAGTTATTCTTCAAAGTCTTCGGACGAAAGTCAGTCAAAATCATAACTTTTAAAAAATTTTAAATATTGTCCCTTAAAAAGTTATAAATAAATAAAAAGTAATAAATAATATAAAATGTCAAGCATGTTTGCGCAACCGACCCCGGCCGCCCGTATACTTTAGCGAGGGCTGCGGTTGGAAGCGTAGACTGGCATCAGTCATAAAAACAAACAGTTATGGGACTCAAACCCCCAAAAAAAAAAAAAAAATGTTAACATAATTTTAAATATAATTGAGTAAGGTAGGTGCGCCCAATAAGGCCTATCGGGTAATAATGCCTAAGTACACAACTTAAAATGGTCCCTGCCAACCGAAGTCACAGTCATAGGTAGCTAACCATCTCAGATGGCCCCTCAAACCTGTCACGACTTGCTCGCCTGCGTGCTGCCGCCAGTGCAGCGTAATTATCGTGGCCGGCGGATGCACGTCTCGTTTTATATTATAAAGGTCGAACTAAACGTAAGTAATTTGTAAACTTCACACTTTTTTTTAATTATTTTGCTGTTTAATTTACTATTACTTAATATTTTAAAGACCTGCGTTGTACAAAATAGTATAAATTAGGCCAAATAATTCTATTTTTAAATTATCATGACAACGTGGTTGGCTGTTAACAAGGCCTAAAAAATTCCACCATAGGCCTTACTGTCCTCCTTTATTATCATCAATATCATCAATTGACTATTTTACTGTTTATTTAAGGCCTTTAGAAATTACAACTGTCTTTAAATTGATTCATGGTTTTTAGGCAATTCTCATAACCACAATGCCTCCCAAGCGAGCATTGTGGTCTGAAGATAATCTGGAGGCAGCAGTCCGGGCAGTACAATGTGGCCGGATGAGTACGTACAAATCTGCCAAAAGGTACAAAGTGCCCAGAAGAACCATACGGAACCACCTCCAGACCGCCAGTTTAAAGAAAACCTTAGGCCGTAAACCTTTACTTAATGACGAACAGGAACCTGAGTTGGTGACTAGAATTGGGAGGTTTGCTGCAATAGGATTACCTGCTACACCACAGATTCTTCGCCGGTTAGTTTTAAAATTTTTCGAGAAGAATGACATCAAGCATCCTTTCAATCAACAAGCTAAAGCTGCTGGTAAGCATTGGTTTAGTAAGTTCTTGAAGAGACATCCGGAGATATCACGTAGAAAGGTTCAGTTTATGAACCCGGCCAGGGCTCAAAAGCTAAATTAATTTATCGTAGATGATCCAAGATGGAAGGCTTGCTCGTAGCGACCCCTGCCAGCCCTTACGAGGGCTGCAACGTTCCATCCGCCACGTGCATCTGGAGAGAGCGCACTGATAGGGCGTCCCCCCAAGGCGACGCGCACCAGTGCGTCCCCGCTGGTGTGACAAGTGGCGACGAATGCGGCGTTGGGGACCGCCACCCAACACGCCATGTCCGGAACGGCGGGAGGTGGAGAACGGAGCTACAAATAGCTACGTGGAATGTAAGAGGAGGGATGGAAGAAAAGATGAATGAATTATTAGATGTGATGGATGATAGAGATTTGGATGTCGTCTGCGTGACTGAGACCAAGCGGAAGGGTAATAATACTACCGATTTACCGGGCAGTCGGGTCGCTTTCTGGGCCGGCGTACCAGAGAGCGAGCGGGGCTGTCAAGGTGTAGGTGTGTTATTGTCCTCTCGATTGGTTAGTGCAGTGGTTGAATACAAGGCGATCAACCCGAGACTGCTTTGGGTTCGCTTCAAGCTGGGGATAACAAGAGTATTCTTGTTAGTGGCGTATGCGCCAGTATCCTCAGCTCCACTAGGTGAACTTGAGGAGTTTTGGGAGAGTGTCAGGGATGTTCTAGGTAGCGTTAGAGGGAATGAAAAGTTAATAATATGTGGCGATTTGAACGGATGGGTCGGAACTGCACGAAGCGGTTACGAGGGAGTGCTAGGTCAGTATGGTGACAAGAGAATAAATGAGGCTGGTAAGCTTATATTGGAAATTTGCAAGGAAAGGAATTTGTTTGTGGCAAACACTATGTTTGACCACAAACAAATTCACATGTATACATGGGAGCGAACGGAAGGGAAAAGTATGATTGATTTATTCCTAGTGGATCAGCGTATTCGAAGACAAGTCATGGACACACGAGTGTTTAGGGGCTCTGATCTGGGAACAGACCACTATCTTGTCGTTGCTAGAATAAGGGGTCTGTTCGCAGGTTGGCGCAGCTACACGAGGTGTCCAGACTTGCAGTCGAATTACCGCATAAGAAGCTGGAAGCTTCAAGACCCACCTACTAGAAAGGAATATCAAGAAAGAGTTTCCAAAAAGCTAGACAGCAGTGAATCTGGAAATGGAAATATTGAAGTATGCTGGCAGAACCTTAGGGATTGTATGAAGGAAGCAGCGATAGAGGTATGTGGAAAAGGAAAAAGGGGCTTTAGCAAAAAGCGTGACGAATGGTGGGACGATGAAGTGCAAGATGCCGTAGAAAGAAAGAAGAAGGCATGGCAGGACTATAAAGCCTCTGGTAACGATAAAAGTATGAGAGAGATCAAAAAGAAAGAGTATAAGCTGCAAAAGCACCAGACGAAAGTACTGATAAAGATGAAGCGTGAAAGGGCAGAGAATGAAAGAGATGAAAGGTT
The DNA here is from genome assembly GCA_030704555.1 of Heliconius charithonia. Classification (NCBI taxonomy): domain Eukaryota; kingdom Metazoa; phylum Arthropoda; class Insecta; order Lepidoptera; family Nymphalidae; genus Heliconius; species Heliconius charithonia. The sequence goes on from JALPMF010000042.1 coordinate 150,146, forward strand.
AACGAACAACTTCAGGGAAAACACGAAGCTTTTCTGGCGAGAAGTTAGTGCTTCTCGAGGTTGCTCGCTAACCTGTAGAATGAAAGGGGTGCTTTCGAAGGACGGTGAAATTCTAACAGAACAACCACACGTTTTGCAGCGATGGGCGGAATTTTACAAGGAGATGTATGAATGTGATGACGCCTCAGTCTCAAGTAACAGCCAAACGCTGAGTCTTGATGTAGCTGATGGCGGAATCAGTGTAAAAGAAGTTGAGAGTGCAATACGAAGTCTGAAATGTGGTAAGTCAGCGGGAGCAGATGGAGTTACTGCCGAGATGATCAAATATGGTGGGCCACGCGTCTTGGACTTGTTCTGGTTTTTGTGCAATTAATGCTGGAAATCAGGGGAGGTCCCAGACGATTGGCGAGGTGCAGTCATCGTGCCTTTGTATAAAGGCAAAGGTTCACAGATAGACTGCGCAAGCCATAGGGCTATCAGTTTGATTAGCTTAGGTAGTAAAGTTTATGCTAAGGTTTTAGCGAGAAGAATGCAAGAGAGATCTGAAAGGTTATTGTGGGAGGCCCAAGGAGGCTTTAGACCTGGAAGAGGGTGTATGGATCAGATCTTTTCCCTCCGCATGATTACGGAAAAATTTTTGGCCGTTAACCAAAAAGTTTTCTGTGCTTTTGTGGACTTGGAAAAGGCATTTGACAGAGTTGTTAGAGCGAAATTATGGGAGATACTACCCCGGTACAATGTGAACGGACCCTTGCTGCAGGCTGTAAAGTCTCTTTACAGAGATCACTCAGCCTGTGTGCGAGTAGGAGCTGGCATGTCGCCCTGGTTTGACATCCGATCGGGTGTCAAACAAGGTTGCGCCATGTCAGCTTGGTTGTTCAATTTGTATTTGGATAGCTGTCTCCAAGGAGTGAAACAAAGCGATATGGGAGTGAAAGTAGGTGACCTGAATGTGAATTGCCTGCTGTACGCAGATGATGCAGTGCTCATTGCATCATCAGAATGCGAGTTGCAGGCATTGGTCACCACTCTGAAAGAAGGGTGTGAATATAATGGTCTAAGCCTCAATGCGAATAAGACAAAGGTTCTGATTTTTGAAAGAGATGAAGAAAGGACGGAATGCAAGATCAGTGTAAATAGTAAGATATTAGAACAAGTGAATGAGGTGGTATACTTGGGAAGTATGTTCAGTAGAGATGGAAGATACGAGATGGATGTGGAAAGGCGTATTGCTGCCGGTAACAAGGTTAACGGAGCCTTAGCTGCATTGATGAGACGGCGAAACGTCAGCACAGCTGCGCGTCTGGCCGTACACAATGCAGTTTTGGTACCGACTCTGTTATACGGCAGCGAAACGTGGGTATTACAGAAGAAGAATGAAAGAAAGATGAATGCTGTGGAGATGCGATCTCTTCGTAGGTTATGCGGAGTCAGCTTAGCTGATCGAATCCGCAATGAAGAGGTACACAGAATGGCAGGTACTAGCGAGGATGTCACGGTGAGAATGAAGAAGAACGTGCTCAGCTGGTTTGGGCACGTCGAACGAATGAGTGATGAAAGAATGGCAAAAAAGATTTATGATGGAAAAGTGAGTGGTAAGAGAGGTAGGGGGAGACCTCGGTTGACCTTCGAAAACACAGTATCAAAGATACTGGAGGAAGGTCACGTAAAAAGCATGAGGACCCCCCGGAGGGCATGTATGAAGAGGTTGATGACAGTGGACGAGGCGAAAGAGGTATGTAGAGACCGTAGCGTTTGGCGCTCCGTTCTCTCTGACTACCCCGCTAGGGATAAAGCGTGAAGTTAGTTTAGTTTAGTTTAGTTTAGTAGATGATCATTTTCAGAGACTAAACGAAGTTTATGATAAATTGGATCTCAAAAGAGAAGATTTACAACATGGATGAAAAAGGCTGCCGCCTGACGATTTACCACCAACAGACTGTTTTGGCACAGAAGGGAGCCAAAAGAGTCTATTTACAGTCTTCAGAACACGCCGAAAGTGTTACCATCGCCGGTTGTGTGAATGCACTTGGTACTAGCATATCGCCCATGATAATTTTTAAAAGCAAACGTGGGTTTGACAGAAAAGGACTATGATGATTTTGGATGTCCAGATTGTTCCTAATTAAAAAAAAAATAAGTCGTTACTGTGATTATCGCCTTACTATTATTTTATGGATCTCAATTACCAAATATAAGAAGTTTATGTTATTTATTTTTATAGTTTAAAGTCTTAGGCCTTACTATGTTACCATAGTATAAGACCCTAAAGATAGTGTTTTTAAAAATGTTTAATATAAATTGTGTTTATGGCAGAAGTTGCTGTTTTTCGTTTTTAATAGATAGTAATTGATCTAAAAGTTTTATTTACATTAAAATTTGTTGATTCGTTGACACAGTTTTTGTTTTATTTTAATTCCCGCTTAGCTAGGCCTTATTGGGCGCACCTACCTTATTTGTAATACTAACCAGAGCAACATAGTCACCTTAGTGACTCAGCTCCTAAAATGAGAATAAAACAAAACAGCTACGGGAGAAGAAAAATATGGAGACGGCACAAATTATAGTGGCGTCAAGAATTCCCGAATTTTAGACCGCCCAACCTCGATTATGGTTTGTCTAAATGTTAATAATTTAGTTATCACAGAATTAGGCAAGTACGTTAAATTCCACGTTACTGATTACCTTTTGAAACCGCCGGATACAAAAAAGGACGAAGGGCTGAAAGGAACGGCTACTTAAAATTTCAGAAATAATTAAGAGAAACGAAACTAGGTGACCAGCGGCCTTCACTGTTACTCATAAAAATGACTGACTTGGCTCGTGGGAAAATATCTAGTGAGACGTTAAGAACACTCTGGCAGGAGCAATTACCAGAATCAGCTCGTACTGTACTGTCAGTAGCAGAAACCATGGATCTCGAAAAGTTTGCGAAAATGGCAGACGAGGTCGTCGAGAATATTCGGTCATTGCAAATAATTATAATGTTAACCCTCTTATTTTTACAGATCAGACAACAGGATTACAATTATTGATAAACACAGGCGCTAATGTATCAGTTTTACCGTATAAAAACAGGTTAGTTCGAACATAATAAGTCCTTTGATTTTCACGATTATTACACATTTAAATGAAACTACTAACTAACTAGTCCGTAGTCACGGGTAGACTCAGTCTACTACTACTGCAAAGTGTTCGGAACGTCGGGTTTCCAAAATGTAAAATCTTAAATATACACGATTAATCCGGTTAAATTAGTTTCATTTAAGATAGTTCAAACATGTAGTTAGCGGCTGTCAAATAAACACTAATATTAATACATATAGTGTTAAAACTTAAAACGCTTGTAATTAATTTAAAATTAAGGCGACCATACAAATGGAATTTTATAATAGCGAATGTAAAACAACTAATTATCGGTGCGGATTTTATAAAGCATCATTGGTAGATTTATCTGCTCGTTAATTAGTTGATCAAATAACAAACTTGCCTGTTATAGGATGTTTCGTGAATTTTAATGAATCATCGTTAAGTACTAGCAGGCAAACCACCATTATAGTGAGCTTTTATTGAAATATCCTAACATTACTAAAAACGTTAATTTTAAAATAAACCCTAATCATTCCGTAACGCATTTTATTGAAACTACTGTCAACGTCAACGTCAACGTCCGGTGTCAACGCGCGCGCGACCGCTACTACCGGACAGGTATAAAAAAAGTTTAAGAAGAGTTAACAACAATGCAAGAGATTGGTATCTTCGACCATCTAAGGGAGCATGGTTGAGTGCTTTACACGTAGTTCCTAGGGCTGGGGCTCAATTAATTCCTTGCGGAGATTATAGGGCGCTTAACGCCATAACAAAACCAGATCGTTACTCAATACCGAGAATCCAAGATGTAACGTGTATGTTACAACTGACAAACCAACATTTAGTAGACTAGACATGTGTAGAGCTTACCATAATATTCCTATGAATCCTGAGGATATAGAAAAGACTACTGTAATTTCACCATGGGCTTTAATGGAATTTACACGCATGCCTTTTGGTAATAGTGCACAAACATTTTAACGTTTTATAATAAATTCTGTACTGCATTACATAAAAGTAGTCGATTCAAAAGGACAAGTGACATAGGGTTCTGATTTTATTTTTTGTTATATTGATGACATTTGCATAGCTAGTAAAACCGAATCTGAAACTAAAAACACTTAGAAGCTGTATTAAAAAGATTTGATGAATTTGGTATCACTATACATTTTTTTAAACATTTTTTTAATGTTATTCCACACTTCAGAAAAAAAATACTTATTTAGAAAACGTATAAAAATTTGAACGCAGCGGGACTCGAACCTGCGCCTCCTGGAAACCGACCAGGCGCTGAGAGAGTGAGTCTACCCGTGACCACGGACTACTGAGTGTTCGAAACGTCGGGTTTCCAAAAATGTATAAAAAAACTAAATATACGCGATTAATCCGGTTAAAATAGTTTTATTTAAAAATGTGTAAAAATCGTGAAAATCAAAGAACTTATTAAACAAATGATCAGCTTCGATGGTGTAGATTTGACAGCTGTAACTTTCCTATCTTCATATGTTGGGAGCCCGTCTCCCAAGTAGAAATGTTTGATAAAGCAAGTAAGATTAAGGTCAAGATTTCTTGCCCCCATATAATAAAAGAGTACAATGGTCACATGGGCGGAGTTGACTTATGGACAGCTTCATTGGTAGGTATAGCATACAAATGACAAGTCGAAAGTGGTACCTATTTGGTAGCGTGTGGTGATAGTTAGTTTGCAGACGATTAGTAACAATAATCAAATTTTTTACAACACAAATATTTATTACACTTAAAAATTATAGTCACATATAACGAAGAAACACAAAGAAAGATAGTCCACACATAGTTTTGTAAATAGTACAGAAGGAGTGAAAATAAACCGGAGAGCTCGTTTCGATCGCGGTACCGCACGGACGTCTCCATGTCCGCTCGGAAACGCAATTCAAACCAACCTCAAAAGAAAAACAAAATTGAAAGCCAATACACGCACGCATACATCTCGGTCACTGGAAGCAAGAAGAAGACGAAGACGACCGGACCTCAAGTCCGCAACGGGCCGCGTCGACGTTGTAACGTGAGCGGCTATCTCCGTCGTTCTTGTGCTAGTGTAGTGTAAGTGCATCGTGTTAGTGTCCGTAGGATTCACCAGGGATCACAAGTCAAGGGGGTCAAGTCATTAGTTAAAATGGTACGCGTTGACGCCGAACATTTGTTGAAATACTCCGCGCAACATATGACGCCCGAATGCTTAGCGAAACTAAGCGAGTTCGTTGAGAATGAGTAATTAGCCCAATCGCCAGAGCTCCTAGAAGATGGAGGCTCAACAAGTAAGGAGTGTGTAAGGCAAAGAAAAATATTAAAATCACCCCAGCCAAACGCGCCGCGAGCGCACTTGCAACCCCTCCCCGCCCGCCTCACCCCCGCGTAAGACTAGGGTCAAAGCGCAGGTAGAAGCGCAGGTAGAAAAGACAGATGCGCAGGTACATGCGCAGGTAGAAACCGGCTCCAAGACGCCGGAATGACCGACATTACCGACACGACAAAGGACGTCGTATCAAATAACAACGCGTGTCCCGCGTCAAACCCCGTCGCCGGCCCGGTACCGCTACCGGCCGGCACTCGTAAAGATAGGTTGCCTCCCCCGATAATCATTCAGGAGAAAAAAGCCTGGGACGACGTCTCAAAGTGGATGTTGTCGGCTAAAGTGCAGTTCAATTCTGCATGATCTACCGCCCATGGCATAAGAGTTCAGATGATTACACCTAAAGATCATAGAGCCCTTACGGCTCACCTTAGAAATACAAAAGTAGGCTTCCACACCTACGCCCTAGAGGACGAACGCACGCTACGCGTAGTCCTAAAGGGCATCCCAAAAGAAATAGAGACCGAGACCATCTTCCGGGACTTAGAATCCCAAGGACTCCCAATTAAAGCGGTTCACCGCATGTTTAACCAACACACCAAGAAAAGCTACGACATGGTCCTAGCAGTTCTAGAGCGCAGCCCAGAGGGCAAACAGATCTTTAACATCAAGTCCGTCTGCCAACTAACAGGCATCAAATTTGATAAGCCATGGTCTCGTGGCATTCCCGGGCAGTGTCACCGCTGCCAACTCTATGGGCATTCAGCCAAAAACTGTCATGCCAAGCCGAGGTGCGTGAAATGTCTCGACGATCACGCAACCATCGATTGCCCGCGCAAGGTCCCAGACCCGGCCGTACCTCCCAGCTGCGTCCTGTGCGAGACCCAGGGACACCCCGCAAACTACCGCGGATGTTCCAGGGCCCCACGCAGGACCACCAGCGGACAGGGCGGCAGGACGCATAAGGATTCGATGCCTTCCCGTCCAGCGCAAAACCCGACCGGCCCTCAGCCCACACCCTATGTACGTCCATCGTACCAACCCGCTCCACTTCCTTCCACCAACGCATGGACTAAACCCCTCCCGGAGACCCAAGCCGCAAAGGCCCTCATTCCGCCACAGCGCGCAGACCCCAGGCTCCTTAGAGCCACAGATCCCAGGCTCGCCAGACCTATTCCTCCTCCGAGTGCGCCCAGGCAAACGGTGCCGACAGCGCACTCACAAGGAGTGGCAAACCTAGAGGACGACCTAAATCTCGTCTTCGACTTCGTGAACTCGCCAGGCGCGGATCAAATAACAGCCCTCGCGGGAGGCCTTAGAAGTACGGACGGAGCTCCTCAAGCTCGACTTCAAACGGTGAGCAAACACACGGGGCTCATCGCCAAAATCCTGCGCTACCAAGCGCAAAAATATTAATTCAAATGGCGGTCAGCAATCGTACAATCAACTCACCCGATTTAAGACTCGCGAGAGTCAAGCCGCGTTCACTAAACATAGGTTATTTTAACGCTAACGGTCTCAGTACGCAAATGGGGCTAGTCCGCGATTTTGTCGTAAACCGCCAAATAGATTTATTTCTAGTACAAGAATCGTTTCTTAGGAACTGCGATAGAGATCCCAAAATCGCCAATTATCGTACGATACGCAACGACAGAGACGGTGTCAAAGGAGGCACCGTCATATTCTACAAAAAGACGCTTCACGTCACACCACTCGACCCACCGCCGACGCTCACCAACATCGAAGTATCGGTCTGTCAAGTACACATGACTGGACATCCTCCTATTACAATAGCCTCCACCTACCTCTCTCCACTAAAGAGCCTACTTAGACGCGACCTACAGACATTACTCGACATGGGGAACTCGGTCATAATAGCCGGGGACCTCAACTGCAAAAATATCAGATGGAATTGCAACACCACCAATAGCAGGGGAGCCGAACTTGCAAACATTTTTGACCTCACCACCTCTCAATTTGAGATACTCGCTCCCCCGACTCCCACTAGATTTGGGCCCATAGGCCAACCGGACATCCTCGACATAGCCATCCTGCAGGGCGTCTCCCTCAGGCTGCGCTCCATCGAGGTCATTCCAGAATTAGATTCCGACCACAGACCCGTAATAGTCAAATTAGGAGAATGTCCCCCATCACCACCAAAAACCACCATTACCGATTGGTCCAAGTTCGCGGAACGCCTAGGCAATCCCAAATCCCGGTAGAAGTAGCTAAGGCAGAAATTAACCAACTGACAGACAGACTAGGCAACACTCTCGACGAGTGTGCTAGGGAAATAACGTTAAATCCCGAAGGATATTGCAAAATCCCGCGTGATCTCCGTAAGTTAATAAGACGGAAAAACATTGCCACTAGGGCGCACGATTAGTTTCCTTCGCCGGCAAACCGTAGGAAACTCTGGGAGCTCCAACGACAGGTTCGAGCCCGGTTCGAGGACCTCAGAGAGGAAAGTTGGGATCATAAATTATCAGCGCTAACTCCATCGCAGGACGCGTTCTGGCAGTTAACAAAGTCATTTAAAAACGACACCGTAGTCGAAATACCGCCGTTAATCCGTCCGGACGGAACACTAGCCTCAGATGACCTAGAAAAGGCCGAATGCCTAGCGGGTAACCTAGAAAGCCAATGCTCCCTTTCGGAACAACCGTGTGATCCTAAACACGTCGCCGCGGTGGACACATAGGTTGAAACATGGGCACCGTTACCACCAGAGGGCGAACAAATCCGACCAATATCCATTGACGAAGTCCAAGATATTATTAAGGGCCTTAAGCCAAAGAAAGCCCCAGGATCCGATCGCGTCACAAATAAGATCCTAAAAATCCTTCCCGCACACATTTTAACCTTACTCGTAGCCATTTTCAATACACTCCTAAAAGAGTGCTCATTCCCCGATCAATGGAAAGAGGCAATTGTTATAGGTATTCACAAGCCAAACAAACCTCGAACATCACCCACCAGCTATCGCCCTATAAGCCTTCTCAGCACAATGGGCAAAATATACGAGCGTATTCTCCTCACACGTCTCCAAGCCGCCATAGCGGACAAAGACATCATCCCACATGAGCAATTCGACTTTAGAGCCAAACACTCCAGTACCCACCAGGTACACCGCCTCACGGAATACCTGTTGGCCCGAGCCAGAATGATGCCCTCGGCGGCAATATTCCTCGACATAGCTAAGGCATTTGATAAAGTCTAGCACAATGGCTTGATCTCCAAGCTATTGCAGGCTGGCATACCAGACAGACTCGTGCACACCACACGAGACTACTTATCAAACCGCTCCTTCCGCTACAGGGTCGAAGGAACCCTTTCATCCAGTCGGCCGGTTAGAGCTGGAGTCCCTCAAGGCTCCATCCTATCCCCGCTTCTGTACAACCTGTACACCCATGATATCCCTAAAACCCGAGGTACAAACCTAGCCTTATGCCTTATTAAGATTTTCACGCGAACGCGTATGACGGACTTGCGGCTTTCGCACAGTCCATAAAAGTTAACTCGCCGGAGGTTCTGGAGGAATCGAACCCCACAACCAACGCGCAGGCCGCCTCCACGGTTACGGAAATGGAGGTGGCCACGGACCGCGCCGACGACGGTTTCGAGACCGTCGTCACTAAAGCGGCGAAGAGGAAGGCGAAGGTCGTCGAAACGGCCGCGCCCTCCAAAACGCCGAAAAAGGCGGCCAAAACCGCCACAGCCGCTGACTCACGAGTCAGCAGCGGCGTTTCCCCGCGCCCGGTGGGTAAGACAAAGTTGGCCCCTCAGGCCGAGGCCCGCGCGCCCTCTCCAACGGCCCTTCAGGCCACCGCGTCTGCGCACACACCAACGGCCCTTCAGGCTCCCGCGTCCGCGAATCAACCATCGGCCCTTCAGGCAACCGTGAACGCACCGTCGACCCCTCAGGCCACCGCGTCCGTGATCCCACCGTCGGCCCCTCAGGCCACCACGTCCGCGACACCACGGGTACGCATGCCCCCGCCGATCATAATCCAGGACAAGCAGGCCTGGGACAAGGTGTCAGCCTGGATGCTCGCGCAGAAGGTGAATTTCACCACTGCACGTGCCACCCAGGATGGCATCAAGGTCCAGTGCCCTGTCACCTCGGACCACCGCCGCCTCATGGCACACCTCAGGGAGGCCAACGTTGGCTTCCACACGTACGCCCTTGAAGAGGAGAGACATCTTCGCGTAGTCATCAAGGGAATCCCGAAGGAGATCGAGTCCGGACTCGTTCTCCAGGACCTTCAGTCCCAAGGCTTCCCCGTCCGCGAGGTACACCGGATGTACCACTTCCGCGACAAAAAACCGTTTGACAGCGTTCTTGTCATACTGGACCATTCCACCGCGGGAAAACAAATCTACAACGTCCGTGCGATTTGTTATCTGACGGGGCTCCGCGTAGAGGCCCCTCGGAACCGCGGTCTAATCGGGCAGTGCCACCGCTGCCAACTATACGGGCACTCGGCCCGAAATTGTAACGCCCGCCCTAGGTGCGTTAAATGCCTAGGCGACCACGGGACTGCGGACTGTCCCCGCAAGGTCCCAGACCCCGCCGTTCCGCCGAGCTGCGTGTTGTGCGAGACCCAGGGACACCCCGCTAATTACCGTGGGTGCCCCAGGGCCCCGCGCCGCAGGCACACCGGGCAGGGCGGCAGGCGGCAGGGTTTCGAGACGCCACCCTAATAATAACACAAGGGCACCTGAGGCGCCTTCAGCACCCCAGGTGTACTACCCGGCACCACTTCCGACCAGGAACGCGTGGGAACGACCGGCGACCGCGCCAAACGTGAACACACGCCAGTACACCACCCCCGCGTACGTTCCGAACCAACCATCGTCCGACTCCGCAGTCGTTTCGGATTTCATAGGGCTCTTCGACGTTAACGAGCTCTGTGTATTCGCCGACAAAATACGCCGAACGAACGGCAACGCGCAGGCCAGAATACAGGCCACCATCGATCACGCCAAACTCATCTAAGCCATCGTGGGCTTCGTAGCGTAATATTTCCAATGGCGGTTTTTAACAGCAATACCCTTTGCCCGCTGACGCGCGTCTCGCGCGTTTCAAACCCAGAGCCTTATGCATCGCGACGTTCAACGCAAACAGTGTCGCCGGCCAACGTGACCTAATCCGAGATTTTACTACCGCGCATCAACTTGACATCCTGTGCGTACAGGAGTCAATCTTAAAACCTAGCATCCGCGATCCGAAAATAGCAAATTACAGACTTATCCGTAACGACAGACTCGCCACTAAAGGCGGAGGTACCCTAATATATTACAAAAAAACACTCCACTGTGTCCCATTAGATCCACCAGCGGCACTCGAAAACATCGAAGCGTCTATTTGCCAGATCTTTCTCACAGGCCATCAGCCAATCATTATAGCCTCAGTTTATCATTCTTCTTCCAAACCACTTCTAGAGAATGACATTCGTCTACTCCTCAACATGGGAGACTCCGTCCTTCTGACCGGAGACCTAAACTGCAAAAACACCATCTGGAATTCTACCAAGACTTGCACACGAGGACATTTATTAGAACGCCTCGCGGACAGGTACAACCTCTCCGTAATAGGACCACCGACTCCCTCCCGGTTTCCCACCCGTAATCAAGGCCACCCAGAAGTTCTGGACATAGTGATTCTAAAGAACGTCGCCCTCAGGCTGCGGTCTATAGAATCACTATCGGAACTTGACTCTGACCACCGCCCAGTTGTTTTTAAATTGGGCACAGACTCCCTTTCAGGGCCACCCACCAAGACAATAACGAATTGGAAAAAGTTCGCTAAAATCATCAAAGCGGACGACTCTCCACTCACCGATCTCATTCCTGGCATTATAGACTCCGTAGATGTTGCTAAGGAAGCCGCGACCAAATTCACGTCATTCATCCAACAATCTCTCCTCAGATCTGCCTGAAGGTAGATTTGAGATCTCAGGGAAGCTCAGGGAGTTAGTCAGACGTAAAAACTTAGCTACCAGAGCTCACGACGCGGGCCCGAATGCCGCAAACAGTAGGAAATTAAACAATCTTAGGAGACAAGTCAAATCCCAATTTGAACAGCTCAGAGGTGAGTCTTGGGATAGTCGACTCGAAGGACTCTCGCCATCGTCCCAGGCGTACTGGGCGCTGTCGAGAACCTTTCGATCTGACACAGTGGCGACTATGCCTCCTCTTACTAGACCCGACAACACGATAGCGGCCGACGACACTGACAAGGCAGAATGCCTAGCGGACAGCCTCGAGGCACAATGCTCACCGAGCACCCTACCATGTGACCCGGATCACTTGACGGAAGTGGACTCCGAGGTCACAGAGTGGGCTTCGATGCCCCCGACTGGCGAACCGGTTCGCCCCACGGACATAGACGAGGTCAAGTCCATTCTCAAGGACTTAAACCCAAAAAAGGCCCCGGGGCCCGACAAGATCCCAAATAAAGTTCTCAAGTCCCTTCCGATCCACTTAGTAACATTGCTAGTCCTTATTTTCAATGCTCTTTTAGCAGGTTGCTCCTTTCCTACCGAATGGAAGGAAGCAATAGTTATAGGCATTCGCAAGCCCAAAAAACCCGCCAACCTTCCCTCCAGCTACAGACCCATTAGTCTTATCAGTAGTTTATTGAAAATCTACGAAAGAATCGTTCTCAGTAGGTTAAAGGAGATAGTCGAGGCAAAACAACTGTTCATTAACGAACAGTTCGGTTTTAGATCCCACCACTCGTCCATACACCAAGTTCACCGGCTTACCGAACATATCGTGAAATATAACGTCCGCCGATCGATTCGTAGCGACACGGCGGCCATTTTCTTAGACATCGCCAAAGCCTTCGACAAGGTCTGGCACAACGGCCTGCTCTTCAAGCTCCGCCGTATGGCCCTGCCAGACTCACTCGTTCACATCATTCGGGAATACCTGTCGAATCGTACGTTCCGATATAGATTAGAAGGGACACTATCGTCCTCTAGATTCGTTCGCGCTGGAGTCCCGCAAGGCTACACTTTTTCACCTTTGCTATACGCGCTTTATACCAGCGACATACCGCGTACCGATAAAGTCGAACTTGCGATGTATGCCGATGACACCGCGCTCTACACCTCGGACCGCTCCGCTTTTATCCTAGCCGAAAGACTGCAACGAGCTGCCGACGCCCTAGGCGTTTGGTTCAGCAAGTGGCGGTTTGAGGTTAACCCGGAGAAAAGCGTAGCCGTCCTCTTTCCGCGTAAACGTTACGATACCGTCTCGACTATCTACCTACAAGGCAAACCTATCCCCTGGGAATCCACGGTCAAATACCTAGGCGTCGTACTGGATTCGAAATTCTCCTTCCGGCCGCACATCACGTATGTCAGGAACAAAGCCACATACGTCATGAACCGGCTGTACCCGCTCATTTGCAAGCGGAGTAAAATGTCACTTCGTAACAAGCTGACATTGTACAAAACTTGCATCCGCCCCGTCATGACCTATGCTTGTGTCGTGTTCGCACACACTAAGATAGACCTCCTTCAGAGGGTCCAAAATAAATTTCTACGTATCGCATCCGGATGCCCATGGTACGTCCGCAACGTTGACCTCCACAAAGACTTCGAGCTAGAATCGCTCAAGGAATTCTGCAAGCGCCTGGCCAAGCGCTACTACGAGCGTGCAGATTCCCATTCCAACCCACTGATCGTCGAAGCGTGTAAGTACGCTCCTCACCCACATCCGAGTCTTCGACGCCCCAGAAGCATTCTTCTGGATCCTGACGATCCAATAACTGCTGCCAACGCCCAATACACAGGGAGGATCCACTCCTCAGTCGTACGTCCCACTCACCGCCGCCGTAAGAGGCGGCGAGGCCAGTCATTTCTCACGGCACGCCCGCGCCTCGGCGCGGCGGGGCCCAATGGACGAAACCCCCCATGATTAGCGTACGCGGGGTATCCCCCCGCGATCGCTAACACTTCACGAGCGTCCATCAAAGCCCGTAATTTTCTCTTTAGGGGCGAGCTACACTCGCCCCTCCCAGCCCGGTGACGCTGTCAAGACCATTCCAGGTCAACAGCATTTAAGTCCATCAGAAAAAAAAAATTACTGTTGACAAATTTACGTAAGTGACGTTTTTAATGTACAATTGTTCATAGTACTAACTACAAAGTAAACTAAATTGAATTGTCGGTGAAGATTTACAGTTTACCTTTTTCACAGTCTAGCTTAATTCATAATTATTTAACACAGTGTTAAAGCATGACTATATATTCAAAGAAATATTATGAATAGGTTCTTCAGTCCGTTCGTTCGTTTATGTTATTAATATTTTTTTAAGAAACGTATAATAAAAATAACTTTTGGGAGCAACCTCTAAAAAATAGTGTCTCAAGAAAAAAAATGCTCTGACACTGTTTATAAAAATATCCCGCAGTATTATTTCATAAGTTACAAGCACACGTACCGACATTGCACTATTGCACCTGTATGTTGCATGTATGTATGTGCCAAGGATATTTTAGGATACAAAATCACCTCAAAATCCTTTGAAGATAACTTTGTTGTTTGTCTGTCTGTCAAGAGTATTTTGTACAAGATCTTAAAGGTTAGATACCTCAATGTTCAAGTCTATATTCCCTTAGAGCACAAAAAAATCTTCTAAATCATCGCAGTCAAATGACGATAAACTATGAGGGTTTTCATCGTTATTTGTCGCATTTTCTATCAAAACTATATACTTCCCATTGTTACACAATTACGAAATTTATTAAGAAGTTAAAACTTACGGCACGTATAAAGGAAAATTCCAAAATTATTTTTCAAAAATCGACAAATATATTTGTGTCACAGAAAAAAACTATTAGGTACAAATTTTAATCTGTCCTTAATTTAATACATAATGACAACTTTAAGAAGTTATCCTTTTGGTGTATCTCCATTCTTGAAACTGGTACGAAACTCTCTCGGGTCATGAGTACGACTTGAACTTGACCGAAAATGTTGATTATTTCATAGATTATATAAAAATGCCTAATAACGTGCTTGTATATTCTGTATAATTATATATTGACTTAAAATATGTTTTTAATTTAAAAACTGTACAGGAGCTAATATAAGTTACTTTACAAAGATTATCGTGAATCCAAATAAATAAATTAATTATTAAGGCTGTTTGTAATACCTATATTTCTTAATTGAATAATCATCTAATTCAAGCGGGCAAAGCCGATATACGAAATATAGATATAAAAAAACATCGTGAAAAAGACCTACGTTTACACTGTTGATGTATCTTGCTTAAATTCTTTAGGTACGGTTTTAAAATATTTTACCCTACATGCTGTTTCCGTAAAAGGAACGCTGACGCTTCTCTTCTCTTCTTTGTTAAAGGCCGTCGCGGCACAGGGACACAAAGTTGTGACTGTAACTGACTGTTGTGGGTCCGATCCCCACATAAAGGATTCAATTATAATTTAATAATATTTTCATTTCGTTTAATAATATTTTCATTTCGCACATCAGTCAACATTATACCCAATATCTTAACACTAAGTTATATATAGGATAAAGTGTGGATTTGGTTTTAACTTTAGAGTGAATCGATTAAAATAAAATCCAGCCCAGTTGAGGCCAGTCGTGGCGCCGCGGCACGAAGTGTGACTGTAAAACCTACTGGTTGTGGGTTCGATCCCTACTCGAGGAGATGAAATATTTACTTAAATTTACAATGCCTTCAGAATTCGGCAGAAAGTGGGCAATGGAGTGTCTTAACACTAGGTTCCCTCTGCCTAACCTGCTGTGTTTGGGATACAGCGTGAAGCTGATTAAAATAAAACTAATACTAAATATTTAAGGGCAGTTTGCCAAAATAAAAGAAAAAAAAGTATTTAAATCGGTTAAGCTGTTTCTGAGATAATCGTGAAGAAACGCACAGACAGTAAGTATCGATCGATAAGTTGTGTTTTTATTTCAAACATTCAATTGAAGATCCTTATGGGAGGTACGAAAATGTGAAGTTTCTCATAAAAAATCTTCATTGCGTTGCAAACATACATTATGGGTATATCAAAACAAGAACATAATTCAGTGTGTTAAGTAAATAATTCTGTGGTTTAAGCGGACGAAGCCGCGAGCGGGTCGCTAGTTCTATAATAAACCTAAACAACGTTCAACTTTATTTTGATTGTATTATTCTTAGAGAAGTCAAAGTCAAATAATTTTATTCAAAATAAGAAGTTGTGGGTTCGATCCCACTCGAGGAAATTCATTTCGTCGTTTCACATAAAGCGTGAAACTGATTTTTTTTAATAAATACATAATTACAAAAAAAATAAAACCGTTTCTTTATTAATGTAATTTGACATTTACAAAAAATACACCTACAACTCCTTATAAAATAAAAGAAAAAACATGATATTGCATTTTTATGGATCAAAAAAAATCCTTTGAAAGGAAAAAAATAATAATGTCTACTACATATTTAGTATGTGCTACATATGAAACACCTCTACGTACTATACACTACTGTATTTAAACATGACTTACCTGAACAATGATCTGGACACTCCTTGATCAGGTATACGGTATATAGATATGAAAAAAAGTCCACGAACACACAGACTATTGAAATAAAATTATTTAAATTATTAATTAACAAAAAGATATTTAAAAAATAAAGTCCATAAATCTTCTAGCATTAATATAATTTGACGATTAATAAAATTAAGTTAACAATTTTTAATTTAAAATAAAAAGAAAAAAAAAAATGTTAGGTATTTAAAAACAAATAATAGCAATAAAAAATCTGTGGAAACCAAAAAAAATGAAAAAGCACCGCTCCACCTACATAAAAATTTTTAAAAAATCTCATCGCTTATCATCACCATAGGACGGAATGTCTCAACACTACAGTCCCTATGTCGCTATACTACTGCTATATCAATACAGATGAAGCTGAGTCTTAACCCTTAAATGATTAGTCCCAAAAATGAATCAATAACTTTTTGCGCGGATATCCGACAACAGTTTTGATATCGACACATTTGGATAAATGGCAGTGATTCCTTTGTCCATAGACTTATCAAAAATTAACTAAAATAATGACATATGTATGACCTACTTGACAATATTTGTATCTTTCTGAGGTTATACCAATTGGCGCGCATATTCATTTACGTACTTTTGGAAGTGGATTATTTAGAAATATTTTGGTGTATTCGTTAAACAAAAAATATTTTCAAAAGGTAAGGCTCTTATTTGTTAATTTGTTAGTACTTTTGTCCATATTCCGTAACCATCACGTGCTCACTTAAATTAGCCCTCCATGGGCTAATTTCGGGTTGATGCAAAAATGAAATATAATTACGACATAGCTTGGAAAAAAAAAAGAGAAATATTAGATTCACTTTTCTTATACAAAATCATTAATAATATATATGATAATACCTCAATGGTGCAATCATTCTGCTTTGAAGTGCCTAGAAGTACACGCAACTAACCTTCTCGAAGTGTCTTTTCGAAAATCTATTTTAGGTAAAAATTAAATGTGTATAGCGCCTTAGGTTTATTTAGAGACTGTGTTTAGATTTCGCAGAAACGCAACAAAACGCACCTGATGTTTTCTTTTTTCTTATTTCTCTTTTATGATATTTATTTTTATGATCTATGTAATTTTTACCATTACCGTTACTTTTTTCATTTCTTTTTTACAAATTATAATTATAGTAACTTGTCCTTTTTAAATTTATTAAATTAGTCTTTAAGTATTCTAGTGTCTTTAAGTCATTACCATAAAAACTTTTGTGTACTAATTAATCTCCATTTAGTGATAAGAAATATTTTTGTAAAATTTATGTAACCACTGGTGAATCTCAATAAATAAATAAACAAACGACATGTATTTAGTTGTTACGTTCCCACACAACCCGGGAATCGCTGACTTAGGCTTTCCACAACGTTCCCACACTTATTTCCCACACTTAGCATAGAGATCTTAGAATTGTAATAATCTGTTATTTGAATCCTCGCATCATTTTTCACCCATTGTACCAATTAACATTAAAAATAAATGTAATAAAATAAATCATTATTGTCTCTAACTTTGAGCAAGTCTCACCTGTTTAGTAACAAGTTAATTTTAATAAAGTATTTTAAGTAAATCGGTTTTTTTTGGAACCTACGCTGCCACCGTACTTAATTGGCGCAGTCAGTAGGATACTCGCGGGCCGGGTCGCGAGCAACGTAACTTAAATTTCGGGAACATCGAAATTAACGTCTCCGCGGTCCACCCGGGTGGCTCTCAAGCACCAGTACGAGTATCCAGAATCTACGAGGCGGCGCAGCGAGGAGTATCCAGACATTGATGCACCAGAGAAAACCAGATTTAACTCAGTAAGTACATTAGAATCTTTCTAGTGATTGCTTATCCGTATTTTTAAGTTTCCTTATCCGTTTCCCTTTTGTGGCAATTGGAGACACTTAGGTTTAATAAGAAATAATTCTTAAATTCCCTTTTGCGGTAATCTAAGATATATAGTATATAGTTTTAATAATTAGTAATCAATTTATTTTTTTTATATAATTTAACAAAATAATAATTAATTAAAATGACTGAATTAGATAACATTTTTAAAGCTTTACGTCTAGTGCCTGAATTTGACGGAAATTCAAATGTTTTACCCAGATTCATTAGCTTATGCGATCAATTGGTACAGGAATTTATTAGTAACAACCCCGACAATAATTTAATTAATATTGCTCTTGCAAATGGCATTTTAAATAAAGTAACAGGCTCAGCAGCACGTTTAATAAATACTAGTGGTATCCCATCAGACTGGAGTGGCATTCGTAAGTCGCTTATTAATAATTTTTCAGATCAACACGATGAAACCGCGTTGTACAATGATCTCTCTCTTTTAACACAGGGATCTAATTCCCCTCAGGAGTTTTACGAAAGTTGCCAAAATTTATTCAGTACAATAATGACATATATTATACTGCATGAGGAAATTAGTACAACAATTGAAGCTAAAAGAATTTTATATCAAAAATTAACTTTACAAGCCTTTTTAAGAGGTTTAAAAGACCCCTTAGGCTCACGCATACGATGCATGAGGCCAGATACCATAGAAAAAGCGTTAGAATTTGTACAAGACGAATTAAATACTATGTATTTACAGGCTCGAAATGAACCCGATAGGACTAAGCACCCCCAGAACTTTTCTTCTCAGCCTTTTAAGGTAAATCATTTTAATAACAATATTCCACAATTAAAGCCACACTTTCAAAGTAATTATCCTTATCGTAGTAATTTTATAACTAACCCACTACAGACATCGCATAGACAACACTTAGGTCCATCACGTACCCAGCAAATATTTAGAGCACAACCCCCAAATTATAATCCTCATAACGCATTTAGAATTACCCCACGTAATGCACCCCCACAATTTAACTCGACGTCTCAAACAGCTCGCCCTATGAGCGGTGTAAGTAGTTTTGTACCTAGAAATTTACCACCTACTAGATATATTCCAGGACATGATTGGAGTAAGCACGGAAACCCACCACCGTCTAATTATTTTAAAACAAGGGAAATGAATTTCCACGACAGTGACTACTACGATCAGTACTACGACTACTCGTATTATGACTATTATGACGATAATGAGTATTATAATTATAACGATTATTATAACGAAAATCCATATTATGATAGCGAACCACCCCAAGAACCATCTCAAAATTGCGAACCCATTATAGAGGAACCCAAAGGAAAAAAAGAGAGGATTTTCAGCAAATCAAAATTTTAGACAAACCAAAATAGAACTTAATCTCCAAACTCAACGTCAACTTCCCTATATTCAAATTAAAAATCCCCCACTAAAATTGATGCAGTAGAAAAATACTTTAATAAATTTTCTTTAAAATATGATCCTTTCGAAGTAAGTAACGTACACGCTGTAAGTAGACATAAGTATTCCGTAACGATTCCCAGTTTTTCTGAATTTAATAGTAAAGATAGCATTACATTTTTTATTTATAAGTTCCATAATTATTTCGACGGTTTAATAGGTACGGATTTATTAGATAAATGGGAAGCAACTATTGATTATAAAAGAAAATTATTTGTTACTTCAAATGCATCGAACCCTATTCAAATTTATAATTCATGTAATTTAAATTTATACGAAAATATTATACCGGCAGGTACCTCGAAATTAGTAAAATTACCAATTAATATTAGTGAAGGTGAAATTTTTATCCCAGAGCAAATTATCTCTAGTTGTATTATAAAAGAATGTTTAACTTGCGCGAAAAATAATAGAGCTATTTTAGAAATTTATAACCCCACGCGCAATGACATAATTTTCTCTATGGATAAACCTATCCAGGCCGAACTGAATAACACCGAATATAAGCATACCGAGCGAATGATAGAACGCGAAAAAGATGTTCTCTCTCGTTTACGGACTAGCCATTTAAACGAGGAAGAAAGAATTAATTTAGAAACGCTTTGCGGTCGTTATGCCGACATATTTTATTTAGAAGGCGAAACTTTAACGTTTAGCAATACAATTAAGCATTCGATTAAAACTACAGATGAAATACCCGTATATACTAAAAGCTATAGATATCCATTTATACATAGGCAGGAAGTTAGAGAGCAAATTCAGTGTATGTTAGACCAAGGAATCATTAGACCCTCAGACTCAGCTTGGAGCTCTCCCATATGGATCGTTCCAAAGAAAAGCGACGCTTCAGGGAAAACCAAGTGGCGCATTGTCATAGATTTTCGTAAAGTACCGAATATATCGGATATATTGGATAAATTAGGTAATTGCCAATATTTTAGTACATTAGACCTTGCTAGCGGGTTTCATCAAATTGAAATGAACCCCGCCGATATCTCAAAAACAGCTTTTAACGTAGAGCATGGGCATTTTGAGTTCTTAACCCTTAACTTGGTAAGGTACATTAGACTGTACATACATTTCAAAAAAATTTACTGGTTAAATAATAATATTTTTTTGTTTTGTTTTTATTAAAAATATTACTAAATAATTTAGAATTAGTAGAAAAATATTTTCGTTGTTGCAACACTGAACAACACATGTCAAATTCAAAATGGCTTCGAAACAACAAAGTGTTGGCGGGACCCGGGTAAGTTTTTGCGTTATAAATTACTTTTTAGCTCAAAAACTAATAAAAAATGGTGTGTTATTTGATCTAAAAACTATGTATTACTCAAAAAGTGGTTTTATGCGTTACTGTCTCAATTTTTATGGCCGATTTTGGTTGAAACAAATGTATGTACACTGCACTGCACGTTGCCAATAACGCACTAAAGTACTAAAAATGAACTATGGTAACCACGCTGTACATTGCTAAGTTTACACAGTTTTTGTTTTTCAACGAATCGGCAGTTTTTGTTTATTTATTTTTTTACCTTCTCATAAAAACTGTCTGCTTTGAACTTTTTTTTTTCTTTTTCCGCCTGCAGAACTTACAACTAACTCGCGCCCATAAGATCTTGGCTTTGGTACCCGCTCAAAACGCATGCTCTGACGATAGTTCCACATCTGATGAGGAAGCAAATGCTTATATACCGCCTTCACCAGATACCTCTGATCCACCTTCAATAGCATCATCACTAGAAGCCCTTAATTTGCTTGATACTTCAACCGACTCCAACAACGAACAGCATGATATACCCATTACTTTACCACTCACACCAACATTTGATGAAGTTTTTCCATCGCCGAATACAAGTAACTACAATGTTATACCCACATTGAACTCCATCCAATCTTTGCCATCTCCTTCTGTTGAACTATCATCTCCCCAGCCTAGAACCAGCGGACAGCAGTTACTACTTACTAGGTCCAAGCGTAAAAAGACAACAAAGACTGTAGTGACCAAAAAAGTAAAGGTTCAGAAATTCGCCCTAAATTATCAATGGTCAAAAGCAGTATTTCGTCACAATGTATCTCTTGAAGAAAACTTATACAATCTCCATCAAACACAAATAGAGACAGTACTGGATTATTTTTATTTCTTTTTTTCTCCTGACTTAATTACTGACATTGTTTATAATACAAATTTATATGCAGTTGAACAACTAGGTCGATCTATTCAGCTGACAGAAGATGAGATTAAAAGCTTCCTGGCCATTCAAATCATGATGGGTAGGGGAGACTGGGTCACAGTGAATCGCGGGGTACAGAGGATCATTCACTATAACTCAGTATGTGTTGCACGCACACACACTAACAAACATGTATTTGCCGCTCGTCTACAACTCATTCCTACGCACTAGTCAGGCTCTACAATCTTAGTACAACGAAGCTGGAAACTTTTGACGTATAATATTGTTAAATTAAGAAGTATCTAGAGCTTCGAGGCTTTAGACCATTATAGATAACTTTTTATTTTGTAGCATTATATTTGCATTAGTTGAGACTAAGAATTCGAGAGGTCGCTTTAGAATTGAATATTCCATTTAACGTCAACAGATGTCACTGCAAATTGAATACCAAAAATAATAATAATAATTTATTTTATTAACTTTTTATATTTATAATGATTAATATAAAATTATTTTTACCACAAATAACTTCTTGTATACCTCATTAAATAATTATATATTTTTCGCAATGCTTTCTTCACTATCTGTGGTACTCTTAATAACTCTCTACTCTATGGTACTCTCTAGTCTATTTATCTAATAATTATAAAATTTAAATTTAAAAATATCTGTTGATGCTAGTGTTGTCGTCGATTTCGGTATTCAAATAGGGCTTTGTAATAGTTTATTAGTTTATATGTACGATTTTCGAGTTCGAGTACGAGTACGAGTTGAGTTCAAGGTCCGCGGGTAAATTAATTATACTATTACTGTTATAACTTTGTTTGTTGTTGAGTTTGTGTTTCGGAAAGATTTTTTAGGGCACATAATGTCTTCAGGCAAACATTGTATAAAGAAAACCCTGGCTACAATGGTATCCGACTGATTCCAAAATTAACGGAACGCCATGTGAATCCTGACAAAATTAACAGAATGCAAAAAATGCAATGCAAACTTAACCTTTGAGTTAGCTACTCAAATTTTTAGCCGTACAGTGGCTTCAAACGTTGCAGGTAACAATTACTAGTGATTTAATATTTTTTTTAGTCTTAATTTTTAATATAATGTAAATTGTTTGTTAATTTCATTTAACTATAGTTATATAATTAAAAACTATAACAGCTTTGAACACCTGTACCTCCGTACACAGCATGGAGGTAAAGGTTCATTCCCCTCTTCCCACTGAATTCAATAATTCATTTTTACTATTGAATATAAGATTGTTAGAACAATAGTTAAATTCCTTAAGATTATTTGGTTAAAAAGTTGTTATAATATTTTTTAATAATGAAGTTATATAATATACTATGCTAAATTGAATTAAAAAAATATATATTAAGCACATATAATTTGTGAGCCAACACATAATGACAGAATTAAAAATCCAATATGAAATACCATAGTTTATCACATTCTTAATAAAGTGAAGTTCAAATTATTAACATCATTTTCAGATAAAGGAATTCCACCTGCAGAATGTAAACAAACGGCTGACCTTATATTATTTTTGGACAATATTTTTGACTCCATAAATGACAAAAAAAGGAAAAATTTTATGTGAAACCATTGCTTGGTTCAGCCACACCAAGTCTGTGCACAATAAAATATGGACAAAGGCAAAATTTATATTTAATTCAATGAAATTTCAAGCAGTGGAAAAGTAGAATCTGTTATCACTGTGTCAAGTTGGGTGTGGGCCCTGAATGGAATTCAAACATTATAAAAAAATTAAGGGTTGAATACAACAATAACTCAGTGTGGCTGCGGCACCTAAATCAAGATCCCCTTGATAATTTTTTAGTGCAGTAAGAAGTCAGAGGTGTTGCAACTACAACCCTACTTGTGATCAGCTTGAGTCAACATTTGCAACACTTTTTATAAATAATTTGAACAGTGTCCACATCCTAGGAGAACAATTTTCTCCTAACCATTGCCAATCATTACATGATCTCATCATAAATGACAATAGAGAAACTATGCTTTCGACCTGCACATTTGATTTTAAATCTATATTTAATTATGCAATGACACCTTTGGAGGTGAAAGAAACTGATTCTCGCACAATGCCACCACTGTAGTATATGTGTATATTAAAAAAAAACAAAAACTAACATTTTTAAATCATGCCGTTGATGTATAAGTCACTTATCTTACAAAGATGAAATTGAATATATAGAATATGACAGATTAACAGTGACTTTGCACTCCCAGGCAAGAATTTATTAAATCAATTTTAAATATCTAAGATGTGTTTAATCAAATAGTTAAACAAAATTAAAAAATAATAATAAGTTAAAGAAATAATCAAAACTACCATATTTATATTAATTATTATTAATTTTTTTTATTGAGGCCAGTCATAGCGCAGCGGCACGAAGTGTGACTGTAAAACCGACTGGTTGTGGGTTCGATCCCTACTCGAGGAGATGAAATATTTACTTAAATTTATATTTCCATTTCTTCGGTCTGGTGTCGAGGCAAAAGTGCGGCGTTGAGTTCTGCCACTCAACACGCAATGTCTCCAAAATTCGGCAGAAAGTGGGGAATGGAGTGTCTTAACTTTAGGTTCCCTCTGCCTACCCTGCTGTGTGCGGGATATAGCGTGAAGCTAATTTAATTTATTATTTTTTTTATTATCTTTGTATTTAATGTGTTTTACATAAAAATATATTTTTTGATTATATAATTTATATTGTGATTTGTTGCTTTATGTATAACTATTGTAAAAATATCAATAGGATATTAGCTGGGAGAGAGCAAATTGATGATGATAGTGCTAAATTCCAAACAAATGCAAAGAAATTCAATAAATGTTTTAAAAGACATCTAGTCTGATTTAAGACATATATATACTCTAATGTTATTTGATGATGACAAAAATATAATTTCAATAATATATACTTCAACAAAAAGCAATTGATTATGCATATATGGTATTTAATCTTTTTTTAAATGGTCTCGGAAACGGTACAATTTCAGTGCATGCTATATGGGGTTAAAATAATTGGAAACTACCTATTTTATTACCTGTATCAGGTTGTCTTTGTATCTAATAATCATGCTGTATATATATTTCATCGTAAATATTTATAATAATTTTATTGAATAAATTGAAAAAAGATAATTTGCATACTGTGATGTAGGCGACGGTCAAATCGCAATTTGCCTACGAATAATATTATATTACACTAAAATCTATTGTATAAATGTGTGATTCAATAAAATCAATAAATTGGAGATGTATTTTATTTTCGTATACCTTTTCTACATCCACATAATATGTGCAACAAAATATATACGTAAAAAGCTATATATATATTTATACGGCGGTATATACACTTATAGTAGTATACACATATATATATGCATATATGTATATAACTGTTTTGTATAGTTGATACTAAGACTTGTAGATGGCGTTGATCCATGTTACTACTTTTGATGCTGGAGTTTGGTCTCTATTATAGTATATAGAATGTACTCTGTGGCACTAGTCCTCGACGCGGTGTCACAGCGGGAGGCCGCGCTGCCCCACTCCGGACGGTCGGTAAGTACCAAAACAATTTTTAACGAAGTTTTTAAATTTGTTTCATTTCTAAGTGAATGATAAATGTAAATGTTTTTCCCTTGTCGAACGCTTCTCGTATCTTAAATTCGTTGTAAAACGTGTTGTGATGTCCTTGAGATAGATAGTTTTTTTTTTGTTTATTTTATTTTTCCATAACGGCCAATGGGTCACAGTGAATCGTTTCGTATTGGGTCAGAATGAACTGCTGATCCATTGTAACCCATCAAGCTAAAATTTATTTGTACTTTATTTTTTAGGTAAAAATGCCTCGCAATCGAGTAAGGAAGACTACGATTGGGCTTCACACTAAAGAACAGATGAGTAACGCTCTAAAACTTATTTCGGATGGCCAAAAAATAAGAGCTGTAGCTAGATCGACTGGCATACCGTACGCAACTTTATATAGGTATAATTTAAAAGTTAAAAACAATCCTGATCCTGAAAAACCAATAAGGCTAACACCTAACTATGCAGTTCATAAAATATTCACGGAAGAGCAAGAAAAAGATATAGTCGATTACATTGTTAAGTGCAGCCAAATGTTCTATGGACTTACCATCACAGATGTTCGAGGCCTAATTTACGAAGTAGCGGTGTTAAATAGAATAAAAGTACCAGACAAATGGCACGAAAAAAAGCTCGCAGGTATTGAGTATTTATATAATCTCAGAAAAAGAGATAATCGATTATCGTTGAGAACTCCAGAGGGTTGCAGTTTGAGCAGAGCGACGTCTTTTAACCGCCATAATGTTGGTGTATTTTTCGATAATTTGGAAAATGTGATGGCTAGACATGTTTCCTTTGGAAATGGCACCAGAGTTTTTAATTTGGACGAAACAAACAAGGTCACTAGCGCTGAACGGGGAACCTTAACAACAACTTGTTATATTGTCAGCGCTTTGGGCAATCCCCTGCCGCCAGTAATTATATTTCCAAGGGTCCACTTCAAGCAGCATATGATTGCAGAGGCTCCCACTGGAACCTTAGGTCTAGCTACACCATCCGGTTGGATGAACTCTGAATTGTTCGTGAAAACCATGCAGCATTTTATAACCTATTCAAATAGCAGCAAAGTCAACCCTGCTCTGCTCATATACGATAACCACGAGTCGCACATTTGCATAGAAGCCTTGAATCTAGCTAAAGAAAATGGTGTGACAATTTTGACAGTACCGCCGCATTCAACAGGAAAACTACAGCCATTAGATGTCGGAATTTTTGGGCCATTCAAAACGGCATATAACAAAGCTGTAGATAGTTGGATGTTGAGAAATCCAGGGAAAACTTTCTCGATATATGAAGTAGCTGGATGTGTCAGGGAAGCCCATATGAAAGCTATGACACCCGGGAATATTTGCGCTGCTTTCAAAGCTACTGGAATATTCCCCTTCGACAGAAATGTTTTTACTGATCTAGATTTTGCTCCAAGTGAGGTTACTGATCGACAAGTTAATGTGGAAAATAATCAAAATGAGATTAATAGGCCTCTTCAAGATAATGAATCAAGAACCCCATCGCCATCAATATTAGAGTTTTCCTGTCCTGGTTCAACTCAAGATGTTCAACTTACCGAACCTGGTGCTCCAAGCACTCACGTTGATGGAACCACATCCCCACCGCCGTGTGAAGTACAACCCCTTGGAACTCCTCACAAATATAGTCAAGCTGGTATCACATCATCTACAATTGTGGATTTGACTGCAACTGCATCTAATACCACCTCCTCAAATGTGGAAAAAGGATTCGTAAGTCCATTTCAATTTCGAGGGCTACCTAAAGCAGGTCCGCGAAAAGTTGGAAGAGCACCACGACGAAAAGGGAAATCGATGATTGCGACTGACACACCAAATAAAAATGAAATACAAATGAGAGAAGATGGAAAGAAACGCAAACAGAGAAAGGCAACTGCAAAAACAAAGAAAAGAAAAATTTTACAAGAGAGTTCCAGTGAAAATGAAGATAATCTAAGTATTTATTCTGAAGAGGAACCAATATTTGAAGATGAAGAAGATGATTATGAGATGGTGGATCCTAACAATTTACCTGCACTTCAAAGTTTGCCTATGGAAGGTGATTTTATTATTGTTGAATTTCAAGTTAAGGGAAAACGAATTTATTATATAGCCAAAGTTATAGGAGAACAGAAAAATGAGACTGAAGTGAGTTTTCTTAGAAGATCTGACAAAAATAATTTTCACATGCCAAACGTGCCAGATATTGCCACGGTTGCATTAAATGACATTAAGATGATTTTACCAAAACCTAAATGTTCTGGTAACACAAAAAGAAAACAGTGTATGTATCACTTTGACGTGGATTTTTCTAAAATTGATTTACGTTAATTTTATGTTTGTTTTCACGTTTGACCATTTAGGTCCTACAGCTCAAAGAAAGAGTTTAATTTTGTTAATTTTTAGGTTTAGGAAAACCTATTAAGAAAGAGTTTAATTTGTTAATTTTTAGGTTTAGGAAAACCTATTTATATGTTAATTAAAATTTGATTGTGAATTCTTCATAAGACTATTTTCACATAAAAGACTGTCTAGTAGTACAAAGACAAATTAGTATAAGTACAACTACTTTGTCATACATTTTTCTATGTTGATTTATGTCTTAATTTTATATTTGTTTCCAAGTTAAACCAATTATTAAAGTTCAAAGAAGGCGTTTATATCTGTTAATTTTTAGGTCTAAGAAAACCTACCTATTTTTATGTTCATTGAAATGTCATTGTTAATTTGTCAAACGTTTTGTCATAAAAGACTGTCTAGTAGTACAAATAAAGATCTCATAACATACAAATTGGCGTCTTTTACTGTTTTTTTTTCAATTGATCCAGTCTGCCCCTGTCGATTCACTGTCACCCATGCATTGATCCAAAGTGACCCATTCCCGGGTCAGAGTGGATCGTTTCTGAATTTTTTAAAAAGTGCCTATAACAGGTAATTTTATATAACACACACTATGAAATGACTTTTTCTTTATAGATTAGATACTCATATTATCATTCAATTTCAGACATGTATGATTTGGCCTTAAACTTCAGAGTAACATGTCTTTAAAAAAAAAGTGATTCACTGTTACCCACTCTCCCTTATAGTACAGATGCCAGCTTATACTGACTATTGGGCAAGAAAAACAAGATACCCTCTCATAGCTGATCTTATGCCTCTCAAAAAGTATCAACAAATACGTCGATATATTCATTTTGTTGATAATACTTTGGAAGATTCAGACCGTTATTTCAAGATTCGCCCCCTAATGGAGAAAATACGCAAAAATTTTCTGAAAATTGAAGAAGAAGGAAAATATTCCATTGACGAGATGATGATACCTTGTAAAGGTCGTAAAGCAGGTAAACGAAAGCAGTACGTAAAAATGAAACCTAAGAAATGGGGGTTTAAGAATTTTGTCCGTGCGGGTGTTTCGGGTATCATCTACGATTTTATTCTGTATGGTGGCGACGATACCTTTCGTGGACTGACTTTTTCAGAGAAAGAAGCTACAATTGGTTTAGGAGGTATGGTAGTGCTTGCATTGTGTCAAACTATAAAGAAAAAGCCGGCCATTGTGTATGCTGATAACTTTTTTATGTCGCCTGAACTAACATATATTCTGCGGGAAGAATACGGGATCCTTAGTCTAGGAACAATAAGGACTAATCGTCTCAGAGGCTGTCAAGAGTTATTGCCAACTGACAAACAATTAAAAAAGAAGAAACGCGGTTCTAGCGCCCAGGTGGTTTGCAATAAGAATAAGTTGGCAGTCGTAAAGTGGAACGACAATAAAGTGGTTACACTTATTAGCACCTACATAGACTCGTACCCCTTAGAAACAATCAAACGATACGATAAGGATGAGAAAAAGAAAGTAGATGTAGAATGTCCTCAAGTGGTCAAACATTACAACAAACATATGGGAGGGGTCGATTTAGCAGATATGTTGATATCGTTATATAGAACTCCCTTCAAAAGTCACCGTTGGTACTTGGGAATATTTTCACAACTTGTTGATATATGTATAAATAACGCTTGGCTCCTACATAGAAGAGATGGGAAGAAGACTTCATTGAAAGATTTCAGATTTGAATTGTTTGATGGGTTGTCTAAGTCTAATAGAATAGGAACAAACCAAAACGTTACAGACGATATAGGCGAGAATCTGAAAATCAATAAACCAGTCTCAGTCAGACCAACTGATAGCGTCAGATTTGATAACACAGGTCATCTTCCAGAAGCAGGTAATGAAACAATGCGTTGCAAATATTGTTGCAATTATTGAAGAGTGGAAGAACATCTGTCTACTGTATAAAATGTAACGTACATTTGTGTTTTGTTGTGGGAAAAATAAAACGTAATTGCTTTCGTAATTTTCACCTAAAATAATAAAGAATAATTTAAATATTTCCTCCTTTTTTTGAAATAAATTTATAATAACCTGAATAATGTCCTTGGTAGTGTACACCAAAATGTACAAACAATTTATTTATAATATTTCTGTAAAATTGGCAGTGTACATTGTGATGTACTTAAGTTTTCTCGAAACCTAGGATACCTAGATTTTTATTTTTATTTTTCTCAAGTTGTCCATTCATAAATTAAACAAAATTTATCAATAATTTCCTTTTTTTTTTCATATTTTTAGTTCTTGCCAAGTAAAGGGTTAAGAATGCCCATGGGCTTAAAAAACGCACCCTCGACCTTTTAAAGGGTCATGGATAATGTTTTACGTGGTTTACAAAATAAAATATGTTTAGTATATTTAGACGACATAATAGTTTTTAGCACTTCACTTCAAGAACACATTGAAAATTTGGAAAAAGTCTTTAATAGGTTACGAGAATCAAATTTTAGAATACAAATGAGTAAGTCGGAATTTTTGAAAAAGGAAACAGCATATTTAGGTCATGTTATAACCCGCGATGGAATAAAACCAAATCCCGACAAGATATCCGCTATACAAAATTATCCTATTCCGAAAACAGCTACGGAGATAAAACGATTTATAGGACTCGTAGGTTATTATAGAAAATTTATTCCTAATTTTGCTAGAATTA
The DNA here is from genome assembly GCA_030704555.1 of Heliconius charithonia. NCBI lineage: Eukaryota > Metazoa > Arthropoda > Insecta > Lepidoptera > Nymphalidae > Heliconius > Heliconius charithonia. The sequence continues at coordinate 180,309 of JALPMF010000042.1, forward strand.
CAAAACCAATGACTCAATGCTTAAAAGAAGGATATAAAATTATTTTAAACCAAGATTACACAAGATTTGCTTCGAAAAATGTAAGAAATTATTGACTAATGATCCCATCCTACAATACCCCGACTTTTCTAAAGAATTTATATTGACTACGGACGCTTCTAATTTAGCTATAGGCGCTGTACTTTCACAGGGACCTATTGGTTCAGATAAACCCATCGCATATGCCTCTAGAACTTTAAATACGAGCGAAATTAATTATAGTACAATTGAAAAGGAATTATTAGCGATAGTTTGGGCTACAAAGTATTTCCGCCCCTACTTGTTTGGAAGAAAATTTAAAATTATGACTGACCATAGACCACTTCAGTGGATCATGAACATTAAAGAACCCAATTCCCGACTGACTCGATGAGGGTTAAAATTAAGTGAATATGACTTTTCTGTAATATACAAACAAGGTAAATATAATTGCAATGCCGATGCTTTATCCCGTATAGAGATTCATAATGAAGAAGCGAATTCAATTGCAGTAAATTGCTCAGAAGAATCCCTTTCGAACTCAAATACAGCAACCGTACATACTGACTCGGAAAACCCCATTTTAGAAATTCCTATGATTGACGACCCGTTAAATAAAAAAATTTATCATCGTGATCGAATGAAAAAGGCTTATAATGTTACTAACGACTCTTCTTTACACCAACGAACCCAAATAATTGAAAATTTAAATAAAAATAGGGAACCTGAGACTATTTACTTACCCGACCAACAGATATTCATACGAAACCCTAAATCATCTCGACAAAAATTAGCCCCTCGCTTTACTCACGATAATGTTTTGGCAGATTTACCAATACACATTTACACAAAGAAAAAACGATTACCTATTGCGAAAACGAGAATAAAAAGAGTACCTAGTAGTGCTCGATTGTTAGCCGATTTTAAAGAATAAAACGCTTTCGTTTTTTCAAGTACATATTAAATTTCTTAAAATTAAATTAGAAACCGCTTCACAGTAGCTTAAAACTTTTGAGTTTAACCGTGTTAAGAGAGGACTCATTGATGGATTAAAATACTGACAGTAATAAAAAGTATTTCGGGAAATCTCGACTACACGGATGCCATAAGGTATGATAGAGCCATTAATTTACTAGAACAAAATACAGAGGGAATTAGAAATTTAATGAAAAGTTAACGAGTATTAATATTAAACTTGGAGACTTTGAAAATTATTTCATTATTATATTTGTCATATAATTGTAATACTTTTAACTTTGGGAGATAACATAAAAAAAATTAAATACGTTATATAATAAAAATGAACTTTTAGACATTAGTTTTAGAGACTATTTTGAAGTAATAAAGGTAGGCTATTATTATAACGCTAGAGATATTATTTTAGTTTTGAAGTTTCCAATTGTTTTCCTGAAAATACATCCTGTATCATTTATACTCTGTACCTAATATAAATCGCCACATCCTCATTCCTCCTTACCCTTACCTGGCAATTCACGAAAAAGATTTTATGTACATAGAAGCTGAATGCCTGAAGATCGGTGAATCATATTTATGTGATCTTAATGTTAATTATCTACAAGGAAAACAGCCGGATTGTATAGAGCGTCTTATTACAACTCAGCAGCTGCAAAGTTCCTGTCTATACGCATCGATTATTCTTACTACAGAAGCATTGGAAATTATCAATCTAACTAATATTAATATGACAAAGGGAGGCAATTCTAAATGACACTAAAATATAAATTCGATAAATTTAACTGAAATCTTTGAAGCAAATAAGAAATTTTCCGCACAGCAACTTTCTTTATCATACAACAGTTCCATTTTATGGAATTATTGTAATGGCAATTATATTATGCATCATCTTTATAGTTGCCAAGAACATTAAGAAAAGTAAAAAGCCTAAGCTATAGAGTGAAGAAAATTCTCCAAAGAAGAGGCCTGCGCTCAAGATCCAGTAGAGCATATTCTTCAGCACTATTCGAGATCCAAGGACACTGAATAGGTGCTGTTCTTCAGGAGGGAGGTGTTACGTTCCCACACAACCCGGGAATCGCTGACTTAGGCTTTCCACAACGTTCCCACACTTATTTCCCACACTTAGCATAGAGATCTTAGAATTGTAATAATCTGTTATTTGAATCCTCGCATCATTTTTCACCCATTGTACTAATTAACATTAAAAATAAATGTAATAAAATAAATCATTCTTTTCTCCAACTTTGAGCAAGTCTCACCTGTTTAGTAATAAGTTAATTTTAATAAAGTATTTTAAGTAAATCGGTTTTTTTTTGGAACCTACGCTGCCACCGTACTTAATTTAGTACTATCCTTCCTTTTTCTGTTTGTTGGTTTTGTTTTGGTGTGGTATGCATGTCTATAATTTTGTTATAGATGTCTGAAAAAAAATCTGAGAGACGACGACGTTGAATTTTAGTTGCGGCAGTTGCAAGATGGCGCTATTTCTGAAGATGATTTGTTAAATATTTAGGAAACGACGGCGCTGCGGCCAATAATAATACTCAAAACGACGAAGTTCTTCCCGATCCACCTTTGATTGTAGACGATGCTCTACCATCAAGTAGTTGTATTATACCCATGCAACCCTTACATCATATTCAGAGACTGATATGGAAAAGACAGCCGATGATATATAATAAAAATACATATTACAAATAAATACACTACATTTCGTGGCTCAGAAGATTATCCTGAATGTGTGTCAGATACCGTTTCAATATTTTTCATACTTTTTCACTGAAGAGTTTTAAGTACATATTGTAAGCGAGACAAACAGGTACGCTGTACAAAACAATATTACACTAAGAGAATTGAGGAAGTATTTAGAAATATTGATCCCATGGATTCATATTTGGACAGATACAGAATACATCTTCTAGACGTCGCTAAAATAAACTCTTGGGTTCTATACAAATCGGTTGAGACCAAAAAGGGATTTGAACCAAGAAAATTCATGAATCTGGCAGAGTTTATGACAGAGCTTGCTGATGTACTAAGTGGTGCCGTGAGTCAACCCACTAGAGGACGTCCAAGTAACAGTAGTATCGATGCCGCAGGACACCAAGAAAAAAGAACAAAAGGATGCAAGTTCGACCGGCTGTTGACGTTCGTCGTGATAATGGTTCCAAGAAAGGTAACGACTGCTTCAATCTCTTTCATACCGACTAAAGAATTTTTACGTCTATTTTGCGTAGTGTACCAAAATTGAATCATTAAGATTTTTCAATAAAATCCATATAAGATATGATTTATATATTTTTTTTATATTTTTCCCGATTTCCACTCATTTTAAATATATATCATTAATTCATGCATTTTAGGGTTAAATTCATTGCTTATTCTAAAAGTGTAGTGAGAATTAACCCTTAACTGCTCGCATGGAGTCAACGCTCTTAATATGCGCTAAAGTACACACACTAGTACTACTACTACTACTATTTTAGGCCGCTGCTGGTGAAGGACACCCCGCTGTTCTCTTGAGCCGTGACCCTGTGCGAGTACTTACGTAACTTTTTTGAGAAAGGTAAGATTTTTATATTCTATTGTTTTTATTTAGATATTGATATAACTTTGAATGAAATATTATAGTGAATGATAATTTCTATAGTTTTACTGATTTAGAATCTTTTTTTGTATTTTTCGTACAAATATGTTATTTACATAGGTCTTTTCTTATTCCTCTGTTATGGATGCAAGAGACGAACGTATTGCACATTGGTTACTGAATGTACGTGATGAAGAACAGGATGTGGGGGATTCGGATTCAGAGTCGGAAGCAAAGGAAGTCCTTCATAGTGAACACGACACAGCTAGTGAAATTGAGGAAATTTCAAACGAATTGCCGGACTACGGGGAAGATGACTTTACAAATCAATCAAGGTGCCAATTTTAATTTTTCGAGACAATTGCAGAAATGGCCCTAAACAAAAACGGTATAAGGAGCCGCACTCAAATGCAGTTAGAACCCGTGCACATAACATCATATTGCATTTGCCGGGTGTCAAACGAGCGGCAAAGTGGTCCAATAGAATGCTTCAGTTTATTTTTTACCGTAAATATTTTAAATTTACTTGTTACGAATACAAATAAATACAGAAATCAAAGGCCAATTTCAAACATACCAAGATGCAAAAAGTACAGCTGTTAAAGAAATGAAAGCCTTCTTAGTTTTGTTGATAACGTCTGGGTTACTAAGAGCGTCGCATCTAAACTACATAGATCTCTGGGCAATTGATGGTAGTGGTGTCGATATGTTTCACCGAACTATGAACTATCAGCGATTTTCTTTTTACGGGTGCTCCGGTTTGACGACAAATCAACTCGGTCTAAGCGTCAAAAGACTGACAACTTAGCCCCTATACGTGCGCTATGCGATATGTTGGAAACAAAATATAAAGAAGCTTATATCCTGAGTGAGAATGTAACAATTGACCAACAGCTAACTGCATTCCGTGGTCGATTCAAAGCCAAAGTATATATGCCAAGTAAGCCGAATAAATACGGAATAAAAATCCAGGCCCTAGTGAATTCAAAAACTTTTTATTTCTTGGGGTTTGAAGTTTATTCTAACAAACAACCAGTAGGCCTTTACCAGGTCTCTAACAGCCCAAGCTACATAGTAAAACATCTTGTACAACCAATAAAAGTACAAGGTATACAAGAGAGTACAATTTGCTACTGATTTGTTAGACCTGTCCTATAAACCGTCTTCAATGCATAATGACGCAGACATTGACCAAGTGTCTGGTGATAAGAAAAAGCCTGCTAGAATTACTTATTATGATAGCACAAAGGGTGGAGTAGATACTAATGACCAATCATGTGGGACATATAATGTTGGAAGGAGAAGCAAACGTTGGCCATTAGCATTATTTTTAAATTTTTTGAATGTTACATGCATAAATGCATTGGTTGTACACAAAGCGTACACAAAAAATTTACGTACTCACGTGTGGCGTCTATTCTTGTGATAATTTGCAACGGAACTCTTTGAAAGTCATCAAAACCGTCGAACCAACGTCAACTCAACTAAGAAAGAAGTACATGGTTTGGAAACCCCACCTGCTCCACCTACCACTAAACGTGGGCGGTGCTATAATTAAATGCCCGAGAAAGTGACCGAAAAGTATCCACAAAATGCAGTAAATGCAAAAAGTTTTTGTGTAATTCTTCATTGTTTACTGCCAAAAGTGCAATAACGATGATTGCCATAGTTCCTAAATATTCATGAAATTTTAATGCATGATCTCATGTTGTGTCAAAAATGAAAGTTGTAGAAGTTTATATTTAAGTTATTTTTATGCCTTAGAAGATTTTATTTTAAGTTGTGGTTTTATGTCTTATAGATTAAATAAAGTACTTTCATTATTAACACGTTGCCTTGTACTTTCATTATTAACACGTTTATTAGTACTTTGGGTACGGTTGTCGTGACGTCCAATTTTTGATTTCGGCCAAGCTGTTTCGTTTTATGTACTTACAAAGAATTTACAAATTATTATCAATAAAGCTTTCGAATTTACTGAATTTCAGCATTGCATTATTTTTAATGCACGGACGTGACAGCTAGACGTGCATTACAAATAATGCATATACGTAGTAGCAAAAACGTCATCCGAATTTTTCGTTGGTTCTTGTTATTGTTTTGAAGTGAAAATGCCTCTAAAACATCTATTTGATGAACAAATGCGACGTATTTTGGAAGAAAGTGATGGCGAAGACGAATTCTCGCGCCAACTAGAAGATTTGGACTCACACGATGAAGACGATTTAGAATCAGGTACATACGTATATAATGCACAAGATATCCTTATGCTTTCGGTGGAGGAGGATCTGATTAGTATTCAACAATTTATTGATATTACTAATACACAGAATGTAAACGCCGCTATTGCACAATCGGGTAACATAACCGCTTCTGCTTCTGATAATGACTAGCTTGAATGCCACCCTGCTAAGTCTATTTCTCAGCCGGATGAAGTAAATACTGGTAGTTCTGGTTTGCCTGCTGATGCTTTATTCCACACATCCCCCAACTTAGTACTGAATGGCAGAGGGAGATAAGGAGTTTGCCACGGCAAGTTTTTACTGGTTATAATGAAGGCAAACGCCAGGAACAGTTATTTTCTGATCAGACTTATGGACGATTTTCACCCACATTTTCGATGAAGACATAATTGAGTTTATGGTAGTCGAAACCAATAGATATGCTTTGCAAACCACAGTGAATGATATGAGGCCCAACAGTCGTCTAAGGAGATAGAAACCAATAACAGGAGATGAAATGAGAAAGTTCTTAGGTGTTTTTTTACTGACGGGAGTCATTAATTTTCCAATGCTCAAAAACTACTGGAAAAAGGACAAATTATACTATCATCCACTTCTTCACGAGATAAATATGTCCTATAATAAATTCGCGCTGATATAAAAATGCTGGCATTTTGTAGATAACGAAGCCCCACGTAATGAAAGCGACCGTTTATATAAAATACAGCCACTCATCGACAAACTAACAAAAAACTGGCGAAAAATATTTACCCCCGGAGAATGTATAGTAGTCGACGAGTCGATGGTTGGTTTTAGGGGAAGAATTAGTTTTCGAACTTACAACCCGCAGAAATCTCATAAGTACGGCATAAAAATTTATAAATTATGTGCTGATAGTGGTTATACCTGGAGTTACCGCGTTTATTCTGGTCAAGACGACCAAATAACTGGATTAGATAAACCGGGGTCAGTTGTTGTTAGTTTGTGCACAGATTTGCTTAAAGAAGGAAGAATCATGATAACGGACAATTACTACACTAGCATACCTTTAGCAAGGTACCTAAAAGAAAAAGGCACAGATTTATGTGGAACAATACGCAAAAACCGTCGAGAACTGCCCCAATAAGTGGTTCAGCAACGTTTAGAAAAAGGTCAAATTTCTGTGCAGCAGAACAACTTTGCGACCATCCTAAAATGGCATGATAAATGGGATGTACTTATGTTGTCGACGTGTCACAACCACGAAATGCAAATGTCAACTGGTTTAAGAAGAGTTTTGAAGCCTACTATGGTGCTGACTGATCAACTAGCAAGTTACAATTCGCCAGCGAGGAAAACTTCTGTTTGGTATAAGAAAATTGCTGTGGACCTTGTTTCTATAAATAAGTGTAGTGAATGCCATTCTGATTTATAACGAGTTACATCCACAGTCAAAATTGAAGGTTCTGGATGGTCATCAAATCATTATAAAGAAATTACTTAAGGTTGAAACTGAGAACTGTTCAAGTTCCAGTTCTGCGAGTTCTTTGCGTCCTACAAGTCACAAGCTAACGAAAATACCCAAGAAAGAAAAAAATGGCAAAAACGTTGTGCCAGATGCTACAAAAAGCTGAAAGAATCGGGATTCACAGCTACTGATGCAAGAAAGAAAACTTCACAAGTTATAACTGAGTGCATTCCATGTAAAAAACCATTTTGCTTGCAAACCAATGTTATAACGAATCTCACTAATTGCCAGTGGACTTTGTTCAAATAATAATGCTTTTCAATAAACCAGTTCATGATACCAACCAATAAAAAAAATTGGCGGGATATAGGTGTTTTATTATTCCCAATTCACTGCTCATACGTCTGCAAAATATTATAGACGTAGCTCTCACGTCCAGTCTTCAAAACCCCATGCAAAAAGAATAGGCTCGTGCATTATCGATAAAGCACGGGCGTCACAGCAGCAGCCAAAAATGCATTATATATAATGCACGGACAGGCAATTCGCTTGTTTCATTAAAAAAAACGAATCATCAAATTTCATCCATACAAATTAGGGTCACCACGGACCCCATGCGAGCAGTTAAGCGATTTTATTCGTGGTTAAACGCTCACTAGGACCAGGGATTTTCAAACTTTCAAGACAACGGAAAACATATACCAATAATTTTTATTTCATAGAACATCATATAAAATAATAATAAATCAAACACGCTACACGAATAGAGTTTTATTATAAATATCATTAAAAAAATGGCCAAGTGAAATGACTGATGTGCATTATTTTAATTATTTTCGGGCAACACAATTTACGTTTCCTTGTATGAGCTCGCATCTCCCACAACCACAAAACCAGTCAACAAAACAAACCACACAACTTCGATGATATGATAGTAAATAATCGTCAAAATCTAAATTCAAACTTTTTAACTGGACTTATACACTTTTGGAAACCTAAGGTTTGAAGTTGATCACATAGCAGTAGCGGTCACAGGTGAACTGATACCGACCTTACTTCCTCTGGCGCGTATATGTCAGGGATTCTTACCAAATGGCAATTATTAAACTAAGACGAAGTGCATATTTTTCGTTAGTTTGATATTAACAATCTGTAAAGAAAAGTCAATATATTTTGTTTTTTTTTTACATTTAGCCAAAAAAAAACTTAATGTATTGAGTTTGCTTTAACAAACGTTAAAAAAAAGACAAATAATTTTAGTCTTGTAATTAAAGGAGAAACTCTCAATGTGGAGGAATTAGCAACTTTCTTAAAACTATAGAATCCAAACTCCAATGGAAGACTACTGGAAGCACTTGCAGACAAACTCGGCACCGCCGCGCTCGCAGTTACTAAAGTATGGCAAATGACTGTTGATACTGCCCGATACATAGACTTCCTCGAGATTATCTACGAGATAATTTTAAAGATGCAGCTATTATATTATTATTACAGTTGCTTCACAATTTGTATATTATATAATGGTTTGTCCGACAACATGGACAATGTCATAGTAAAACATAAGATAGAAACGAGAAGTTTTCGCCTCCAAAAAGTTATAAATCCTTGACAAGTAAAGCCTATTACACTGTTCAACAATATTTACAAGATAAAGATGTATAAATTATACCGTTGACTTTGAAAAGAGCAACTGTTGAGTTTCTTCTCAGCAGAGCTGCCTTCGGAACCGGTGGTAGCTGGTGAAAGACCAGTGAGCTTTGTCAGTTTTATGTCCGCGTCCATTTGAGGATATGGCTCTTAGTTTTGCATCTTGTCTAATAAAGATATTTAAGCGGTACATAAGTTCCTTAACCATCTGTCAATTACAATATTCGATTCACAATAGCCTCATAGGCAAATAATTCTCTAGCTTTCCTCAATGTTTAACTCATAAGAAATCCCAGTAGAAAATTCAATGGATACTTTAATGCTGGGTGTGTCACCACCAACTTGCATAGTTATCTACTGTTGCCAATTTTTCGTCTCAGAGCCCACTTTCATTAGTTTCCGTCCCCCGACAGCTTTGACGGAAAACACACGACAGGATTGGCTTCTCAACATAATGAGATTTGAGCTTTTGTAATCATTTTTAACAAAAAAACCAGACTTCAAACAGTAAATTTACATGCTGAATGCTAATACAAGATACATATATCGATTTGTTTGAATTGTTAGAATTGGACCAGATTATTAAAAAAACAGACATCGAATTAAGAATCTCCTTCGACTTCCTTGTCAGTTAATAAATATCATATAAATACAATACTAAGTGCTTGTTTCACGTTGTCGCGACATTCATACCATTATTATCCAAATAATATTTGAGAAATATTATTAATATACAAAAAATAAACAAAGAGGTATTTATTACGAGCAAATTCCACAAAATTATCAGAAAAAATCAAAACGACCACATACATATACATCTTCAGAGAGAGATTTATATCGTCTATATAAGGGCAGCATTAAGGGCCCTTAATTTGAGTTCTTTATATGGTGTATTTTATTCCACTCGTTGAGCCTTTTTATTTGGCATCCATTTTGGAGTGATCGTCAGAAATAAATAAACTGCCATATTTTTTAAACGGCTATTATAGATGAAGATATGATAGTGTACTGAAATTGTAATAATTTGATTTTTTTCCTTCTTTACTATACTTTTCCTTGAAAATAAAATAAAAATATATTATTTTATATTCAAGGGAAACATACAGTTAAATAAAATATTAAATTAGAAAACAAAAAAACCAATCACATACAACCAACTGTGCCCTGACTGAAATCGAACTAGATCAATATAATAAAACTAAGATGCTCCATTCTCAATTTGAATTTTACTTTCAATTTTTATACGTATTATATGAAGCTGTTTAATCGAAACAAGTAAAAAGTTCGATTTAAAATTAAATCATTCTTTTGAAAACATCGAAAGCAACATTACTCTCAATAGACAAAAAATTAACATTAACAACCCTCCGACCACTACCCTTATCAGTTTGATCAATGATCAGTAATAGAATAACGTTTGACAACCACAGAACAACGAACAGAAGAATATTTGAAAAAAATATTTTAGAACAAAAAAAACTCGTTTTTCTAACATACTTCTTCGGCATATTGGTTTTTTTTTTCAAGTTCTCTGAATACACTGCAGAGAACTTAGTGCTCAACACAATATTCTTAATTTCCTTGAATTAATTAGTCTTTTGAATTTTTTTCAACATTGTAAGGGAAATTCCTTAACCTAGACAAAGTTAAAAAGGGTCATTTCAAATAGTATGAACAATAATATAGCCAAATATTTTATTATTGTTCATATTATTTTGTATGTAGATTATAGACCAAAAGCAATAGAAATAATAATTATAGATAATAAAAAAAACCTCTTTAATAACTTCAAACCAAAGTAACCTTTTAATTTAATCAATGAAGTTTGAGAACCACTGAACTAAAGGTAAAATAAAAAATGATTATATGTTGTCCCAGTAGTGGTTTGAAGATGGGAATAATAAAACGAGCAGCGTCACATACTGTTTAGTTCATACGACTGACCATGGCTAACGAAACCGTCTCTTTATAAATATTTGAATAAACATATAAACAAAAAGAAAAGAAGATACCACCGGTTCGGAAGGCAGTTCTGCTGAGAAGAAACTCAACAGTTGCTCTTTTATATAATGTATTTATCCATATATTATATAAATCAATGTGTGATGAATTAATTATTAACTATAATTAAATTGACAATAACATACTCTTCTAATGTACTAAAATAAGTATATGACAATAGATAGAAATATTCCATATGGTCTTGCTCGTGCTGTTTAACAATATATATGCTCTATCTATATCAACTTTCCGCTTTAACCAAAAATAGCAACTAGGCAAGACTTAGTGTCGTAACACTCCGAACCATTCAGTGTTAAAGATGGTGAAACTTAACGCCGCGATATCTTACCAGAGCAGCGAAATTAACATTAACTATTGCTTTGATAAGGATGGAACCTTCAACCTTGAAATATTACTTTCAAACACTGCTCTACAAAGGCAGTAAATAAAAAAAGGAATCTGCCATTTTTGTGATATGACAACGACCTTGACACTCCATTCAATATGTAGGATATGAAAATTAATAAAAAAGACGGCTTCACGCTGTATCCCGCACACAGAAGGGTAGGCAGAGGGATGGGATCCTAATGGTAAGACACTCCGTTCCTCACTTTTCGCCGAATTCCGGAGGCATTGCGTGTTGAGTGGCGGAACTCAACGCCGCCCTCTGCCTCGACACTAGAGCGAGGGAATGGAAATGTAAATTTAAGTAAATATTTCATTTCCCCGAGTGAGAATCGAACCCACAACCAGTCGTAAGCCCACAAGGTTTGTATTCATACTTTGTGCCTGTGCGCCACGACTGGCCTCTGATAACAATTCATACTAATATATAGATATTAAAAAAAAAGGGTAATTTGACGTTTGAAAAATAATATTACAGTTCTATGGAAATAATAGTTACTCGTCAATCTGATTTTTACTAGAAAATATAAAAACATATATTCTTTGAGATTCCTAACACAAAAAAATCGTAACACGTTAAAAAATAAAAACACATTAGAAAAAAAACATGTCTACTACACTACTTACTACTACTACTACTACTACATAAAACTACACTTCTACATAAAACTTCTACAGTTCTACAGTTACGTATCGGGTTGCGGAACACAACGCCAGGAAAATTAAATAATAGTTCTTTAACGTAAATGAGAATTATATCTAAACATATTTTTTAAGAGAAAATCAGTTTTTCATGAATTTAATTTAATAAAAAAAATTAACTTTTATAAAAAAAATTAACTTAAAGTTAAGTTAACTTAAAGTTTAATAAAAAAAAATACTTACAGCAACCATTCTTAGATATATAAATTACATTTCATTATTTCTTAACAATTAAAAAAAACAAAAATTGCGTCAAACAGTAACACAACCCACAACCAAGTTATAAATTTATATTAATAATAACACTATTAATACTAATAATAATAACTAAAATCCCATTACTGGTACAAACAAATAGCAATTAATCATATTAGAACAATCTCACTAATCTAAAATATATTTTTTGTATGTTCTTAGTTCTTCCTGTTCCAAATTAGGCTCGGGTTAAGTAAAAGAAAATATATTTCTTAAATTAATAACATAGGTAAGAGAAAACAATATAAATTATAAAGATATGATCCACTGATAAAAGTTATTAAAAAGACGAATGGTTAGATTATCACAGACTATACAATACAAAAAAACTATTGCATTAGGTAGTTAGTTCCTGACATTAGTGAGATTGTACTGTTTGTACTATAAATAATTGTTAATATATTAATTTTAAATCTTAACTTTATATCTTCAAAGGCTGCTCTCGTACAACACAGCATATCTATAATGTGAACAATAAACAGACATTATTATTTATGAAAAACTGAAATCTTCACGCTGTATCCACTGGGCGTAGGAATTTCACTCAACAAATATTGCCCCAAAAATAAAAAACCGGACAAGCGCGAGTGTGGGCTCGCCCTCCGAGGAGGGTTTCGTACAAAAATATTTATTTAATAATTCTAGGTCTACTGGAAGTTCCCTATTAATTTTGAGACCACATTTTTTTTTAAAGTAAATATAGAAATATATTTTTTTCATGAAATCAAGGGACCGTATCTGATCTGAGTATATGGTTTGAATTCCAACTCTATATTTCCAAGCATTCCTGAGATAAAGCCTCTTGACAAACAAACAGACAAAGTTATCTTATAAGAATTCTTTTTCTCCTGTAAATATATGGAACCTTATAACCAACATTTACACATATATATTTGTTCAAAGACAATATCTCTAGATACACTAATGAGAGCCGGTAGTGATAGCTTTAAGGTAAGACACCTTCATTTACTTTAGTTACTTTACTTTTCTTACTTGTTGCATGAAGTGGGAATCGAATCTACTACTACTACAGTTGTGTTTAACGTCACGCCATGGCCATGGATATCAAATGTTTGTATTTGATAGTTGTCGTTAAATAAATACCAATAAATATAATATCGTATTTTAATAAATATCCACATACTGTAACAAGAGAAAGTAATTATTAATAAGCTCACCAAACGCCCGCCGCGGTGGCTTCGCCCGCAGCAGCTTCGCCCGCTCCTGTCCCCTTCGCTCTCTGTAATAAGCATTGAAAAACATTGTCATTTTATGTTCTTGTCATTTTATTTGTATTCAAATTGTATTTTTTTCAATGATGAAATTATATTATTTTTGAGTGTGGACACAGAAAATTTAATGTTGAGTGTTCTTATTAATATTCATCGCCTTTGGGACAGGGAAATGTAATTATATAATCTTAATTTTTAAAGTAGTTTTTATCTAAAATTTTCAGCTTATGAAATATGTATATCATATAAAATAAAAACAATTAAAATTAAATTAGCTTCACGCTATGTCTCGCACACAGCAGGATAGGCAGGGGGAATCTAGTGTTAAGACACTCAGTTCCCCACTTTCAGCCGAATTTTGGAGGCATTGCGTGTTGAGTGGCAGAACTCAACGCCGCGCTTTGCCTCGACACCAGAGCAAAGAAATGAAAATATAAATTTAACTAAATATTTCATTCAGTTCAGTCGATTTTACCATACACACTCTGTCACACTTTGTACCACTGCGCCACGACTGGCCTCATACATGGAACTCAATATCAAATCCTTCTAGCATTCGACAGAAAAGTGGAATATTAAAAATGTATAACTAGGTTCCCAGATTTCCCCCTCTGCCTACCCTGCTAAGTGTGGGATACAGACTGAAGCTAAAAAAATCTTACATATACCTTTCACAGTTCTTTAGATATGAACATCATTGGAATTTTTCTAAAGGACTAGTTCAGTCAACTTTTTTCTGGATTTTGGTTAGTTTCAATATTTGTCATTCTTTTAGCTCTTCTGTATTAGGTGTAAGAAGCAGCTGGTACACGAACAACACTCAGTACGACACAGGAGACAAGCAACGCCGGATACTTGCAGTTGTGTGTTCCAATACATTTCACTGCCATCTGAAAAAAAAGATTATTTAAATTTACAATCATGAGTACAAAGTTTAGGCACTACTTTCTGTCCCAATTTGAAGGTTCCCAGGTTACCAGAGCAAGAAAGTTTATACAACCCATCACTAGAAGTAGGAATCAAACCCACAACCGTCAGACTGTACTACTAGGCTATAGCAGTTTTTATAATAAATTTTGATTCTAATCAACAGCTAATAATATATAATAAATTAATCATCACTTTCTATGGGCATTCTTTGCTTACATTATTAGTTGGTTTAACAGTAACACTCCCTTTATACTTTTATCAAAATTAAATAATTTTATTCAAAATGAAAAGTTACAAGGTAAATTTTGTAATTATTAATTAAATTAGCACTGGTTCTATAGTCACTGCTTCAGAACCGAGAAGAACCGGCACAGGAAACTCCGCACAATTGTCCGCACCAAATTTTGGTAAAATTATTAATATTTCCTAACATTCATGCAACATTAATGCAACTGTCGGTATATTGATTTCTTTGAAGTTTTACGGTAACAAATGTTTGGGACTTAAGTTATATGTAGATTGTATGAGTAGCTCGCTTTTGTAAGACTAAATGTAATTGATAAATAGATAAAAGTAGATACAATAAATAAACAAGGTAAGCTGTTTCCACAGCAAAGTGAAAGATATCAATATCAAATATGTTTTAATGGAAACAGAAACATCACTATACTTATAACAACAAGTTAAAAGTAAGTTTATGGTTTTCTCCATACCAACATGAGGTCTCCAGTCTGTATTTCTACCTCTGTGTCCATTCGAGACATGTAATTTTCAGCTGTAAGACCAGACTGTCTTGCAAAACTTGAGAAGTTCACACACAACCAGCAGTAATTTCCAATTGACAAAGCGGACATAATTAAAGTGACTATTAAATAAAACTAATACATTGATTCTCATTAGATTTTAATTTAAAATTTTGTTTATATCATTTTACATTAGAATAATATATTATTTCTTGTTTTATTTAAAGTAAGCCATAAGATTTTCCATAGTAACTATGAAAATTAGTTAGATATTATGGGTACAGTATAAAATTATCCTTTATATGCATATAGAGAAATATGTAAATAGCACTTTTGTTAATGAATTACCTATCTTAAATACAATCTTTTTGTAAAATTATTAAAATAATTTAGCGTTTGGAGAATAAGAGGCAGTGAGATTGAATACTAACTAAGAACCATTTATAACTCCTAATCATTAATTCTTATATTTTATAATTAGAGGATTTATTTACTAAGTCATCTAAGGTTAAAGTTCTAAAGTGGGCTGGAGATGAATGTAAACAAAACTAAGATAATGAGGCAAGGCAGAAACATTGAATATGTCGAAAATTACATATATCTAGGTAAGCAGGTGTCCTTTCCAAAAACTAATAATGAAGAGGAGGTCTTGAGAAGAGCTAACATAGCATGGAAAAGATACTGGTCCTTAAAAGAAGTACTCAAGGGAGACTATAGCATAAAAATTAAAAGAACCATAAGCGAGACTTGTCTACTACCATGCCTGCTATATGGCTCCCAAACGTGGGTCTTCACACACAAAATAAGAAATAAAATAAATACAACTCAAAGGGCTATGGAAAGGAGCATGTTAAGAGTCAAAAAAAAGGATCAAAAAAGGCACAAAAAAATCAGGGACAGAACTAAAGTTACAGATGCTCTGGAGCATGCCCTTAAACTCAAATGGAAGTGGGCCGGGCATGTGGCTCGGCTCACGGACAATAGGTGGACCCTGAGAGCTACCGCCTGGAAGGGACCACCAGGGAAAAGAGGCGTAGGGAGACCCTACAAAAGATGGGCAGATGCGGTAGCCCACGTACAGCAGGTGGGCAGTGGATGAAAGCAGCGAGAGACAAAGAGCGATGGAAGGAGTTGGAGGAGGCCTTCACCCAAAGAGGGGCCCTAGATAACTGAGCTACTATAAAATATTTGTGTTTTATTAATTATGTAGTTTTTAAGTAGTTATAAAACAAGTAAACTGGTGTTACGGAATAAAGGCTTTTTATTTAATTTAATTTCATTTTTATAATTAGAGGATATGAGATATTTCTTTATATGTATATTTTCATTTCTTCGCTCTGGTGGCAAAGCGCGGCGTTGAGTTCCGCCACCCAACATGCAGCAATGCCTACAAATATCGGCGGAAAGAGGGCAATGGATCGAAGCTGTTTTAATTTAACTTTATTTTAGCGTCAGGCCGATTTGATTCATTTCCTGAAGTGGAAAACGAACCCACAATATGTCGCGTTTACAATTACACTGTGCCCCTGTGCCACGATTGACCTCAATCATTCATGATTTTTTAAATATCTTCAATAATAAAGTACTTACTTTAAAAACCGCTCGAATGTTCTTAGACCGACGACACAGCACGTGGTGACTATACATTTTGAAATTACAACTGGAAAAAAAGAAATAATTGTCAAATGCTAATGTCATGGAATAATCTAGAGAATATTAAAATATTTATAGCTTTCATAATTTATAGTTATTATAATTTGAAAAATTCTACACAATTACAATTAACATAGTACGCCATTAATGTGGGTAGGTACTTATAAATTAAATATAATATTGTATTGCGGAGCTAATTTAAGTAGCATGGTTTTTTAAAATTACTTTAAATATTGTTGTAAACGTTATTCTTAAAGATTACATTTCCAAATTAACACTACAAAAACTAAATTGAATTGCCACCTTACTAAATAGAAATTGTAATTTAATGAATATTTTAATTAGATATATCACATAAAATAGCACAAAGTAACGTTAAATTAACAAATGAAGTAAAAAAATTAAAATAATGTTTTAAATCAGTACCTATAAAATAAATTTGAGCAACATTTACCCGATAGTTATCGTGACCCGGCGGAAAAGGAATAACGTTATTCAAAATTATCAAGCAGAAGCAATGTCTATTGTAGGCACAGATAAATAATGCTTTATGATATTTTCACAGATTATAAACCATTTATTTATAGTTATTATATTATTCTTTGTAGTTTTTTACTTAAAATAATAAATATTTCAAAGAGAAATTTGTTAAAATTTGTATGAAATATTTATAAACAAATTTCATTATATTTTATACGTAATATACGCTTGTGATGACGCTGCAACTCCAAGCTTTCACAAACGCTTACATTTAAGTATAACTTAAATGTAAGCAAAGAGTAAAGTTATATATAATGTAAAGATGAAACACATTTGCTGAAATGAGTAAAGAATTGATTCCAAAATCACCACACAAAAAAATCTACACGTGTTTTTAAAAATTTCAAAGTTAAAATATTCTCTGAATTTTTCATAGACGGGAAATGATTTTTTAATGCTCCCATACAATATGAAAGGATCCTGCATGCCAAATCATAGTATTATACACCGCGTAAATATGGTGAGATATGTATATTGTCACTCAATCGAATGATACTGAATAGTAGCGGAACAATTTAATAAAGAAAATCTTTAAAGTGCTATTCTTTAATTGTCTTTCTTGTTTAACTGTTTTTAACCGACTTCTGTAAGAAAAGGATGTTATCAATTCGACTGTATTTTTTTTATGATTTAGTTACCTCTGAACTTTTTACTGGATGAACCGATTTTGATGATTCTATTTTTATTTGAAACCTAGTGCTTCTCGTGTGGTCCTATTTCAATTTGATCCATATCTGATAATGATATCTATGAGAAAATCACGTAAACGTTAAATTTGCATTTATAATGTGATAATTTAGTGATTATTTTTTTATTGGAAAGAATACATTTGAATTTGGTAAAAATTTGATTAGATTCTGACAATCAGATCAGGTTAACATTGAACCAGTTTGTTTTTTTTTTTTGAAACAAAAATATATTTTTCTATAATAATCACACGGAAAATCATTGTTAAAATTGGTGTCAGAAGTGAGATCCCTCATCGTTGGATTTCTTTTTAACCAACTAAAAAAAAAAAGAATGTCTTCATATGCAAAAATGTCAGTATGCGCAGTGCTAATTAAGTTTGAAGTTTTACATAGAATAACCACTCGAAAACGTCCTTTTAATATTTTCCCATCACTTAAAATCGTAGAATAAATTGATTTTTAACAAAAAGAAAAACCCACCGACAAAAATAATTAAATAAGATTTTTTTTTTTAACAAAATCAAAGGACGTTTTACATTATGTAAAATTATTTTTTACTTTTTAGTTCATTGTTTAAAATCGGTTTTTCTTTTTATATTATTATTATAACATAAATTTTTGTAACTTTTAATTGTTAAAGGAAAATAAAAGAGTGAAGAGTGAGTAACATTTGATTGCTTGACAATATCGACACGTACAAAGAAGTTCTGATTGGTTAAAGTGCGACAACATTCGACGGGATATTGGAGATCCCCTTTAAATGTTGCTACTACTTAAAAATTATCATTTCAAATTAGATATTTTATTTTAATATTTTTAGAAGTTCTCGTTTCATCCATTCAAGCCTTTTTGGCTTGATTGGATGAAACGACATTTTCGCTTTTTCTTTTCAAAATAAAGAATAATATATTTTTTATAATATAACATAAACTTAAATCTGGCAATATCTTCCTATAGGCAACTGGGATTTGGGAAATAACGCACAGCATTTTGAATTTTTGAACGTGATTAGTACTTGTTGCAGTTGCAGACTGATTTTTCTCCTCTGAGTCGGTCACCTAAATTTTAAATTAGTATCCTATCAATAATCAATATAGCATAAATTGATAAGAATTGAAGACCTATCACGAGCGACGACGAGTGAGTATTCATTTATTAGATTTTCCTTATTGGCGTGTAGGCAAGGCAAGGCAAAGGGCGTGACTTGAGTTTTTGTTAAAAATTCTTTATTTAATCATGGTTGGGCGTCTAAAATTAAAATTATATACACAATTTCATTTCTACTTTCTGGTAAGGCTTAAGTCTTGAAAATTGGAGGAAGCGTGGGAAACCGAGTGTTTTAGCTTACCAACCCTGCTATGAAGGAACAATCATGATGCTTCTTTGTTACTGTTACTACTTAAGAGACACAACTCGTCTTCCGGCGAAGTGTATGTTAGAAAAACTGGCCAATTTTGAGTTAGACTCAAATCAGACTTTAATATTGTCTACTTTATTTTCTGTTTATAAAATACCTTGTTATAACGGTAACAGAAACGCGTGATCTGTGAAAATTACAACTGTATAGCTATCACAGTTTATGTGATACAGCCTGGTGACAGATGAACAGTCAGATGAATTAATGGATAGCGGAGTTTTAATAACATTCTTTTCGTTCTATACATTTTCACACCATTTTGAAGAGAGTAAAAATTTTTTTTAAATTCTGCTAATTTTGTAAGCTGGAAAAAAGATTATGCTTGAACATTTTTTTCTTTACAGATCAACAATGTCACAAAAGGGAACACCTGTAAACATGGATGTTAACAAATACCTGAACAAGATTGACTTCAGGATATCTCTCACGATGAATTGTGTATGGCCGTGGCCAGTCACTCATTTTGTGCGTAGAGATGTCTGTTACATGTGTCGCACTACAGTGAATAGTGGTCGGGAGCACATAGTCGTCACACTGGACAAGGTTAAGAGGGCTCAACTATTAGAAGAACCAAGCTTCTGGTGTGAAAGGTGCACCTACTGTCTGTATCGACACCTACAACCAGATGACTGTGATTATTGTCATCTATATCTCTAGAAACTATCATATATTGATAAACATTTCTAGTTGATTTGATTATTGTTTTTTTTTTATTAGATTTTACTCTATGTTTGATAAAACTGCTAAGCATCTTTAGTTCAGATTTCTTTAAACTGGTTGATTATTAATAGTCATATGTTATCTTGTATTAATAAGTGTAATATTATTTTATTTTTTTCAATTTGAAACAAATTGGTTTCAATAAATTGCTTCTATGCTTAAAAAAAAATTCTAATGTTTTAATTATTTTTATATAATTAAATTTAAATATTTATGTCTTATATGTAAGTCTTGTCTTAATTTTTATTCCATACAAAGGCTGACATGAATCTCATTCTGTTTAAAGTTATATAAAAATTAATTAGATCTATTTTTCAGTTCTTTTGCTTGATCTTATTGTTATTAGTATTTAATAGTTTTAGGTATAAATATAATTGTTATTTTTCGATTTTGATAGAAAAAACCTGGATTTTTTTAAACTACAAATATATATATTTTTAGAATTTAAACATTAGTCTATTTCACAAAATCTTAAATTGTTCCTCATGTTTTAATTAACAGTTACCATTGTCAAGTGTCCCAATTACATTGAAATTATGATTTTTTTTAAATGATAGCTTATTAGTATTTAGATCAATAAAAGATTTTTTAAGTTTTATATTTTTTGACCTCTACCTTTGTCCCAAACACTATTCAATTACACTATGATAAATTATCAATTCACAACATCACACTTGACGATAGGAATATTTTACAATATAAAACATGTTATCAACGCCTGCATCAATCAATTAGACTATGAATATTAAAACTACAATTAATAATCTATATTTATAATTAATAATCTATATTGTAAGCGCTTTCCGCTTACCATATTATTTAATTTCCGGTCTATTTTTTTTGTTATTAGAATAATCAATTTAATAAGATTACATAATCTTTCAATAGCACAGTAATTACTTGAATATTAATTTATGATATAATAACAAGCTTTTGTAGTTAATCTTTCACTAAATATTGTGTTTCAATGTTATTATCTATATGGCGCCTAAAGCTTACTTCCTTAGCATTAATCGTTTTAGTTTAATATAATTATAAAAGAGGCTATGTAATTTAAATATAATCAATGATAAATGCATAAATATAAGTAGAATTATTGTAACTAATATTTGATATTTATTTGTAGAATGATTGGTTAAATTGATATTATTATTTGTAAAATAAATAGTATAAATAAGGCAGCCTATGTTAGGGACGCCATTACTGTATTGTAACTTAAAGTAAGAGGGAACTCTGCCCGATCATTTGTAATAAAGAAGTTCAACTGAAGTGTATCGTTACTATCCTCAAAACCACGACTACACTTCAGAAGTGGGATGATGTCAGGCCCATTTGTCAACGGTATTGGCATGAGAAAAAGAAAATGCTCCGAAACTACATCAGATAGTGACGAAACGACGAGTTTTTTTTCTTCGAGCGATCATGAAGAACTTACAAAAAGACGAAATCAACGGAAAAGACGCCGCGTTACTCAAATTGACGCAGAAATTGTTCCAATATTCCAGCCCGAGGAAAAATCCACTAATGTTAAGGGATGGTTACACAAAATTGACCAACTGGGAGATGTATATGGGTGGAGTAACAAAGACCGACAGTTTATCATGCAAATTCGCCTTCGTGGATCTGCGAGACATTGGTACGACGATTTGGAAGACTACGATCACACATGGGAAGAATGGAAAAAAGCTTTACAAACCGCGTTCCCGCGTTCAACAAATTTTGTCGACCTACTAGAAGGTATGCTACAACGAAAGAAAACGGATTCTGAAAGCATGACTAAATACTTTCACGATAAAAATTCTTTGCTTAAGAAATGCAACATTGACGGTGCAGCTGCGATTTCCTGTATCATTAGAGGTTTACCATACGAAATAAGAGCTAACGCTAACGCCTATAAATGTAAGACACCCCAGCAATTGTACTACGGGTTCCTAGCCACTCTAGAAAATTATAAAAGTGTAGAAGTCAACTACATGAAACAACCGAACACCACGTGGAGAAGAGAAAACAACGCTGTTGCCAAAAGGGGAAGTGATCAAAACATTAGGAGATGCTACCACTGCAGGAAAGAGGGGCATATAGCGAAAGATTGCAGGGTGCCGCGCTGTGAGGTGTGCCATCGTACGGGTCACACTTCCACCAACTGTTGGTGGGGAGCCGGGTCTTCGCAGTATTCTTCACAAAAGGTCAGAAATGTCTTACTTACGACATATTATTTTTATATCGATTTGTACAAAAAGATGGTAGTGGTTAACGGACATTATCTCGTTGCTTATATAGATACGGGTAGTAAACTTAATATTCTATCAGTGTGTCAAGCTGAAAAATTAAAATTAGAGATAAAACCTTCTGTTGTTACTATGAAAGGATTTGGTGGTGCATACTCTAACTCTCTAGGAACATCTCGCATCGATGTACGTATAGATAATTTAATTTTAAGTGGTTTTGTAGAACTAACTAATTACAAACTGAGTGATATTGATTTAATTATTGGTCAATCTATGATAAACCATCCAAATGTAAGTTTAATAATATCGCAAAATTCGGCTAATTTTGTTAAAAATCATAATTCTAATGTATTATATAAGTTAAAGTTATGTGAGACCGATTATGTAACGAAATTTCCAGTTTACTTAAAATCTCATTGCGTTATACAGGGACGTAGTACCGCTTTTATTCAGGTTTATGTTACTTTTAATGCAAGCAGTTCGTTTGTCGTGAATTCTGTGTACTTTGAATTAGGAAATATGTGTTATGCAATTTTAGGGGGTCTTATTAAGTCTAATGATTGTTTTTTGAAAGTTATTAATATCGGAGATGATGCAATCGTATGGCAGCCTGATAGATTAATAGCAAGAGCAGAACTTGTTACTTATAACAATAATTTACATGACAAAATGAATATTATGACAATTAACCAATATAACAACCATAAACTACAATTAACCGATTTAGATGTAGGTAATTTAAATAATAGAGATTGCAATAGATTATTACAACTGTTAAATAAATATAGATACATGTTTGCAGAAGATACGAAAGATTTAGGTTGTACTGACGTACTGAAAATGCATATACGAACGGAGACTGACAAACCTGTTTATTTTAAGCCATATCGATTATCTTATAAAGAAAATGAAATAGTTAATGAAAAGGTTCAAGATCTTATTGATGCGGGTATCGTAAGAAATTCTATGTCGGATTATGCAAGTCCAGTAGTTCTTGTGAAAAAGAAATGTGGTGATTATAGATTGTGTATAGATTATAGAGCGTTAAATGCACGTACTGTTAAAGATCGATATCCCTTACCTCATATAGATGACCAAGTATCGCGTCTTTCAGGCAAAACATTATTTACAACTTTAGATTTGGCTCAAGGTTACTATCAAATTAAATTATCTGAAGATTCTATTCGTAAGACCGCGTTCGTTACACCTTCTGGACATTATGAATTTTTAAAAATGCCTTTCGGTCTTGCGAATGCTCCAGCCGTTTTTTCACGTCTTATTAACAATGTTCTGGGTAGTTTGGGTAATGAAGTAGCCACGTATCTTGATGACGTCATGATTCCTACGACTTCGGTAGATAATGGTCTCAAGTTATTAGAAAATGTATTACATCTTTTATCGGAAGCAAATTTAAAGCTAAACTTACGTAAGTGTTCGTTTCTAAAAACAAGCGTCAATTACTTGGGCCATGAGATTACTGCGGGTACTATACAACCGGGACGAGGTAAAATTGCTTGCGTTGCTCAGTACAAAAGGCCTCAGAATGTACATGAAATTAGACAATTTATTGGTTTGACGTCATATTTTAGAAAATTTATTCGCGGATTTGCGGAAATAGCTAGACCACTCACACAATTAACAAAAAAAAATATAAGCTGGGTGTGGAGTGTTCACCAAGAGACTGCTTTCCAGACTTTAAAAGAACGTCTCATTGAAAGACCGGTGCTAGGTATATATAATAGGAATGCACGCACAGAACTTCATACTGATGCCAGTAAATTAGGGTTAGGCGGTATACTTTTGCAATATCAAGAAGATGAAGTTTTAAAACCAATTGCATATTTTAGTAGAGTTACATCGAAAGAAGAAGAATTTTATCATAGCTATGAATTGGAAACACTAGCCGTTGTAGAGTCGCTCAAGAGATTTCGTATTTATCTTATAGGCATTCCTGTCACAGTAGTTACAGACTGCGCCGCATTGCGTACTACTTTAGTAAAAAAAGATTTAATTCCCCGAATAGCCCGCTGGTGGCTGTTAATTCAGGATTACGATCTGCAAATAGAGTATCGGGCAGGTGACCGCATGAAACATGTAGATGCATTGAGTAGAAATCCAATTCATAATTGTGTACTATTCATAGACGAGTCTGACTGGCTAGTAACATTACAAATGCAGGATGATAATATTCAGTCTATTTTAACTCAGTTACGTAACAATACAGATAATCATAATATTACTGCTAATTATACATTGAAGGACGGCCTTCTATATAGAAAAACAATTAATGGAGATCGCTTTGTCATACCGAAACTGGCAAAGTGGGGTTTATTACAGAAATATCATGATCAAATAGGACATACCGGCTTCGATAGGTGTGAAAAAACCATTAAAGCACAATTTTGGTTTGAAGGTATGACTAGATTTATTCGGAAATATATAAAATCGTGTCTTCAATGTGCTTATGGGAAAGGTAATTATGGAAAATTGCCAGGGGAGTTGCACCCAATTGAGAAAGCGGCTATTCCGATGCATACATTACATGTTGATCATTTAGGGCCGTTTGTAAGAACTAGTAAAGGTAATACATATTTAATAGTTATTATAGATGCATTCACGAAATTCGTATTTGCAAAAGCAGTTAAAAATTGTGGTTCTGTAGAAACTATAAAACATTTGAAAGAGATAATTTATCAGTTCGGGAACCCCCGTAGGATTATTACGGACAGAGGAAAAGCTTTTACTAGTCGGTACTTTAAACAATTTTCAGAAGAAATGCAGTTTAAACATATTTTAAATGCTATTGCTAGTCCCAGATCAAATGGTCAGGTAGAGCGTGTAAATAGGACTATAATAAGCGGATTAAACACTATGTCTAAAAGTGAATGCACCTGGGATAATCATGTTAGTGATATAATCTGGGGAATTAATAATACTCCTCATGCCACCACTGGCTTCGCCCCTTTTCAGTTGTTGTTTGGGCACTCCAATTCGCGGCTACCCGCTTTTCCTAACGGAGAACTTGTCGATTCTGTGGACCGCGCACAAGCTTTAGAGGAAAGACGAAATACGGCTAAATTGCGAATAGATAGAAATATGACTATTATGAAGGATAGGTTTGACCAAAGTCATAAAAAATGTATTAAATATTCGATAGGACAGTTAGTTCTCTGGAAGGGGGGAATAACTAGGGAAAGTACTAATATTACTAGAAAACTTGGCGGATTATATACTGGACCATATAAAATATGTAAAGCTGAGCATTCGTTAGATCGCTATACAATTTGTAGTATTAAAGGTATGAAGGGATATCGAAAATTTAATGCCACAGTTCGCGGTGAAGTTCTTCGTCCATATAATCCGTCTATATCTGATGACAGTAGCGGTAGTGATCATGAAGTAGAGAGGGATGATTTAATAGATTTGTTAGAAAGTTAAAATATAAATTAAAGAATGTGTAATACTAGAAATGTGTATAATTATTCAGTAATAAATAATTCTTAGAATTTTACAATTTGTTTTGTTTATTAGATTATTAATACCATAAACAGAAGCTTTGTAATTAACATTAATAATGTTATAAGATTTATACTTGCACGACTAAGCAAGTTGGAATAAATAAAACTGTGTGACTCTGTGTGAGTTGGAATAAATAAAACTGTGTGACTCTGTGTGAGTTGGAATAAATAAAACTGTGTGACTCTGTGTGAGTTGGAATAAATAAAACTGTGTGACTCTGTGTGAGTTGGAATAAATAAAACTGTGTGACTCTGTGTGAGTTGGAATAAATAAAACTGTGTGACTCTGTGTGAGTTGGAATAAATAAAACTTTGTGACTTCTGTGTGAATTGAAATAAATAAAACTTTGTGACTTATTGTTAATCTATCTATGTATAACATGGAAAGTACAGAAACTGTGTGCAACAGGAAATTATAGCTTTATAAAATGGCATTCTAGTCAGAAAATAATAAAGTTTATGTAAAAATAATAATAATAATAATAATAACAATAAAAATAAAAAAGAATAACTCGTTTCAAATTTCAATTCCAGGTGTCCTACATCAGCAATAAAGGGGGAGCAGATGGAGGAGCAGACCGCCGCGGGACGCAGCATAACCAGGATGGCCGAATGTTATCAACGCCTGCATCAATCAATTAGACTATGAATATTAAAACTACAATTAATAATCTATATTTATAATTAATAATCTATATTGTAAGCGCTTTCCGCTTACCATATTATTTAATTTCCGGTCTATTTTTTTTGTTATTAGAATAATCAATTTAATAAGATTACATAATCTTTCAATAGCACAGTAATTACTTGAATATTAATTTATGATATAATAACAAGCTTTTGTAGTTAATCTTTCACTAAATATTGTGTTTCAATGTTATTATCTATATGGCGCCTAAAGCTTACTTCCTTAGCATTAATCGTTTTAGTTTAATATAATTATAAAAGAGGCTATGTAATTTAAATATAATCAATGATAAATGCATAAATATAAGTAGAATTATTGTAACTAATATTTGATATTTATTTGTAGAATGATTGGTTAAATTGATATTATTATTTGTAAAATAAATAGTATAAATAAGGCAGCCTATGTTAGGGACGCCATTACTGTATTGTAACTTAAAGTAAGAGGGAACTCTGCCCGATCATTTGTAATAAAGAAGTTCAACTGAAGTGTATCGTTACTATCCTCAAAACCACGACTACAAACATTTTTACAGTTAAAAAAAATGGTTGCTGTGGTGCAATTGCACTTCGTTACTTTTGAAATGGCGATTGCTGGTTTGATTACCATAAGATAATTTAATATTTTTATCTGCTCGCCCCAGTAATAAGACTTTCTACTACTACTTCATATATTACTAATATCGCACAACTCATTATGTCTTGAAAATTGAGTGGTGTGTGGCTCAGCACTATATTCCCATTGCCTACTGCCTTCTGTGCTACACGCGGGATACAGCGTGAAGCTAAAGGTTTTTATTACAAAATATTTTCCAGGCAAGGTTCAAAATAAGAAACAATTTAATTTTTAAATAATGCCGCTAATGCGGCGAATAGTCCCTAAATCCTTATTGATAATCGGAGGCCAGAGGTATTCGCAACGGTACAGTTGCGCAGAATACGTAATAAACCATCGTTACGCTGTATTCCGCACACAGCGGGGTAGGCAGTGGGAACCTAGTGACAGTGTTAAGCCACTCCGTTCCCCCCTTTCACTGAGTTCTGGAGGCATTGCGTTTTGATTGGCGGAACTCAGCGCCGCTCCACCAGAGCGCAGAAATGAAAATATAAATGTATATAAATATTTCACTTCCTCAAGTGGGAATCGAACCCACAAGCAGTCGATTTTACAGTCACACTGTGCCTCTGCGCACTCACACTCTCTGACTAATATTTCGTGTGTGCGGCCGATTTACTATATACTAAATTGTAGATTTATAGAAATTCTGTTTTTTTTTGTGATGGACGACGAAAACAGTGTAAGTAGTAAAAATAATGTCTAGTGAAGGCTATCATATAAAGTTAAAAAGCTTCTCAATATTTACAAAAAAATCTATTTATTATATACAGAGATAATGTTTTTTGAAAGCGGCAATCTTCCATCCTCATGTAATTTTTTTCAATCATTCTCTGTTAGTAAAATTAACTTCACGCTGTATGTCACACAGTGGGGTGGGTGTCATCTCTATTTTATCGATTTTATTGAATCACACATTTATACTTAATACATAATAATAGATTTTATATAATATAATTTGTAGGCAAACTGAGATGTGATCGCTTATAATCACAGTATCTTGACATAAAAATCTTTTACAAGTTTTTACACCAGGAAGAGAGAAATAACACAAAAAAATTATAAAATTATTGTGTTATTTCTCTCTTCCTGTATATTCTCTCTATTCTTTTGAATACTGCTCAATTTTCTTTAATAACAAATTATAGGAGTAATTAAAAAAAACTTAATATTATTTAACAATATTCTTCTGTGATTCAGTAATGTCGCAACCTGTTTGGTTTTTATATTAAATTAAAATTTATCGAACTTATTATTTTCTCATATCATCAAATAACATATAAAAGTATATATTTCTTAAATCAGCTTTTAAAACATTTGTTGAATTTCTTTGCATTCGTTTGGAATTTATAACTATTATTATCAATTTGCTTTCTTCCAGCCAATAATATATTAATATCTTTTCAACAATTAATAATCATACATCAAACAATGAATCACAACATGGATTGTATAATCAACTAATTTATTTTTATGTAGAACACATTGAATACAATGAAAATCAATTAGTATAAATATCGCAGTTTTAATTCTTTCTTTTTTTAAAAATATTTTATTAAATACATCCTGGATATTTTAAATTAATTTAATAAATTCTTTGCTGGAAGTGCAAAGTCGATCTGCAAATTCTCTATATTGTATATATTCAATTTCATCTTTGGAAGTTAAATAACTCATACATTGACTGCATTTGATTTAAAAATCAAATGTGCAGGTGGACGACATAGTTTCTGTATTGTCATTGATGATTTGAACATATAATGACTGACAATGGTAATTTCCACAGTTTTCACCTAAGGATGTTACACTGTTTAGATTATTTATTAAAAGTGTTGCAAATATTAACACAAACTAAACACAAGTAGGGTTGTTGCGAAACTCGTGACTTCTTACTGTGCCAAAAAAAATTTCAAGAGGATCCTGGTTTAGGTGTTGCAGCCGCACTGAGTTTATATTGTAATCAACCCTTAATTATTTTAATAATATTTCAATTCCATTCGGTGTCTACACCCAATTTGACACAATGAGGACAGATTCTACTTTTCTACTGCTTTACAAAAATTTCTTGGAATTAAATATATTTTTAGCTTCCGTCCATGTTTTGTTGTGCACCGACTTGAATGGGGGTTGAAAAATTTGAGTTTTACTGCCACTTATTGAGTCAAAAATATTGTCTACAAATAATAAATGATCCACTGTTTCTTTGCATTCTGGAGGTAGAATTCCCTTGTCTGAAAATGATAGTAGTAAAATGTTAATAATTTAAATTTTACATGATCAAGAATGGTATTTCATATGGGATTCTTACTGCCATAATAGCCAACTAGTGTTGGCTATTATGGCAGTAGATAGATATGTATGTAATATATATTTTTTATTTTCATTCAGCATAGTATTACATAAATTGACTATAAAAAATAATTATTACAAGTTCTTCATCTTTTTAAATGAACAATCTTTAATAGTTTTACTATTGTTCTAATAATTTGTTTCATTATCGAATTATACAGTCAATATTTTTTTATCTTTTGTCTCTATCAAGAGAGCTACACTGACTTTCAAAGAAACTTCATCAAAAAGTAATACACATAATTTATCACAATAATTTTATACTATCTGATGTTTTCTTTAATTAGGGAAAAAATATTTTTATTGAATTCAGGCTTAAGCTTTTATGAATTAAATTAAATGTAGAATAAAAAAAAAATTGTAAGCCTTTGGACTATGTTTAAAAATGGACAAAAAAGCTATTTTTTCTTTTACTGTAAAGCAATGTCTGTTTTCCTTCTTTCTTGTATATATTTTCACACCCTTGTTATTTAATGAGCAACTCAACTAAAAATAATAATAAGGCTTAATTAACATTTAATTATTAGATATATAGATTAAACATAAAGATAAGCTTTATTTAGATTTAATTGCTAGTAATATTTGTAAACTAGTGATTGCTTAAAATTTTACTTGTTTATTAATTAATTAAAACATATTATGAACAAGTAAATTAATTGACTTTAAAAAATTATGGACAATTTGCTCTGGAACAACAAAATGCCAGCAAAATTATTTTAACTACATTAGATATAATAAGGTATTATTGTCAACTGTACAACAGAAAACTGAAAAATATTTGTTAATTTTATCAATATTTAAGGAGGAATACTTTACAGCTTACTTTATAATTGTCTGTTTAAAAATATATAGTACATAAGATATTCCTTTTAATGTAATGTTCTAGTTAAGAAGTATTCTTCATATTTAATATGATCTTATACTTACTTTTTCTTGACTTTCCATAACAAAACTGGAAATATTTGAAGAATGTCCTTTTCTCTTGTCTATCAATATTTGAAGATCTGAAACTATTGTATTAATGTATGAAATGTTTTTTTTTTCAAAGAATTGATTTTATACAAAGTATTTATATATCTATGCATAAAATCTATTTTTATTTTTTTTATTTATTGCTCTAATATATATTTTACAGCAACTTAAAGTTACTCTGTATTTGATTTCTTATTTTATAATTGTTTATCATCAAGCTTTTTTGTTCAAACATTGAAGTAAGCATAGGAACCTTCAGCGCAACTGTAAAATAAATCCAAACAATAACAGTCACACATAGAGTAATTATTATTAAATATAAGATATAAATAGTAAATGTAAAAAGTGACTGTTACTACGTGCTTGTTTCGCACCTTGAAAATACTAAAGGTAGAAAATTCTACGTCCGATACAAGCACGTCGTATAAATAGAAAATAGAGTTATTTGCTTACCCATTTATTATTTTCTTACTTTACATATATAATAATAATCAAAAGTTTTGATACATATAATAATTTAAATAAACTAAGGCAGGAAAGCCACAGAACATATATTACGTGTTTTGCTTTTTGTATTGATATTTTTAACAATATGAATAATCATGTACAATTATACACCATATACGTATTTGTTACTAGAATCAACAATACCTCGACTCTCCTTGCGCACACGAACACTTCGTTTTTTGTCTAAAGACATTATGTGCACTAAAGAAACTAATCCTTCCAAGACACACAATTTTGTACAGCACAAATTACTCCATATACAGTTGTAACGATAATAGTAAAATGAATTTACCGGAGGAATCTGAGCTCAATTCAACGGAAAAACGCATTAACTATTACAAAAATACCGTAATTGAATTGATAATTTGATACCAACAAGTATAACAACAACATCAATAGATATTTTGAATTTGAAACTACCATATAAATAGACTATAGTCTATAGAGTACCATAGAGTACAGTCATTCGGAGTAAGCTAGCACAGATAGTGAAGAATTGATTTTACGAGCCTAATATTAATTTATTTGTGGTAAAAATATATATTTTAAATTAACTATTATAAATATGTAAAGTTAATAAATAAATTTAATATTACTGCTCATGCTCAATTTGTGGCGACATCTATTGACGTTAATTGAAATATTCAATTCCAAAGCGACCTCTGAACGTCAATTGGCGAACTTATGTAAATATAATGTCACAAAATAAAAAAATATCTATAATGGTCTTAACTCCACATAATCCATATACTTCTGAATTTAATAATACTGTAGAGCCTGGCTAACCTACTGTTTTTTTCGGTGACGCAAACTGTTATTTAACATTCGAATTTCTATTGCATTTTATTATTTGTTAATAAATAAAATTTTATAGGTTTCCCTATCCTGGTCCTACCAATTTACACCGGTTTGTAATCGTTAAGTATTTACTAACTAACTGACTATTAACTTAAAGCTTTATTTGTAAAGATTTGTGAAAATAGTTGTTTTATTTATTATTTTTATTTTTATTTCCAGGTTCAACAAAAATGTTTGAAATGGCTTAAATATTGCAGCTACAATTTGTGATATGGGTGGAGTCAATATATATTACAATATTTGATTTACCTCTCTTACTGAAATCGTTCAGAAAATTGTTTTTAAAATATAAAATAAAATGCAATACAAATATTACTTCAAACAATGTTGAAGGAAGAAGTAATATTTTTTTTTGTCTTGTAATGTATGTGTAGTCCAGTTAAGAGTACAAGTTTCTATATAATTAAAATTAAATCATCTTCACACTGTATCCTGCAGCAGGGTACGCAGAGTCAACTTAGTGTTAATGCACTCCATTCCTCACTTTGTACCGAAATCTGGAGGCATTGAAGAACCAGAGTGAAGAAATGGAAATATAAATTGAAATAAATATTTTTTTTCCTTGAAGTGAGGATCGAACCCACAACCTAGTAGTTTTTACAGTCACACTTTGTACCCCTGCGATATGGCTGATCTCAAGTTTGGCTGGTTTCCAGTTATTAATAATTAAATAAAACTTGTAAAAATTTTTTTTAAATTAAAATGTTATTTCATTATAGGTCGAGCCAAATGGAAAAATATAGAACATGTCTTCGAAAACTGACTGGTGATGGAAATTTTGTTTTTGCACCCAAATTAAAACAGGACCATACATGTCCAAATGCCAAGCAGACAATGGGAGTGAATCTTGCTAAGTTCTAAGTCACGGTCAAGGTTTGTTTTACATGTAAATATGTCTGTGGATTTTTATTAAAGAGCCTTGGCAATAAATGCAAATTTTATTAAAATTCAAATTAAAATTTTTAAAATAGCAGAAATTGTTAAAAAGGAATATAGATATATTAAAAAATAAGTAGTAGCATAATTATATTAGTCTTAATTTGACCAACACTATTAAGTTCATAATACTTACTTCATAATTTTTATCATTATCTCTATTATATCTATAATTATCATCAAAAAATCAACATTACAACCCAACACTTAATTAAAATAGAATAGTAAACAGCAATGATTTTGTTCTTTCTTTATTTGTAGACTCGGTCAAATTTCAAGAATGTAACTGGCTACAATGTTATAAGTTAATAAATAAATAAATATAAATTATGATTATTTTACAGATTACAATCTATTTAACTTACAAATGTTAATTATTGTTTCTAACATAAGAAGGCAAGTTTGTCTTGCTGCAATAATATAGTCTATCACTATTTTATTTGATTTGCAAGAATACTATTTGTATAAATATAACTATAACAAATGTTTATAAGCAATAAAAAATATAAAGTGTTTATTTGTTTTATTTCTGCATTTATCTTGTATTATTATTATACCAGAAATTATTCAAACCTTCAAAATCTTTTGAAAGTACTTTTGTTAAAATTTAATAATTATATATCCTATTGATTTTAAAAAGTGAATCATTCTGGCTTTGAATAAGAATCGATTTATTATCCAAATATTAGAAAAAATTTGAATTTCCTGCCCATATTTTAAATATTGTTTTTGGTGGGCACACGATAGATGGCAGCAGTGTCGTTTTGTCCCCCATTTTTTTGTATGAAGTGAACATTCACTTCCCTTTGGGTATATGTGTGGTTCTGTGGGTGACGCTGTAAAGACCAGTGCAAGTAAACAGCAGTGTAGCCCTTTCAAAAAAACATCTCCAGTTCAGAAACGAACTAATCACCGACCTCTGGCTCTGGCTGGATCTCCGGCTCCTGTGTGCGATACTCTGAATCTTTTAGTGATTGAGTGAAATTATTGTTTAATTGTATAAGAGAAGTAATATTTTGTTTGTAGATCTTATTATTTTATTATTTAAATATTTGTTCTGATATTTATTTTTAAATAATATTTATTCATTTGATGTTTTTTTTTTTTTTTTTCTTTCTTTATTATCAGTTAATATTAAGAATTATATTTGATTTGATATCAAGTTCATTTATAAATACATTTTTTAGATAAAATGAATAAAATAAATTATAAAATGTGCTTAATATATGTTCTGTTACATTTTTTTTTAAATGAAATATGTATAATTTAAATATTTATGTTATTTTATTTCTTTCATGTAATAATGACAATTTAGTGATAATTGTTTAATACAATGCAAGTCATGCAATGAATTTTTCATTATTTTTTTCTTATGAGTAAATAAATTCGTTGTTTTTTTTTTCTAAATATTAACTCACAAATCTTTGAAATATATTTAACAGCACTAACAAAACTGTATGTATTTTTTCTATTTATTATCGTATACTAATTTTAGTACATTAAGAGAGTATGATATAATCAAATTAATTTAAATAATGGCACTTTAATTTGTAAATTGAGTAGATTCATTACAACATAAAAAGTACTACTTAGCAGCACTGTATAGAATAATTCTATTTCCTACACTATGCATATGAACAATTTGCTGAACGACAAGTAATTAAATATAACATTTGGAACGTGACGCTGCTCGTTTTATTATTCCCATATTCAAATGACTACTGGAACTTGCAAAGATATCATATAAATATCACTAGTAAAATAGTGCGTAGCCCTTTATGTAGTATAGACAATATTATTTTAATCATTCTATAACCTATCTCAATAGAGACAAT
>JALPMF010000042.1:220000-238175 GCA_030704555.1 Heliconius charithonia
TTAGGTTAGGTTAGGTTAGGTTAGGTTAGGTTAGGTTAGGTTAGGTTAGGTTAGGTTAGGTTAGGTTAGGTTAGGTTAGGTTAGGTTAGGTTAGGTTAGGTTAGGTTAGGTTAGGTTAGGTTAGGTTAGGTTAGGTTAGGTTAGGTTAGGTTAGGTTAGGTTAGGTTAGGTTAGGTTAGGTTAGGTTAGGTTAGGTTAGGTTAGGTTAGGTTAGGTTAGGTTAGGTTAGGTTAGGTTAGGTTAGGTTAGGTTAGGTTAGGTTAGGTTAGGTTAGGTTAGGTTAGGTTAGGTTAGGTTAGGTTAGGTTAGGTTAGGTTAGGTTAGGTTAGGTTAGGTTAGGTTAGGTTAGGTTAGGTTAGGTTAGGTTAGGTTAGGTTAGGTTAGGTTAGGTTAGGTTAGGTTAGGTTAGGTTAGGTTAGGTTAGGTTAGGTTAGGTTAGGTTAGGTTAGGTTAGGTTAGGTTAGGTTAGGTTAGGTTAGGTTAGGTTAGGTTAGGTTAGGTTAGGTTAGGTTAGGTTAGGTTAGGTTAGGTTAGGTTAGGTTAGGTTAGGTTAGGTTAGGTTAGGTTAGGTTAGGTTAGGTTAGGTTAGGTTAGGTTAGGTTAGGTTAGGTTAGGTTAGGTTAGGTTAGGTTAGGTTAGGTTAGGTTAGGTTAGGTTAGGTTAGGTTAGGTTAGGTTAGGTTAGGTTAGGTTAGGTTAGGTTAGGTTAGGTTAGGTTAGGTTAGGTTAGGTTAGGTTAGGTTAGGTTAGGTTAGGTTAGGTTAGGTTAGGTTAGGTTAGGTTAGGTTAGGTTAGGTTAGGTTAGGTTAGGTTAGGTTAGGTTTTTTTTTTTTTTTTTTTTGGGGTTGTTTCCCATGAACAAATTTTGTAGCATTTCCTGTACACCCGTTTTTCCGAAGTCCTCGCTATAGGATACGGGCGGCTTGGGTCTGACGAGTGTACAAATGGACTTATAATTCTTTTTTGAACAAATGTAAATTTTGAGACCTTTTAGTTTTTACACACATAGAATATATTTACAAATTATTATTTACCTTCTAGTATACAAATTTTAAGACTCAGTTACTTATTATAATAACTTAATTGTAAATCTTTTTCACATTTTATTTTTTTTTTTTTTTTTTTTTTTTTTTTTTTTTTTTTTTTTTTTTTTTTTTTTTTTTTTTTTTTTTTTTTTTGTGTTACTATATATATATATGTATATGAATATAGGAAAGTATAATCTTTTCTCTTTTACGATTTTTTTTTTTTTTTTTTTTTTTTTTTTTTTTTTTTTTTTTTTTTTTTTTCCAAATATATATACAATTGGTAACCTAACTTACAGATACTTAATCTTAAC
The DNA here is from genome assembly GCA_030704555.1 of Heliconius charithonia. Lineage (NCBI taxonomy): Eukaryota > Metazoa > Arthropoda > Insecta > Lepidoptera > Nymphalidae > Heliconius > Heliconius charithonia. The sequence continues at coordinate 221,339 of JALPMF010000042.1, forward strand.
TTAATTCTAAAGTTATATACAATTTTATTTATATACAATTTATTTACAGTTATTATTTTTAGGAAATGTGTCAAGTCCGATTCTCGCTTTATGTTTTGTTAAGTTCTTTTAATGAACTTATAATTTGTTTAGAGTATAAATTAAATGAATTTACAGTTTCAGGATGCTGTGCAAGCTCGGATGTTATGTACGGATCAACGTTGAAGTATTTGCAAGTTAATTCATGATTTGTTCTGCATAAGCTATAGTTTGGACATTCTTTGAGTAGGTGATCGATATTCTGTACTTTACTTGTGTTGCAGGGACACTTATTGTCATTTGTAATTTTAAATCTATGTAAATACTGTTTAGAGTAAGAATGTCCAGTGAAAATTTGCGTATTATAAAAGGAAGGCGTGCAGTAACTATAGAATTTTGAAATAGCAGCCAAATCTGGAAACCATTTTCTAGTTAATTCGCCCTGCGCTGAATTTTTATAAATGTTATTGTGTTCAATATGGTTTTGCTCTTTTATTTTACTTTTTATATAACTTATTGGAAATTCACAAAAGTCCGGCTTTTTGTGTAGTTGCGCAGCAGATTTGGCTGCTAAGTCCGCCTCTTCATTTCCCAATATTCCCGAATGTGCTTTGATCCATAAAAAGGTAATTTGGCTATGTGACGATTTTATATGTTTATGTATTTTAACAACAAAACTATTGGTAGAGTTAGGGTTGCTTATTTCTTGGAGCGCTGACATGCAATCAGACAGTATAGACACTTGCTCGAGATGTGTATTGATTGAAATCCATTCCACCGCTCGCTCCAGTGCGAAAAGTTCCGCTTGGAAAACAGAGCAGCTGGGATGGAGTTTCAATTTAAGCACTGTTTTAATATTTTGTTCGCGATAAATAACAAAAGCTGCCCCCACCCTACCGTCTTGATCTTTACTACCGTCTGTGTAAATTTTAACCGTCGAACTTAGTGTTAACTCATCTATTTCATTCTGGTTCGTCGCGCTGAGTATATTAATATTTACTTTTTGAGCTGGATGAAGAAGAAACTTGGGGCTTGTGGGTGTTTGTAATTTTAAATCAGTAGGGAGGAAACAACTTGTTCTATTGATTCTAGTATTTTCTATGGTCTGCACTTCTAATATTTTTAAATGGAGAGGGGTCTGGTTGGCTAGTGCTATGGCTGCTACGGTTGAGATAGTTCTAAAACCCTTGATTTCGCGTATGGCGAATCCTCTTTGAAATGAATTTAATTTATTTACGACGGTTTTGTATTTGACTGCTGTACCCCAAATACCTGCAGCGTACGTGATTATGGGTTGAACAACCTGCCTATAAATTATGGATATATTCTCGCTATGTATTCCCCAGGTTGGAGCGGTGAAAATGCAGAGCCTTTTATATATATTTTGTGCTTTATGTATTGCTTGATTGACATGCTTAATGAAATTTAATTTATTATCTATTATAACTCCCAACACTTTTACCTCTGTTTGGTGCTTAATTACTATATTATTAAACTTAATAACTGCTTTTTTGGCTTTTTTGGAAAAAGATATTAATTGCGTTTTATCAGGACCGAAATTTAGTTTTACATTTTCGCCCCAATCTGTGATTATTTTTATGGCGCTATTTGTGGCTGTTTGTAGGCTATCTAAATTATTTGCCTCGACTATAAGGAGCACATCGTCCGCGAATGCCTGTATATGGCAGCCCTCTGGAAGATCACATTCCAAAAGCTCGTCCAATATGATGTTCCAGAAGACTGGACCACACACAGAGCCCTGTATGCATCCTCGTGTCATGGCTTTTGAGGCAGAAGAGTCCGCAAAGTTAATAGTAACTAGTCTATTGCATAAATAATTCTTAATAAGCTTATATATATTTTTATAGCATTTAATATGTATTAATCTTTTGAGTAGCGCTGGCCACCAAGCGTTATCAAAAGCTGCTTTTATATCTAGAGAGACGGCGAGAACAAGGTTTTTATTTTTAATTGCTAATTTAATTTTATCTATAGCCGAATGTAGAGCATCAACTGTGGACTTTTGTGCTTTGAAACCGAATTGACGTGGATTATCTAAATTGTTTTTGTACATATGATAGTTCAACCTGTTTACTATTAGCTTCTCCAAGATTTTGCCAAATATATTTAACAGTCCAATTGGCCTGTAAGAGGCGACGTCATCATATTTGGTTTTGTTAGGTTTGGGAATCGCAATTACATGAGCTATTTTCCAGATGTCTGGAAAGTATGAGATCTCGAGGCATCTATTATATAATTTGGTAATTAAAACAGGGCAAACGTTAAATGCAGCATGGCAAATGTCGGATGTGAGGTGATCAGGGCCAGGCGCTTTTTTAGGGCTCATTGATTTGAATGCATTGTTAATCTCCTCTATTGTAAATTGTAGGTCGTCGGGAGTGTCAGGAGTAATATTTATTAGACTTCTAGTTATGGAGTGCTGGGAAAGTTTATCAGGGGTGTCATCAGGGAAAAAAGTGCTTAATAGAAGATTGGCTGTGTCTATACTAGATTTAGTGTGAACCCCGTTTGAAGATAAAGTAGAAGGTGGTTTATATTTTGCAGTTGATTTTAAAAGCCTGTTAGTGACCGCCCACACATCCTCTTTGCCTTGCCGGCTACAGAAATCTCTAAAATTTTCTCTTGACGCGTTGCTTATGGCATTGGCGTATTTATTTTTAATTTCTTCGCGTTCTTTTAAAGCGTTGGCAATCGGTTTTTTACTTTTAACTAAATCTTGAATGCGATGATGCATGTGGATGACTTGTAATTTAAGCGACTGGAGTTCTTCATTCCACCAAGGAACAAAGGACTCCATTCGCTTTTTCTTCGTAAATAATGAGTCACAAGTGGTTTGTATTATCTCAGTGAATTTTTTGGTAAAATCATCTATTTCTATTGTTGAAGCATTTTCTAAGTTTCTTACTAACATATTATCCCGCTTAAGATTTTCTGACAACATATTATGAAATTTATCCCAGTCTGCCTTATTGGTGCTATATTTAAATGTGGATTTTTTATTATTTTTATTAAGTTTTTTGTGACTAAATGCAAAATTAAATGTGATGGCTTCGTGGTCTGATGATGGGCATGCTGATGGATTTACCTTCCAGTCACTTATTTTTGTCACAATATTTGGAGAAACTATTGTTAGATCTATTATTGAGGACCGTATTTTACCGTGCGTTATTGTATTGAATGTCGGTGTGTCACTTATGTTACATACATATAAATCGTTTGAAGTAACAAGGTTGTTAATTTCATCGCCTCTCTTATTGTTTTTGCGACTTCCCCAAGAGGTATGCCAACCGTTGAGGTCACCACCAACAATCAGCCAGTCTCGTTTGAGGTCTTTAGCTAAGCATTCCAGCTTAGCTATTGTGTTGCCATGGTCTTGATCTGGCTCTATGTAGACACTGGCGATTATCAATCTGCGACCCCGTATCCCCAGCTGCACTACACTGATGTTGGGTGTAGAATGCTGCGTGAGCATCATCGGTGAACCAAGACCTTGTTTTATTATAATACAAGCTTTTACTCTATCATTGTTAGCGCTATATTGAAATACACAATATCCTGGTATTCCTTTCATCTCGTTTCCATTACCTATATGTGGTTCACTGATGATTCCCACGTCAAATCCACCTTTAACAAAGTATTCTGTAAACTCGTAGTGCCATGCATACGAACGTCCAACGTTACATTGAATAAATTTAATACTATTGATCTTATTATCACTTAACTTGTTGTTTTTATTTTTAATATCCATAATCTATTTTGGTTTTTATTTGATTTTGCATATATTTAACAGTTGGACAGTTCGTAGAAGTGGCAATATGGTCTATGCCTACTTTGTTACCGGTTTTACTAGTGTTATTGTATTTCGCACAGTTGTAACAACTTGGTTTCTTTATTTTACAGGTGGCGTGCGGGCAGCTGGAGACTTGGTGGGTGGTGTCAGCGCAGTATGCACAGGGCTGGCAGTCGGACGTACAGTTTTTACTGATATGTCCAAACTGCAAGCACCTGTAGCATTGGATGAATGGGGAAAAGTCACCAACGAACACTTTCTGATGGTCCACATTCAACCTGCCCAGGTGAGTTGCCTCATGCCATACCGCTGGGCTAACTATGAATACTACATTATATAGGTTTGTGTTTCGGTTATTGTTCCTTTTAAACTTTAATTTTAAATCATCTGCTGAATTAACTAATGGTTCTATGGTACTATTTTGTTGCTTGATAATGTCCGTTAGTTCCTCAATGGGGATATCATTAGAGACTCCTTTTAGAATCAACATAGGGCGTAGTTTTTTCGCTGGTTCTGCAGTAATAGTTGCAGAATCTTTTAGGTTAGCTAACGTTTCTTCGCATTGAACTTGATTTTGAAACTCAACGCGTAATTTATTTTTAGATATCGGTTGAACTCTAACCGGCGCGTAGTTCTTATTACGGAAAGTTATGCTCTTTTTGAAATTATTAATTGTGTCTTTTTTTGAAGCTACGTTCTCTTTAGACACAACTACAATAGCGGGTTTGTATGCAGACTTGACGGCTTTAGCGGAGGAGGAGGATTTATTGCTATTATTATTGTTACTGGTGAGGATTTGAGCGTAAGTAGAGGTGTTTTTGGCAATTATATCTGACTGGAGTTCTGTTTTTAATTTATTAATTTCCTCCCTCATTACCGCGACTAGTTCCTGTTTAAGGGTTATATTATTATCAGAGGGAGGTAGAGGTAGAGGTGCAGGTGGAGGTGGGGGGACAGACTTATCTGGCGGCTGCGCTTCCGATAAAGATAAAATTTTTAATAAGTTGTCTGTTGCTTTCCTAATTTCCGACGAAGCTGTTACGATAAATTTTTTATTTGTAGTTGTGACACTCCTGTTCTCTCCTACCGCATATATAATGGATGTAGTTAATGAGTTTACTACGGTACTGTATGAAGCCAAATCATGGACAGAACTTGCAAGAGCCGGGAGAGGTTTGTCTGCTTTAAGAGCAGTAGACGCTTTACTTTTGGACTTAGGCTGCTTTTGCGACTGGTCGTCGAGGGATATGTCAGGTGATATTTGCAGAACCATAGGGGAGATGTCTGGACTCTCACTGCTAGCGCAGAGCTCGTCCTGCACAGAACATTCCGAACCTGCACATGCTTGAGAACCGGTAGGTTGATCATCTGAGTCAGATTTACGCTGTTTTGGTGGTGTGCGAATCATTTTGAATGTTTCTGTATAAACTAGCTATATAAATGTATTAAAATTAAACGTGTAGTAAAAGCAAGGTAAAGTGTAAGTATAATAAATCAAAAATAAATTATATTATAAAATTCACTACAGTACAACAACCAGTCCCTGTACTAAAATGTTTAAAGGGAATTATCTGTAGTACAAGATGATGGTGTGATTGACAGCGTGTAGGCTATGACTATCCAACGTTTATGTTTATTTAGTATTTAATATATACACTGTAGAAATTCAATTATATGTATTTACTTGTTATTATTATAATGTTAAGAAATATCTTTTAAAACAATTATAGCTATGGAAGTTACATTTGTCGAAAATTATATGCAAATTATACAGAGCAAACTTGCTAATTATTATAATATTTAACATAAATTGCAATACCCTGTGCTTATTATCTCATTCTTATATATTATTAACAGTTATATGTATAAAATTAAAACAAAAATGTAACAAAAATAAGTCAAAAATAAAATACAGTAAATTCTTTGTAGTAAAGTTTACCGCAACCGGTCCCTATGCTATAATATTTATGCTTAATTTACTAAAAATTAAAATGAAAAATTAAAAATTAAAAATTAAAATGTAGCGCAGGGTGCCACTACCTGTCCCTATACTATAATATTTATTCCTGTTAAATATTAGACTAAGTGAAGAATTTAAAATTGTATATGTTAACTTACTAAAATTTTATGCAAATAAAGTTATATATGTATGTAGTTATATATGTTATATATATCTTTAAAAATATTCAAATTTATATAAACTAAAATTATTTCCTATTATTATTTTTACCATCTTATATGGTATAAAAACTTACATAAACCTACTATACAATATTAAACATATATAACAAGCGAAGCAAAACAAATTCAAAGTTAAATAAAACAAAACTAAAATATGATTAAATTCTCTGTACTACAAGGTACCACGACCAGTCCCTATACTATAAAATTTTTGCTAAATTCTCTGTAGTACAAGATGCCACAGCCGGTCCCTGTACTAAGGAAAGTATGGCGTGATTGTCACAGTGTATACACTATGATTATTTAGCATTTATATTTATTCATTATTTATCAGACTGACTGTAAAAGTTCGAATTATATGTATTTACTTAGTATTATAATGTTGAAAATATCTTTTTAAAATCAATTATAGTTACAAAAGTAATATTTATCGAAAATTATATGCAAATATATAGAGCAATGTTACTAATTTTTTTTGATATTTAACATAAATCGCATTACACTGTATTTTAAAGCTTATTCTAATATATTATTAACAATTATATATATAAAATTAAAACAAAAATGTAAAAATTAATAGTATTGGCACACTGCTTAGAGTCACTATCTGCTATACACTGTGGTCACGGACTAGGCCTTGCATAGCTTGAGTGAGACGAACTATGAGCGACACTTTTAGCAAAAATAACGTTACGAGTTTCGATTTTGATTTTCACTTTTTTGTTTATTGTTGGATTCTGGTGGGACTTTTTCCAAAAGGTAGCTTGCGACCAAAAAATGATCTCTGCCGATTTCCACCAGAATCGACACACGGGAAGGTATTTAAAACTGCGATAATATAGTTTTCCTATTTTAATGAAGTTTGTCACTTACCAGAAAGTGTAGCAACACCGATATCACAGAATCTACTTTATATAATGAAATGAAATTTTGCACAGGTGTTCACTGATAACTAGGCTATTGAATTGTATAAAAAAATTGTTAGGTCCTGATTGAAATTTTTTAGAATATTAACACTTAAAGTTTATTATCACTTGTAATTTACTAGTTTTTTCCCGATAACTCTCTAACTAAATACACTATTTTCAGTCTGTTTGCAGATTTTGTACAAGGGAAACACTCCGCGTCGATCAATGTATATGTCCGTTCTCTCCGACTCTCCGTTCAAAAACGAGCCGCACGTCCGGTTTCTACTATTATTTGGAAAATCCTTAATATCTTCTAAATTTACACTTCTAAAATTACGAAACTTTGCACAATTGTTCTTGATTATATTGTCTTTAAGATAGTATTATAAAAATATGGTGCTATCGATTGAATTTTTGCGTAATAGTCCTTTAAAATTAATTTTTTGATAAAAATTGTTCATTTTCCGGGTTTTTCTCAATTATCTTCCGATTTTGTTAACGGATTTTCAATTTTAAGACAGATTCTAAAAGGCCTTACCAAGGCGCATCTATCGATATATGACACAACACTCTGTAACTCTCCGTTTCGAAACGAGCGGCGAGTCCAATTTCACTAAAAACACAAATATCTTGAAAACGGAGAGTTGGATAAATATAAAAAATTGTCAAAACATGGAGGGGAACTATATCTATTACTTAGTAAAATAAAAAAGTGGGGTAAAAGATCTTATTTTCCCGCCGCACGCAAAAAACCGATTTTTTAGGCACACTTTTACGCAAATTTCAAACTTAACCTCCGGTTATGTGAAAAGTACTTATCCGATTTACATAATTTTTATGTATAAATAACGGGGAACTTTGTATCTTACCCTATGTGATAGTTCATAACGATACGTAAAGAAACACTATTTTTAAAACACTTATTTCCTAAATTTGTGTCTATTTCACTTATAAAAACGCAGTTTTTTGAGGTTTTTTGGCACTTTCACTAAATCGATTTTTATAATTTTTTCACAGACACGTAGCTGAGTTAAGCGCGCTTCTTTTGACACATTTCACGACTTTATACGATAAAAAGTTCTTAACTTGTGATTTTTATTGTCATAACTAAGGCGTTAACTGGCCTGGGAGGCCGCGGACGCGTGCGTTCTCGACGCGAGCTCGGCCCAGACTCGGTTAGGTTAGGTTAGGTTAGGTTAGGTTAGGTTAGGTTAGGTTAGGTTAGGTTAGGTTAGGTTAGGTTAGGTTAGGTTAGGTTAGGTTAGGTTAGGTTAGGTTAGGTTAGGTTAGGTTAGGTTAGGTTAGGTTAGGTTAGGTTAGGTTAGGTTAGGTTAGGTTAGGTTAGGTTAGGTTAGGTTAGGTTAGGTTAGGTTAGGTTAGGTTAGGTTAGGTTAGGTTAGGTTAGGTTAGGTTAGGTTAGGTTAGGTTAGGTTAGGTTAGGTTAGGTTAGGTTAGGTTAGGTTAGGTTAGGTTAGGTTAGGTTAGGTTAGGTTAGGTTAGGTTAGGTTAGGTTAGGTTAGGTTAGGTTAGGTTAGGTTAGGTTAGGTTAGGTTAGGTTAGGTTAGGTTAGGTTAGGTTAGGTTAGGTTAGGTTAGGTTAGGTTAGGTTAGGTTAGGTTAGGTTAGGTTAGGTTAGGTTAGGTTAGGTTAGGTTAGGTTAGGTTAGGTTAGGTTAGGTTAGGTTAGGTTAGGTTAGGTTAGGTTAGGTTAGGTTAGGTTAGGTTAGGTTAGGTTAGGTTAGGTTAGGTTAGGTTAGGTTAGGTTAGGTTAGGTTAGGTTAGGTTAGGTTAGGTTAGGTTAGGTTAGGTTAGGTTAGGTTAGGTTAGGTTAGGTTAGGTTAGGTTAGGTTAGGTTAGGTTAGGTTAGGTTAGGTTAGGTTAGGTTAGGTTAGGTTAGGTTAGGTTAGGTTAGGTTAGGTTAGGTTAGGTTAGGTTAGGTTAGGTTAGGTTAGGTTAGGTTAGGTTAGGTTAGGTTAGGTTAGGTTAGGTTAGGTTAGGTTAGGTTAGGTTAGGTTAGGTTAGGTTAGGTTAGGTTAGGTTAGGTTAGGTTAGGTTAGGTTAGGTTAGGTTAGGTTAGGTTAGGTTAGGTTAGGTTAGGTTAGGTTAGGTTAGGTTAGGTTAGGTTAGGTTAGGTTAGGTTAGGTTAGGTTAGGTTAGGTTAGGTTAGGTTAGGTTAGGTTAGGTTAGGTTAGGTTAGGTTTTTTTTTTTTTTTTTTTTTGGGGGTTGAATCCCATTACATTGATTTTTATTACTTATTCCAGACTACACTTCCGACCGCAGTCCTCGCTAATGTATACGGGCGGCCGGGGTCGGTCATGCAGACATGTTGGACTTACATTATCTTTATACAGAACTTTATGTACTTTTTAACTTTTTGTTACAGACTTATGTGACATTTTTACCAAAAGGTTTACATTTTTATGACATATTTTACATAAAATTGAGACACATTTTGCCACAAGACAACTTAAATAACTACAATATTATATTATAGACAATCAACAATTTTTATAACAATAGTATTTTTAGACACAATTTTTTAAGAGCATTTTTATAACGAATATTATTACAATAGATAACAGAACGAGTTTTTTACCTAATATTATATTTGAATAACTACGAGTTTGATAACACATCGTTGTATATATTAATTGAAAGGCGCATTTTTAAAACTAAGTTTATACAAATTAAAAGAGGATGATAAAGATTTAAACAATTACAAGAAACAAAGTACACATAATCAATTATTTATATTCCAAAATCTATTTTACATTTAATTTGACCTATCATGTATTGGACTGTTGGACAATTGGATGAGGTGGCTGAGTGTTCCGTATTTAATTTACTGTTAGTTTTCCGGTTGTATTTTGAACAGTTAAAACAATTAGGGGTAGAGTTACTTAGGGAGTGTGGGCATTCGGCTACTTGATGAGACGTTTCAGCACAGTGTGAACAAGGTGTGCAGTCGGACTGGCAGTTTTTACTGACATGCCCGAACTGCAGACACTTGTAACACTGAATGAACGGGGAAAAGTCCCCCACAAAGACTTGTTGATAGTCAACATTCAACCGACCGAGATGAATAGCTTCTCGCCACACAGGCGGGGCTACGATGAAGACGGCATTATATAAGTTAGGATTTTTATTATTGTTACGTTTGAATCGAAGTTTTAAATCATCTGGTTCTTTAATAATTTGTTTAATGGAGGGATTCTGTTGGACAACTATGGATGTCAAATCCTCAAGAGGAATGTCCGTGGACACCCCCTTGAGGATGAACATTGGACGGAGTTTCTTTGCAGGTTCGGCGTTAACGATGGTTGATGCTTTAAGTAAATCGAGCGTTTCATGACATTGAGTCTCGTTATGAAATTCAACCCTAATTTTATTTTTAGAGATAGCTTTAACCCGTGTGGGCGCAAAGCTTTTCTCGCGAAAGGAGACACTTTTTTTGAATTTACTAATAGTTTCTTTTTTATTTTCAGATTCTACGATAGGAGAGACAACAATGGCCGGCTTATACGTCGATTTGGGGGACTTCTCGGAGGGCGGGGGAGGCTTGGCAGCAGCTACCTGAGCGTAGGAGGCACCAACACTTAAGGTGAGTTCCTCTTTGAGCTCTGATTTTAATTTAGAAATCTCCTCCCTCATGGCAGAGACGATCTCCTCCCTAAGAACGACGTTATCAACAACTGGAGCTGCGGAAGCCGCCGGAACTGGAGGGGAAACGAAATTTTGGGGCTCTACTTGGGACTCTAGATATGCATCTGCAGCTATGCCTATTTCTTCGGCGGCTTCTATTATAAATCTTTTATTGATGGAGGTAACACTTCTATTCTCGTGGACTGCCTGTATGATTTGTCTGGCCAGTTTGTTGATAACATCGCTCATAGAGCGGACATCTACGACCGACGTTGCGCGCGCTGGAAGGGGCCTGCGTTCTAATTTATCGGCCTTCTTAGTTTTAGGCTTCGATTTGGCCTGAGATGATGCGATGATAGTATCATCCGTTTCGCCTTCCGGGGTCATTGTCAAGAGAAGGGAGTCGAGATCTGGGGAGCTACACCTACTGTCGGTCGCCTGAGTAGCACTAGATATGGGAACGTTACTTTCTTGAACGCTTGTCCCAGCCTCTGAAGGAGACTGAGACGAAGTCTTTTTATTTTTCTCTGAAGACGAACGAAACATTTTTTTATAATCCATTATGTGGATAATAAAATATAATAAATACAAAAAAAAAAGACAGGTTAAGTTAAGTAAACAGTTACACTAACTGTGGTACAGGGCGCCTCAATATGTCCTTACACTATAATATTTAAACCTTAAGCAAAATAGGAATAAACTAAATTAAATTAAAATTATTTACTGTACTATATAATATTAACTTATACAATACTATACTATTCTAAATATCTTATATTAACTAAAATAAAGTAATATAAAATAATATAAAAATAAAATAAAATACAACGAGTAAATTATGTATACAATTTATAATATCAAAATTCTAAAATATTTTAAAGTTTAACACATATAACATAATACTATAAATACACTATGAATTATTCTAATATATTAATTATAGTTACACATAAATTATTAAATAATAAATACAAAAAGAAAAAGACAAATAGTTGTTGGCGCTCTGCAAACAATCACTAAAACTAACACTGTGGTAGGTGACGGGGCCCAGCGGAGCGACGATGCCACAGCCTAAGTAGCGGAGCTTTAACAAAATATGCGTTGCGTGTTCTGATTTAAAATTCACTTTTTTATTTATGCACTGATTTTGATGGGGACTTTTTCCAAATGGTATCTTATGTCTAAAAAATTATCTATACCAAGTTTTACCAGGATCGACCCACAGGAATATATTTAAATTACGAAGATGCTGTTTTATTATAATTTAACTGAGTCTATCACTGCCATTAAGATTTGTGATGGAAATATCTCAACAACTATTATATATAACTCACTGAAATTTTGCACAAGTATTTATGGTTAATTAAGCTACTAATTTACAAAATAAAATTTTAAGTTCTAAATGAAATTTTGGAAATAATTACATGTAAAGTAAATGAATCTGCTGATTGTCTGGTTTTTCCCCGATATTTTGCGAAATAAACACTTTATAATCCGGTCTGTTTACAGTTTCTACACTATAAAAGCACTCCGCGTCTATTGATATATGTGAGCACTCACTCCGACTCTCCGTTTAAAAACGAGCCGCACTTCCTGTTTTGCTACCACGTGGTGTTTTTAAATATATTTTGAATAACTTTTTTATTTGTAGTCTGGGAATCATAAAACTTTGCAAAAATGTTCTTTATTTAATTGTCTTTATGTAAATGTAATAAAACTATGGGGTTGTCACTTTAAATTTTACGTTACTGACCTTTAAAATTAATTTTTTCACGAAATTTGTCATTTATCCGGGTTTTTCATTAATAACTCAAAAACTTTTCACCGGATTTTAACTTTTTAAAACAGATTATTAAATATCTCACTAATGCACTTCTTTTGATGTATAGCACAACACTCTGCGACTCTCCGTTTAAAAAACGAGCCACCACGTGTTATTTACTACCACGTGTTGTTTTTAAGGAGGTTATCTGTATAACTTTTTTATTTTTAGTCTTAGAATCACGAAACTTTGCAAAAATGTTCTTTATTAAATTGTCTTTACGTTAATATAATAAAACTATGGGGTTGTCGCTTTAAATTTTTGTTACTGACCTTTAAACTTAATTTTTTGATGAAATTTGTCCTTTATCCGGGTTTTTCCTTAATAACTCAAAAACTTTTCACCGGATTTTCACTTTTAAAACGGATTATTAAATGTCTCATCAAGGCGCTTCTTTTGATATATAACAAGACACTCTGCGACTCTCCGTTTAGAAACGAGCGGCGAGACCAGTTTCACAAAAAACGCTAATATCTTAAAAACGGAGAGTTGGAAAAATTTGAAACTTTATTCAAAACATGGACAACATTAATATACACTAGTTAGTAAAATAAAAAAGTGGGGGTAATAGCGCTTGTTTTCCCGCCGCACGCGAAAAAACTGATTTTTTAGGGGCACTTTAACACAAAGTTCAACTTTAACCTCCGGTTATTTCCAAAAATAATTGTCCAATATTAATAGTTTTTATGTAATAACATAGAGTAATTATCTATTTACCCTATGTGGTAGTTCAGCACAAATATTAAATAATTTACTATTTTTAAAACACTTATTACTATTAATTTGTGTCTATTTCACTAAGTAAAAACACAGTTTTTTTTTTTTTTTTTTTTTTTTTTGTGGTTTTTTAACACTTTCGGTTAGGTTAGGTTAGGTTAGGTTAGGTTAGGTTAGGTTAGGTTAGGTTAGGTTAGGTTAGGTTAGGTTAGGTTAGGTTAGGTTAGGTTAGGTTAGGTTAGGTTAGGTTAGGTTAGGTTAGGTTAGGTTAGGTTTAGTTAGGTTAGGTTAGGTTAGGTTAGGTTAGGTTAGGTTAGGTTAGGTTAGGTTAGGTTAGGTTAGGTTAGGTTAGGTTAGGTTAGGTTAGTTAGGTTAGGTTAGGTTAGGTTAGGTTAGGTTAGGTTAGGTTAGGTTAGGTTAGGTTAGGTTAGGTTAGGTTAGGTTAGGTTAGGTTAGGTTAGGTTAGGTTAGGTTAGGTTAGGTTAGGTTAGGTTAGGTTAGGTTAGGTTAGGTAGGTTAGGTTAGGTTAGGTTAGGTTAGGTTAGGTTAGGTTAGGTTAGGTTAGGTTTAGGTTAGGTTAGGTTAGGTTAGGTTAGGTTAGGTTAGTGTTAGGTTAGTGTTAGGTTAGGTTCCCACGGGAGTTTGCTGGACTCCTACTGGGCGCGTCCCCGGGTGGCGGATAGGGGAAACCACTCGCACTTGCGGGGCGAGTGGACCGGGAACTTATAATTCCCGCGCGGACCAAAACCAGCAGGCATGGGCGTGCCTTTAGTCCATTGTTATGGACACGGCCTAGGGAGCAGCACCCCGACAGAAAAGCCGAAGCTGTGGATGCAGCAAAGACGAAACATGATGACAAACTACCAATTACTATATTACCCCCAGGAGGGTAGCCACCACCTCTTCCGGGACTCGGAGAATCCTCCTGTGCTACGGGCAAAGCAAGCCCACCGAATCTGGGGGGGGCGCACTGTTGTCAATTGTGTTGCGGGGGAAAGGGCCCGAGATGGGCGGAGTTGTGGAAGGAGAAGAAGGGAGGAGTTGTTGTGGAAGGTTAAACACGTTGGGGCGGAGTGGTTTGAGCTTCGGTGAGGAGGGAAAGGTCGTTGGTGTTGTTGCGGCGGTCCACCGGGTGAACATCGAGAGTGTCTGTGTCGAGTGTCCGTTCGCGGAGGGGTCCAGTCGGAGATGGTCGGAATATAGGAGTGTGGAAAGGAGCCAAGGGTTGGTTCTGAACCCGATTGGATATGGGTGACGGGATGTAAGACTGTGGTAGTGTCAGGTCGAGACGCAGGGTCCGTGTCCATTCATAATGGACGGTTATGGGGAGCGTCGGAGTCTAAGGACTCAGATACCGAGAGTTTTGTGTCAATGGTGTCGGAGAGGTCGAAGACGCGGGCACAATATCTAAAGGACAGGCGGAAAAGACCTCGGAAGCCGAGTGACCAGTCAGGGTCCTCTGGAGAAGGAGAGAGGATAGACCGGCGCCAAAGATGGTCGCCAAGAGAAGGGGGAAAGGGCTCAGTGAGGCAGAAAAGAGGGAGTTGCTGCTGAGATCAGAGCAGGAGGTGTCGGATGGCGCTGCGGCCGTGCTGGCCAGGGCTAACTCCAGGCTCTCGGACATGAGTCTGCCGTCCGAAAAAGAGCAGGATGAGGCCGTACTCGCATCCGACTTGCAAAATCAGGTGGTGGACAGTCTAGCGGTCATAAGAAGGTTGCCAGCACATCAGGCAACCTAAAAGGAACCTTCACCAAGGCCCTGAAGCAGGCGGCAAGGGCTATAGGAATGGCTGTGGACGAATTGGCTCAGCGTACAGCGACGGAAGAGGTGGCTCAGTTGCGCGCTCACAACACCAAGCTGCGCAATGAGATGTCTGAGCTACGCAAAGAGGTCAGTCTTTTACGGGCTGACCTTCAAGCGCAAAGGAGCCAAGGAGTCCCTACCTCTGGCAAGACTCAGCCAGGGTGTTCCGACGAGCTGAAGCGCTCCATCATGCTGGAGATCGGAACGATGGTGAGCGCCCGGATAGAAGGCCTGGAGAACCGGCTTCTTCCGGAGAGGAGTATGCGTCCCCCGCTTGCGGCGTCAAAGGGTTCGCCAAAGGAGACCGCCACAACATCGGCGAGAACAGAGGCGACAGCGACAACTACGCTGGTAGCTCCCGCCAATCCTGCCTCGACAAGGGGCCAGAAGCCTGCAAACCATGGCAAGGGAAGGGGAAGGGCAAAAAGACCTCAGTGCCGAAGCCCCGCAGCCACGTCCACTTCCGCCTGCGCCAGCTGACTTGTCAGAAGGGTGGAATGTGGTTGCCAGGAAAGGCAGCAAAAAGAAGGCTGTTGCTGCTGCTCAGCAGCAATCTAAGAGAGGAGCAGGGGCAAGAGCGCCAAAAGCGCCGAAAGCGCCAAAAGCCCCAAAGCTCAGACAGCCGCGGTCTGCTGTAGTAGCGCTAAAGCTCCAACCCAGCGCTGCTGAGAGCAACCTGACCTATAGTCAGGTGCTCACCCAGCTAAAGGCCAAGGTTGACCTCGGGGAGCTCGACATCTCGGATATGAGATTCCGAGTAGCCTCAACTGGCGCGAGGCTACTGGAAATCCCCGGGAATCAACTCGGGCGATAAGGCGGACGCTCTTGCACAAAAGTTGCGGGGCGTATTGGACGAGAACGAGGTTACAGTCTCCAGGCCCACTAAATGCGCAGAGCTTAGGGTGAGTGGGCTGGACGACTCGGTGACGTCCGAGGAGGTTGCGGCAGCCGTCAGCAGAGTTGGTGGCTGCGACGTCGGTGCCATCAAGGTCGGTGAGGTTCGGCGTGACCGTGCTGGACTCGGCACGGCCTGGGTGCGTTGTCCGGTGGCAGCTGCCAAGAAGGTGAGCGGAGGTCGCCTGCTGGTGGTTTCGTGTCAGCCAAAGTAACGTTGTTACAGCAGCGGGTTCTGCGTTGCTTCCGCTGTCACGAAACGGGCCATGTGGCGGCTAAGTGCAGCGGTGCAGACAGAAGCTCACAGTGTTTTAGATGTGGGCGTCTGGGGCACAAGCAAGCCACGTGCTCAGAAACACCACGCTGCCCAGCGTGCGAAGAGGCGCAACGACCGTCGGGCCACTTAGCCGGCAGTGCAGCATGCGCCAAAATCTGCGCGCAATCTAAGCGCAGGAAAGGAGGGAGAGGGAAGGCGGCGAGACCCACAGGTCAAGCCCAACCTGAAGCCCAGCCTAGGGTCGCGGAGGAGCAGCCTATGCTCGTTTAGTAATGGCGGAACGAGTTTTGCAGGCGAACATCAACCACTGCGCCAGAGCCCAAGACTTATTGGTCCAAAGCTTGGCGCAGTGGTCGATACATGTGGCGGTTGTTTCGGAGCCCTACAGCGTTTCCCAACAGAGACAACTGGGTCGCTGACAACACCGGGGTGGTGGCTTTGATCACCCAGGTCGCCGCGGGCTCTCCGCCTTTCTCGCGTATTGAGAGGGGTGCGGGATGCGTCGCGGCGCTTGTCGGCGACCTAGTTGTCGTAGGGGTCTACTTTTCCCCCAATCGAACTCTTGCGGAGTTTGAAGAGTTTCTCATACGATTGGGGGAAATGGTAGAACGATTCGTCCGGCGGAGGTGTTGGTCGCGGGCGATCTCAACGCGAAGTCCAGCGTGTGGGGCTCCGCAACGACGGATGTACGTGGTGTGACTCCTCTGTCCGAGTGGTGGTTGCCACCGGTTTGTCCTGTACTCAACCGGGGGACGAAGAACACG
>JALPMF010000042.1:238355-289843 GCA_030704555.1 Heliconius charithonia
CTGTATACAGGAGTCACTTCTTAAACCTGGGGTTCGCAATCCCAATATTGCGAACTACAGGGTTGTGAGAAATGATAGGGCCACCAAAGGTGGTGGCACTATGATTTATTACAAAAAGAATTTACACTGTATACCGCTCGACCCTCCGTCTCTCGAAACAGCCGAAGCGTCGGTGTGCCAGGTGTTCCTTACAGGCCATCAGCCACTGATAATTGCCTCTGTCTACCGCTCCGGGAGCAGGCAATTACTAGAGAGCGATATTCTATCGCTACTTAGCATGGGAGACTCGGTCCTTCTGATCGGGGATTTCAATTGTAAACATAGAGATTGGAATTCGACGAGAAATCACATCGACGGTGTGAATCTCCTCAAATTCACTAACAAATATAACGCTTTTGTTATAGGCCCTTCTTCTCCCACTCGCTTTGGTGCCAGAGGCACAGGCGAGGTACTTGACATAGCAATTTTATCGAACGTGGGATTACTTCAACGTTCGATGGAAACTTTTTCGGACCTTGATTCTGATCATCGTCCAGTTATTCTCAAATTAGGTGAAGAACGCCCCTCAGGCCCTCTCACCAAGACAGTCATCGATTGGAGGAGATTTGCTAAGATCCTCCGGTCCAATGAATCCCCGTTAAAGGAATTAATACCTGGCATCGCCGACTCCGCGGTGTTAGCGATAGACGCGGCGAATAAATTCACCAAATATATTCACGACACAATCGAGAGTTGTTCGAAAGAGGTGCCAAATCTGCCCGAAGGTAGGTTTGAAATCTCAGATAAACTCAGGCGATTGATTAGACGTAGAAATAAGGCAATGCGTAAACATGACAAATACCCGACTGACGACAATCGTAGGAAATACAATAGATTAAAGAGGAGAGTTCGATTCGAATTCGAACTTCTGCGCGGAGAGTCTTGGGACAAAAAGCTCGAGGGGCTCGCGCCATCGCACCAGGCATTCTGGGCGCTGTCGCGTGCTTTTAGAGTCGATTGTCTCTCGACTATGCCTCCTCTGATTAGGCCCGATAATACAATTGCCGCCGACGATACCGAAAAAGCGGAATGTCTCGCTGACAGTTTAGAGGCGCAATGTACCCCGAGTGGTCAGCCCTGCGACCCGAGCCACATCGAAAGAGTGGATTCCGCGGTCGCAGAGTGGGCGTCGACGCCCCCGCAAGGGGAACCGCTTCGCCCGACCTCGACCGACGAGGTCAAAGTCCTAATCAAAAACCTCAAAGATAGGAAGGCCCCGGGGCCTGACAAATTATCAAATAGAACATTAAAATCCCTTCCGGCTCAGTTCATATCTCTATTGGTCATAATTTTCAATTCCCTTTTAATGTCGTGCTCCTTCCCCGACGAGTGGAAGGAAGCCATAGTCATAGGTATCGCAAAACCTAAAAAGCCGCGAAATTTGCCCTCCAGTTACAGACCTATCAGCCTTCTCAGCTGCTTAGGTAAACTGTACGAGAGAATTATCCTCGTTAGACTCTCCGAGGCGGTAGAGACCTTCTGTCCGCTCATCAATGAGCAATTTGGTTTCAGAAAGAAACACTCAGCTATACACCAAGTTCACCGAGTGGTAGAGCACATTGCTCACCACCACGTGAGGTCCCCCCGTCGCAGTAACACGGCAGCCATTTTTCTCGACATAGCAAGAGCCTTCGACAAGGTCTGGCATAACGGCTTGATTTTCAAGCTGAGGCGCGCTGGCTTGCCAGACCGTCTCGTGCACATCCTGCGGGACTTTCTGTCGAACAGGCACTTTCGCTATAAAGTCGAAGGCACCCTTTCTTCCCCCCGCCTCCTCCGCGCAGGCGTTCCCCAGGGTTCAACCCTCTCTCCAATTTTATATTCGCTGTACACCAGTGACATACCCCGCACCGGGCTTGTTCACCTGGCTATGTACGCGGATGACACCGCCCTCTACACTTCTTCGCGTGACACACGCCTACTAGCCGAGAGACTACAGAAAGCGGCCCACGCACTCGGTGAGTGGTTCCGCCTATGGAGAATCGAGGTTAATCCAGAAAAGAGTAAAGCCATCCTTTTCCCCATGACTCGATACCTAACGGTCTCTACCGTATACTTATTAGATAAACCCATTCCTTGGGAAAATCAAGTTAAATATCTAGGGGTCACTTTAGACTCTAGTTTCTCTTTCAGACCCCACATCACGAAGGTTTGCAACAAAGCAAAATTCGTTCTAAACAGGCTCTTCTGGCTTATCAACAAGCGTAGTAAAATGTCACTTAGAAATAAGCTGACATTATACAAAACTTGTATAAGGCCAATTATGTCATACGCTTGTGTAGCGTTCGCGCACACCAAGCTAGACCCCTTACAAATAGTCCAAAACAAATTCTTACGTATCGCATCGGGTTGTCCCTGGTTCGTGCGTAACGTCGACCTCCATAGAGATTTTGAACTGGAATCGATTAACGAGCACTGCAAACGCTTAGCGAAGCGCTACTTTGAGCGCGCAGGCTCGCACGCGAACCCCCTCATAACCACGGCGTGTGATTATACACCCATGGCACACCCCAAACGTAGACGCCCGCGGAGCGTCCTTTTGGACCCAGACGACGCCATCACGCTAGCGAATGCCCCATATGTAGGTAGTAACACTACTCACACGCGACACATACACCGTCGTCGACGGAATCGACGGCGAAGTCCAGCATTTTCAACGGCTCGGCCGCGTCTCGGCGCGGTCGGACCCAGCGGTTAGGGACCGCAAAATCCCTTAGACTAGTCTAATTTTTACCCCCAGTCGCGGCTTCATGTCGCGGCTGGCTTTGTGTAGCATAGGGAAATTCCCCAGCCCGCTCGACGATTGTAAGCCGAGGTTCGAGCCCCGCAGGGGGCGCCCTTACAGTCGCCGACCCATCTCAAGCAGCCAGTTAGTGCTTGCATTTCTTCAGGGACAGAGTACCCTCTTCCCTACCCACCCGGTGTCGCTGTAAAAGCCAATAGGGCTAACAGCATTAACCTCAAGTTCGAAAAAAAAAAAAAAAAAAAAAAAATCAGTCAGTCAGTCACTCAGCCGGTCGATAGTCGGTTAGTTAGTTAGAGTTCCTCTTTTTCTTTTCTATTGTTGTTGTGCGTGTGTGTGTGAGAAGAACATGGCTCGTACCAAGCAAACCGCCCGCAAGTCCACCGGTGGTAAGGCGCCGCGCAAACAGCTCGCCACCAAGGCGGCTCGCAAGAGCGCACCGGCCACCGGCGGCGTGAAGAAACCCCACAGGTACAGGCCCGGCACCGTCGCCCTCCGTGAGATTCGTCGCTACCAGAAGAGTACGGAGCTTCTCATCCGCAAGCTGCCCTTCCAGCGTTTGGTGCGTGAGATCGCGCAGGACTTCAAGACCGATCTGCGGTTCCAGAGCTCCGCGGTCATGGCCCTCCAGGAGGCGAGCGAGGCGTATCTGGTGAGCCTCTTTGAGGATACCAACCTTTGCGCGATTCACGCCAAACGTGTCACCATTATGCCGAAGGACATCCAGCTCGCGCGCAGGATCAGAGGCGAACGTGCGTAATTGTAACAACAATTTACAGTTACAGTTACAGTTACAGTAACAAACAACAACAACGACGACGATATTGCGCGACGATATCGTTACCGTTTATGAAACCAAAAGGCCCTTCTCAGGGCCACAAATTGTTCTGATATTTATATATATGTATAATAGTTTCAAACGTGTGCAAAGAACCGTCTCTAATATAATATAATATAAAATTATACACAAATACAAATAAACAACATACTTAAATTTACATATGAAAGATATGGGGGGGGGGGGGAGAGGGGAGAGGGAGGGAGAGAGAGAAAGAAAGAAAGAAAGAAGAAATAATAAAAAAAAAAAAACAAACTATGAAACAAATATATATATATATATTTATTTAAAGATAAACACAAAAAAAAAAAAAATTATAAATAAATAAATATGTACATACAAACATACATAATTTGTACATAGATAAAAAAGAAAAGAAAAAAAATAGATATAAGATCACGAGAGAAACGTTAAACGATATAGAGAGAGAGAGAGAGAGAGATAAGAAAAAGAAAAGTTACATATTACACACATCATTTATATACTATTTAAAATTAAGGTATAATATTTAAATAAATAAATAAATAATAATAATAATAATAATCATTTATTAAATTAAAATGCATACATCAAATTGGATTAGACAATGTGAGGTTCAGTTTATTTATTATTATTCTTTAATTATTATTATTACAAGTCGTACCCCCCCACCCCCCGTGAATTAAGTCGTCTACTGACGAGTGGAGCCGAACATAGCCGAACGCAACAGCATATATAAAACAAGGTGAAGTCGAATTTTCGAACCAAGTTCACCGGCTTACCGAACATATCGCGAAATATAACGTCCGCCGATCGATTCGCAGCGACACGGCGGCCATCTTTTTAGACATCGCCAAAGCCTTCGACAAGGTCTGGCACAACGGCCTGCTCTTCAAGCTCCGCCGTATGGCCCTGCCAGACTCACTCGTTCACATCATTCGGGAATACCTGTCGAATCGTACGTTCCGATATAGATTAGAAGGGACACTATCGTCCCCTAGATTCGTTCGCGCTGGAGTCCCGCAAGGCTCCACTCTTTCACCTCTACTCTACGCGCTTTATACCAGCGACATACCGCGTACCGATAAAGTCGAACTTGCGATGTATGCCGATGACACCGCGCTCTACACCTCGGACCGCTCCGCTTTTGTCCTAGCCGAAAGACTGCAACGAGCTGCCGACGCCCTAGGCGTTTGGTTCAGCAAGTGGCGGTTTGAGGTTAACCCGGAGAAAAGCGTAGCCGTCCTCTTTCCGCGTAAACGTTACGAGACCGTCTCGACTATCTACCTACAAGGCAAACCTATCCCCTGGGAATCCACGGTCAAATACCTAGGCGTCGTACTGGATTCGAAATTCTCCTTCCGGCCGCACATCACGTATGTCAGGAACAAAGCCACATACGTCATGAACCGGCTGTACCCGCTCATTTGCAAGCGGAGTAAAATGTCACTCCGTAACAAGCTGACATTGTACAAAACTTGCATCCGTCCCGTCATGACCTATGCTTGTGTCGTGTTCGCACACACTAAGATAGACCTCCTTCAGAGGGTCCAAAATAAATTTCTACGTATCGCATCCGGATGCCCATGGTACGTCCGCAACGTTGACCTCCACAAAGACTTCGAGCTAGAATCGCTCAAGGAATTCTGCAAGCGCCTGGCCAAGCGCTACTACGAGCGTGCAGATTCCCATTCCAACCCACTGATCGTCGAAGCGTGTAAGTACGCTCCTCACCCACATCCGAGTCTTCGACGCCCCAGAAGCATTCTTCTGGATCCTGACGATCCAATAACTGCTGCCAACGCCCAATACACAGGGAGGATCCACTCCTCAGTCTTACGTCCCACTCACCGCCGCCGTAAGAGGCGGCGAGGCCAGTCATTTCTCACGGCACGCCCGCGCCTCGGCGCGGCGGGGCCCAATGGACGAAACCCCCCATGATTAGCGTACGCGGGGTATCCCCCCGCGATCGCTAACACTTCACGAGCGTCCATCAAAGCTCGTAATTTTCTCTTCAGGGGCGAGCCACACTCGCCCCTCCCAGCCCGGTGACGCTGTCAAGACCATTCCAGGTCAACAGCATTTAAGTCCATCAGAAAAAAAAAAAAAAAAAAAAACGAATTTTCGATATCACAAGTTTCAACCGTACGTTCGTAGTCGAACGTCTCCCCGTCACTCGCGAGAAGTAATACAAGTGTACAGTCAACATGACCGGTCGCGGTAAAGGTGGAAAGGGTCTGGGGAAAGGTGGAGCGAAGCGACACAGGAAAGTGCTGCGTGATAACATCCAGGGTATCACGAAGCCGGCGATCCGTCGTCTCGCCCGGAGGGGCGGCGTCAAACGTATATCCGGCCTGATATACGAGGAGACTCGCGGAGTGCTGAAGGTGTTCCTCGAGAACGTGATCCGGGACGCAGTCACGTACACTGAGCACGCCAAGAGGAAGACCGTCACCGCCATGGACGTCGTGTACGCCCTGAAGCGGCAGGGGCGCACTCTGTACGGCTTCGGCGGTTAATAATAATAATAACAACGGAACCACGAAGACCAGTCAGCCACTCTGGTGAAACCGACGAGAGCGAAAATTGTGAAGAGTGTGTGCGTGTGAGGATGGGTGGGTTATTGCTCTGTGTTGTGTGTCTGTGCTGTGTGCGCACGGGCGCGGTCAGTGTAATCGTTTACATCTAGATTATGACACTCGAACCAGCCCTCCCCCTCGCATAATCTCTCTCTCTCCGTCGACTCACTATTGTGGCGACAAAAAAAAAAAGGCCCTTCTCAGGGCCGCACAAGTTTCAAAAATTAAATAAAATATGTTTCTCGACCACAAGGACGTCCCTCCCGAACGTGTTGCCACCACAATGACACGTTGACATTAGCAACTGAGTCTGAGTCGAGAGTAAACATTGGAAATCTTAATGATTTTATTATGACTATGATATTACTTATTACACACACACACACACACACACTACACAATATACTCTAACATTGCGAGAGTGAATGCGCGCATATCACTAAGAGTTAGGTGGTTGGGAATTGGGAGTTAACTATTTACATATTGAAATTTAATTATATAAATAAATAAAAGAATAATAATAATAATAATACGTATATTCCCTATACACTTAATACGAAACAGATTTAGTGATGAGTGATGCCTATTGCCTATTATTATTATTATGTTTCTCTTTCATAATTCACGGGTTCAAAAGAACCCGGTCCTTTGGAAGGCTTATTATTATTATTTTATTATTAATAATAATAATAATATTATTATTCTTATGTATAAACAGATATTATAATTAATATTCGATTGTTGTGGTAGGAACGTTCGTTATTAAATAGCAATATAGAGTTATTAGAAAAGTCTCCTTCGATATGAAACGATGACGATTACTACTACGACGACGACGACGACGATGATGACGACGACGACGGCGAGTGCGATATAATATATAATTTTTATTCTTTTCTTTTCTTTTTTTTTTTTTTTTGTTCATATTAAAGTTTAATATTTTGAACGAGAACAAGGAAAGACAAGTAAACAAAGAGAACATATATATCTATCTTAATAATATATACACACACACTTACCCCTGTAACAACACTCGGCGTACTCGACAACGGCGGCCGCGGTGGGCCGCTGTCGCTGAGCGAGGGCATCGGGTGTTTTACGATGCTCCACTTGGAGGTCCTCGAGGAGGTCGATGGACGGTCGCACGGCGATCATTCGATGTCTCCGGGCGGGCGGGTATTCTTCGCTTTCGATCTGTCGAAACGCATCATTGTTTCATTAAATTTTTATAGAGAAAAATAACTTTTAAACATGACCGGAGGTACGCACGTAGCACTTCGACGAATTCGAGAGCTCGTATTTCTTTCGAATCGACGCGTGCCATAGTTTTCGGTCCGCGAGCCGGTGGACAGGTTCACGGACGAGGCCCTTGCGGGTCGCGAGTTCGTCTCAACGTCTCGAATAATGTAAAAATTATAATTTTCTAGACGCCTGTTAGTGAAAAGTTTTAAGCGTTCGTACGAGAAAATGTCCAGCGACACCGCGGCTCTCCTCACGGTATCGCTACCGCTCTTACTGCCACTAGCGACCTCTGCCACGCCATTATCGTTCGACGTAGTCCTCGATATATGTGCGTATATAAACTATAATTCCCGCGTCGTCTCCGTTCATAACAATCTATCTTCTCTTTGTGAGTGATCGTGTGCGTGTGTGTGTGTGATAATAACATTAATAATAATAATAAAAAATAAATAAAAATAATAACAATGGCCGACGCCGCTGTAGCATCAGAAGCTCCCGCTCCCGTCACCCCGGCGAAGAAACCTAAGTCTGCGGGCGCCGGCGGCGCCGCCGCCGCCGCCGCTGCTAAGAAGCCGAAAGCGAAACCGTCCCACCCCAAGACCTCCGAGATGGTCAACAGCGCCATCAAGGAGCTAAAGGAGCGCAGCGGTTCGTCTCTGCAAGCTATCAAAAAGTACATAGCGGCCCAGTATAAGGTGGACGCCGAGAAATTGGCACCGTTCATAAGAAAATACCTAAAGAGCGCCGTCGAGTCCGGCGCCCTGATACAGACCAAGGGCAAGGGCGCCTCTGGCAGTTTCAAACTCGAGTCCAAATCGTCCGCTTCGAAGAGCAAGCAGTCGGCGGCCGGTGGCGCCGGTAAGGGCTCCTCCGCCGCAGCGTCCGGCGCGTCGTCGTCGGCCTCCGCCTCGTCGAGGTCGAAGAAGGCGTCCGGAGCGCCCGCGGCGGCGTCCGCCGGCGGCAGGGCCGGCAAGAAGGGTGCCGCAGCAGCCGCCGCAGCGGCTGCCGCTGCGTCCTCGCCGTCAAAGTCCAAATCGAAGGCGGCTGTGAAGGACAAGAAAGCGGCCGCTGCGAAAAAGAAGCCCGCCACCGCAGCAGCAGCAGCAGCGGCGGCCAAGAAGGCCTCCGCCTCCGCCGCATCCTCCGCTTCGAAGTCGAAGGGCGGAGCCGCCGCTTCGAAGGCGAAGAAGACCGCCAAGCCCCCGACGAAGAAGCCCAAAGCGCCCAAGCCAAAGAAGGCAGCGACGCCCAGGTCCAAGCCGGCGGCAAAGAAGGCCGCGTCCGCCACGCCAAAAAAGTGAATGTATATAAAATATAATAAACTATGCTAAACGAACGTTAAATAACACGCGCGCGCGCGCGCGTGCTTCGCGAGCGCTGTGCTCGTGCGAGTGCTGTGCGTGTGTATGTGCGTATGTGACGGCGATGTATATGTGCAATAAAAGCACGACAAAAAGCCCTTCTCAGGGCTAACAAAAGTTTCTAAATACACCTACATATTATTTATAAATGGTAAAGTTTCAACGACGAACGTCTCGTCTTATGGAGAAATATATATATGTATAAAATATATATAAACTAACCTTATTATGTATTATGATGTATCACCCCGACATTGCCTCGCTATTTGCACTTTTCTATCTTTCACTCACACACTGGAAAACAGTAAAAACACAAATTAATTTCGTATATTAATGAATAGAAGCATAAAACAAGAGAATAAAAAAAAAGGACACAAAACAACATGCAAATAAATATAACACCGAGGCTTTTACAGAACTTATTCAAAGTTCAAGCTCCACGATCCCTCGAATTTTCTCTCTCTCTCTATATATAATTATATATATATATATATTCACTATCATAATAATATAAGTGACTAAGTGGCGGTAAGTAGGTGAGGACAAATAAACTAACCTTATTATGATGTATCACCCCGACATTGCCTCGCGCTATTTGCACTTTTCTATCTTTCACTCACACTAGAAAACAGTAAAAACACAAATTAACTTCGTATATATTAATGAATAGAAACATAAAACAAAACATAACACAAAACAACATGCAAATATTTATAACACCGAGGCTTTAACAAAACTTATTCAAAGTTCAAGCTCCACGTTCTCTCGAATTTTCCGAACACACCTCGATAGCGTCACTTTTTCAAAAAGAGAACGCATCTTTTTTCTTTTTTTTTTTTTTTTTTATTAAGCATAGATGTTGATCTACAATTTCTTTCTTTTTTTTTTTTTTTGTATAATAAATTATTGCAAATATTAAAACAAATAGCAATATGTATTAAATATATATTTTTTTTTAATTATAATAATTATAATAATAATATTTTATTTAAAATTATTATTATTTATTATTATTATTTTTTTTTTTTTAAATTAATGTGTGTTGTTAATCATACACTTCTAAGTAAAAAAAAAAAAAAAATATATATATATGTCGGCTTACTTCGCCGATTGTCGTGCAACGTCGTGCGCAATCGTCTGCGAGATGTCGCTCGCTCGCGTCCCCACTAAGAGCGCTCGTATATAAATACAAAAAAGTAAAAATTTTTTCGTATTCACATACACACAGCACAGTCTGCTGCTCGCGACCGTGAGCGCTCGCGTATTTTCAATATTGTCGTTGTCTTTAGTCTAATTCTTGTGCATAATGTCGGGTCGCGGTAAAGGTGGCAAAGTGAAGGGAAAGGCAAAGTCTCGTTCCAATCGTGCCGGACTTCAGTTTCCTGTGGGCCGTATACATAGACTTTTGAGAAAAGGCAACTACGCAGAACGCGTGGGAGCCGGTGCACCGGTATACTTGGCCGCCGTGATGGAGTATCTGGCCGCCGAAGTGCTCGAATTGGCCGGAAACGCCGCTCGGGACAACAAGAAGACCAGAATCATCCCGAGGCATCTCCAATTGGCGATCCGTAACGACGAGGAGTTGAACAAGTTGCTCTCAGGAGTTACGATCGCGCAGGGAGGTGTACTGCCCAATATCCAGGCAGTCCTCTTACCCAAGAAGACCGAGAAGAAAGCCTAATTCTCACACCTCTAGAGTGCGCACTGTGCACGGTGTTACGTGTGTGTGTATTTGGTTTTCTTTTTTTGTTCTTTTTTTTTTAAAAGGCCCTTTTAAGGGCCACAAAATATTTCCGTGAACGCTTCGAAATTGCATAAAATGTTTCATTATGCGAGACGTCTTCAAAATAACAAATATAATAATAATAATAATAATGGATGACTACTACATAGTATACACAACATTTTACATATAAGTTGTTATTTATCAACAAGTCTACTTTTATTTATTTATATATATATATATATATATATATATATATATATGTGTGTGTGTGTGTGTGTGTGTGTGTGTGTGTGTGTGTGTGTGTGTGTCTATATGTATATGTCGGACATAATATATATAAATAATAAAATATAAGAATATTTAAAACAAAAAAGAAAAGAAGGTCACATTGACAATAGTAATGTCATATGAAAAAAAAAAAAAAATACCAATAGGAGGAGGAATACACACATACATACATGCATAGATACGTATACGTAAAAAAATGTAAACAAATATTAAGATTGCTAAATTTATCTTCAATTTTAATAATTTTTTTATACGAAATACAATATGAGACGTACAGGGTACGCACCGGTGTCGGTGGGAAGGGGAGGGGGAGGGAGCGCATTAGCGGCACCGCTCTTTCGTCGCCACCCGTGCCCCCCCCTATCTTGAGCCGTACAGCGTTCGTATTGGTCGATCCCCTCTCAAAAAGCTGGTGCGCGTCGTGAGCGCTTGTACGTTCACAGAACGCGAATACATCCCCAGGCATGAATTACGGACAGCCACATTCCGCTTTTTAACAATCATCCCGGACGCTCTCCGGAGTGTGTGTATCTATCTATCTATCTATCTTTCTAATCGATAGTGTGTGTGTGTTATCATCATGCCGCCCAAGACTAGCGGAAAGGCCGCCAAGAAATCCGGTAAGGCCCAAAAGAACATCTCCAAGTCTGACAAGAAGAAGAAGAAGCACAAGAGGAAGGAGAGCTACGCCATCTACATCTACAAAGTGCTCAAACAGGTCCACCCGGACACCGGCATCTCCAGTAAGGCTATGTCCATCATGAACTCGTTCGTGAACGACATCTTCGAGCGCATCGCCGCCGAGGCGTCGCGACTCGCCCACTACAACAAGAGGTCCACGATCACATCCAGGGAGGTGCAGACCTCCGTGAGGCTCCTGTTGCCCGGCGAGTTGGCCAAGCACGCAGTCAGCGAAGGCACCAAGGCCGTCACCAAGTACACGAGCTCCAAGTGAAGTGGTCCGTCGAAGAGACCAACGTACGAACGCCGTGCCGCGTGACGGTGTATTTGTGCGTGTTGTTTGTTGTTGTTGTGCTAAAGTGTGCGTGTGTGTGTGTGTGTCTTTGTGCACCACTGGTGGTGGTGTATGGTACACTACGCATACGCTAACAACATCATCATCATCATCATCATCGTCATCGTCATCGGTTATCGCGCGCATTCTCAAAAGGCCCTTTTAAGGGCCACTATATGATTCATGAAAAAAAAAAAAAAAAAAAAATAGTTTCTCGCAAAACGTCTACCTCGAGTCAGTTTGATGTATGAATGTGGAAAAAAAAAAAAAAATAATAATAACATATATATAATAACGATAATAATAATTAAAAATAAATAAATAATGAGACGATGATTATATATATATATATATATATATATATATATACACACACACATATACACACAAATGTAAATTAACCAATGACATATAGGAGAACAAAAAATAATAATAATAATCATAATCATAATAGCACATAATCGATAATTCAATTCTAATCCTATCATTAACTAATTACGGCGGCTACGGCTTGAAAAAAAAATAATAATAATAATAATAATAATAAAAAAAGACCTCAAATTTGAGACTATTGTAAAGGCGGACGTCCGTTAGTCTCACTCAATAGCCCAGTAGCCAGTCCATCCACATTTCATTCCATAGTCCTAGTTTAGATTTCCACATTTTCCATAGTTTCTACGCATTAACCGGCGACCATCTCTGGGCAATTACCTGTGGTTACCCAGAGATGGATCCCGGCTGATGCGTCACAGTAAAACATTTGTACATTCTCTAAGGGGCCTCTACGTGTTGGACCTGTGTCCCCACGCAAGCCTTCCAAAGGACCGGGTTCTTTTGAACAAACCCGAGTACTATGAAAGAGAAACATAATAATAATAATAAAAATACTATATATATATATATATATATATATATATATATATATATATATATATATATATATATATATATATTTTATTTGAATATGAAATATAACAAACACATTCCAAACAACACAGTACGTATGTACGTATGTATGTATGTATGTAGAAACTAATTCGTCGTCGAGGTAGTCTCACCGCCCGACGCCCGTTCGTTCGTACCTTTTCGGAGTGTCTCGCGTTTCGCGTTTCGCGTGCTGAATAGAGACGGCGCTACGCGATAGAGCGGAACGGAGAGTGCGGTGTGTTGTTCATATATAGACGGACGGGGTAAAATTTTTTAAACACAAACAGTCAGTCAGTCAGTCAGTCACTCAGCCGGTCGATAGTCGGTTAGTTAGTTAGAGTTCCTCTTTTTCTTTTCTATTGTTGTTGTGCGTGTGTGTGTGAGAAGAACATGGCTCGTACCAAGCAAACCGCCCGCAAGTCCACCGGTGGTAAGGCGCCGCGCAAACAGCTCGCCACCAAGGCGGCTCGCAAGAGCGCACCGGCCACCGGCGGCGTGAAGAAACCCCACAGGTACAGGCCCGGCACCGTCGCCCTCCGTGAGATTCGTCGCTACCAGAAGAGTACGGAGCTTCTCATCCGCAAGCTGCCCTTCCAGCGTTTGGTGCGTGAGATCGCGCAGGACTTCAAGACCGATCTGCGGTTCCAGAGCTCCGCGGTCATGGCCCTCCAGGAGGCGAGCGAGGCGTATCTGGTGAGCCTCTTTGAGGATACCAACCTTTGCGCGATTCACGCCAAACGTGTCACCATTATGCCGAAGGACATCCAGCTCGCGCGCAGGATCAGAGGCGAACGTGCGTAATTGTAACAACAATTTACAGTTACAGTTACAGTTACAGTAACAAACAACAACAACGACGACGATATTGCGCGACGATATCGTTACCGTTTATGAAACCAAAAGGCCCTTCTCAGGGCCACAAATTGTTCTGATATTTATATATATGTATAATAGTTTCAAACGTGTGCAAAGAACCGTCTCTAATATAATATAATATAAAATTATACACAAATACAAATAAACAACATACTTAAATTTACATATGAAAGATATGGGGGGGGGGGGGAGAGGGGAGAGGGAGGGAGAGAGAGAAAGAAAGAAAGAAAGAAGAAATAATAAAAAAAAAAAAACAAACTATGAAACAAATATATATATATATATTTATTTAAAGATAAACACAAAAAAAAAAAAAATTATAAATAAATAAATATGTACATACAAACATACATAATTTGTACATAGATAAAAAAGAAAAGAAAAAAAATAGATATAAGATCACGAGAGAAACGTTAAACGATATAGAGAGAGAGAGAGAGAGAGATAAGAAAAAGAAAAGTTACATATTACACACATCATTTATATACTATTTAAAATTAAGGTATAATATTTAAATAAATAAATAAATAATAATAATAATAATAATCATTTATTAAATTAAAATGCATACATCAAATTGGATTAGACAATGTGAGGTTCAGTTTATTTATTATTATTCTTTAATTATTATTATTACAAGTCGTACCCCCCCACCCCCCGTGAATTAAGTCGTCTACTGACGAGTGGAGCCGAACATAGCCGAACGCAACAGCATATATAAAACAAGGTGAAGTCGAATTTTCGATAGCATCGATCACCTCGCGCTGACCGCTGAACCGCTCGGACGTTCCGTCTTTCGTTCTAGTGGCTCTGCCTAAGTGCGCTTCCGATTGTGCGCGCGGTGTAGAGGACGCTCATGCGGACTCCTATATCGTTAGTGCGTTGTGTCGTGTTGTGTAGTGCAGTTGTGCGCAGTGCCGTGTTGTGCTGCGGTTCCTGCCCTGCCCCGCCCGATCCAGGAGAGGTATAACTAGGTTTTAGTCTCATTTCTCTTTTAATTCTTTTTCCTTCATTTTCTTGATTTACCGATATGGACGCCTTCATTCTCGCGCTCCCGAAGGAAAACGTAGTAGCTTTCCTGAAGGATTTCCACGCAAACGCGTACGATGGACTTGCGGCTTTCGCCCAGTCCATTAAAGTAAACTCGCCGGAGGTTCTGGAGGAGTCGAACCCCACAACCAACGCGCAGGCCGCCTCCAAGGTTACGGAGATGGAGGTGGCCACGGACCGCGCCGACGACGGTTTCGAGACCGTAGTCACAAAAGCGGCGAAGAGGAAGGCGAAGGTCGTCGAAACGGCCGCGCCCTCCAAAACGCCGAAAAAGGCGCCCAAACCTGCCACCGCCTCTGACTCACGAGTCAGCAGCGGCGTTTCCCCTCGCTCGGCAGGGAAGACAAAGTTGGCCCCTCAGGCCGAGGCCCGCGCGCCCTCTCCAACGGCCCCTCAGGCTCCCGCGTCCGCGCGCCCACCAACGGCCCTTCAGGCTCCCGCGTCCGCGCGCCCACCAACGGCCCTTCAGGCCCCCGCGTCCGCGATCCCACCCTCGGCCCCTCAGGCCACCGCGTCCGCGATCCCACCCTCGGCCCCTCAGGCCACCGCGTCCGCGATCCCACCCTCGGCCCCTCAGGCCACCACGTCCGCGACACCACGGGTTCGCATGCCCCCGCCAATCGTAATCCAGGACAAGCAGGCCTGGGACAAGGTGTCAGCCTGGATGCTCGCGCAGAAGGTGAATTTCACCACTGCGCGTGCCACCCAGGATGGCATCAAGGTCCAGTGCCCTGCCACCTCGGACCACCGCCGCCTCACGGCACACCTTAGGGAGGCCAACGTTGGCTTCCATACATACGCCCTTGAGGAGGAACGACACCTACGAGTCGTCATCAAGGGAATCCCGAAGGAGATTGAGTCCGGACTCGTTCTCCAGGACCTTCAGTCCCAAGGCTTCCCCGTCCGCGAGGTACACCGGATGTACCACTTTCGTGATAAAAAACCGTTTGACAGCGTTCTTGTCATACTGGACCATTCCCCCGCGGGTAAGCAAATATATAACGTACGTGCGATTTGCTACCTGACGGGGCTCCGCGTAGAGGCCCCTCGGAACCGCGGTCTAATCGGGCAGTGCCACCGCTGCCAACTATACGGGCACTCGGCCCGAAATTGTAACGCCCGCCCTAGGTGCGTTAAATGCTTAGGCGACCACGGGACTGCGGACTGTCCCCGCAAGGTCCCAGACCCCGCCGTTCCGCCCAGCTGCGTGCTGTGCGAGACCCAGGGACACCCCGCCAATTACCGCGGGTGCCCCAGGGCCCCGCGCCGCAGGCACACCGGGCAGGGCGGCAGGTCGGGTAGGGTTTCGAGACCCCACCCTAACAATAACACAAGGGCACCTGAGGCGCCTTCAGCACCCCAGGTGTACTACCCGGCACCACTTCCGACCAGGAACGCGTGGGAACGACCGGCGACCGCGCCAAATGTGAACACACGCCAGTTCACCACCCCCGCGTACGTTCCGAACCAACCATCGTCCGACTCCGCAGTCGTTTCGGATTTCATAGGGCTCTTCGACGTTAACGAGCTCTGTGTATTCGCCGACAAAATACGCCGGACGAACGGCAACGCGCAGGCCAGAATACAGGCCACCATCGACCACGCGAAACTCATCCAAGCCATCGTGGGCTTCGTAGCGTAAAATTTCCAATGGCGGTTTTTAACAGCAATACGCCTTTGCCCGCTGACGCGCGTCTCGCGCGTATCAAACCCAGAGCCTTAAGCATCGCGACGTTCAACGCAAACAGTGTCGCCGGTCAACGTGACCTAATCCGAGATTTTACTACCGCGCATCAACTTGACATCCTGTGCGTACAGGAGTCATTCTTAAAACCCAGTATCCGCGATCCGAAAATAGCTAATTACAGACTCATCCGTAACGACAGACTCGCCACTAAAGGCGGAGGTACCCTAATTTATTACAAAAAAACACTCCACTGTGTCCCATTAGATCCACCAGCGGCACTCGAAAACATCGAAGCGTCTATTTGCCAGATCTTTCTCACAGGCCATCAGCCAATCATCATAGCCTCAGTTTATCATTCTTCTTCCAAACCACTTTTAGAGAATGACATTCGTCTACTCCTCAACATGGGAGACTCCGTCCTTCTGACCGGAGACCTAAACTGCAAAAACACCATCTGGAACTCTACCAAGACTTGCACACGAGGACATTTATTAGAACGCCTCGCGGACAGGTACAACCTCTCCGTAATAGGACCACCGACCCCCTCCCGGTTTCCCACCGGTAATCAAGGCCACCCAGAGGTTCTGGACATAGTGATTCTAAAGAACGTCGCCCTCAGGCTGCGGTCTATAGAATCACTATCGGAACTTGACTCTGATCACCGCCCAGTTGTTTTTAAATTGGGCACAGACTCCCCTTCAGGGCCACCCACCAAGACAATAACCAATTGGAAAAAGTTCGCTAAAATCATCAAAGCGGACGACTCTCCACTCACCGATCTCATTCCTGGCATTATAGACTCCGTAGATGTTGCTAAGGAAGCCGCGACCAAATTCACGTCATTCATCCAACAAGCTCTCCTCAGCTGCTCTAAAGAGGTCCCAGATCTGCCTGAAGGTAGATTTGAGATCTCAGGGAAGCTCAGGGAGCTAGTCAGACGTAAAAACTTAGCTACTAGAGCTCACGACGCGTGCCCGAATGCCGCAAACAGTAGGAAATTAAACAATCTTAGGAGACAAGTCAAATCCCAATTTGAACAGCTCAGAGGTGAGTCTTGGGATAGTCGACTCGAAGGACTCTCGCCATCGTCCCAGGCGTACTGGGCGCTGTCGAGAACCTTTCGATCTGACACAGTGGCGACTATGCCTCCTCTTACTAGACCCGACAACACGATAGCGGCCGACGACACTGACAAGGCAGAATGCCTAGCGGACAGCCTCGAGGCACAATGCTCACCGAGCACCCTACCATGTGACCCGGACCACTTGACGGAAGTGGACTCCGAGGTCACAGAGTGGGCTTCGATGCCCCCGACTGGCGAACCGGTTCGCCCCACGGACATTGACGAGGTTAAGTCCATTCTCAAGGACTTAAACCCAAAAAAGGCCCCGGGGCCCGACAAGATCCCAAATAAAGTTCTCAAGTCCCTTCCGATCCACTTAGTAACATTGCTAGTCCTTATTTTCAATGCTCTTTTAGCAGGTTGCTCCTTTCCTACCGAATGGAAGGAAGCAATAGTTATAGGCATTCGCAAGCCCAAAAAACCCGCCAACCTTCCCTCCAGCTACAGACCCATTAGCCTTATCAGTAGTTTGGGGAAAATCTACGAAAGAATCGTTCTCAGTAGGTTAAAGGAGATAGTCGAGGCAAAACAACTGTTCATCGACGAACAGTTCGGTTTTAGATCCCACCACTCGTCCATACACCAAGTTCACCGGCTTACCGAACATATCGCGAAATATAACGTCCGCCGATCGATTCGTAGCGACACGGCGGCCATCTTCTTAGACATCGCCAAAGCCTTCGACAAGGTCTGGCACAACGGCCTGCTCTTCAAGCTCCGCCGTATGGCCCTGCCAGACCCACTCGTTCACATCATTCGGGAATACCTGTCGAATCGTACGTTCCGATATAGATTAGAAGGGACACTATCGTCCCCTAGATTCGTTCGCGCTGGAGTCCCGCAAGGCTCCACTCTGTCACCTTTACTCTACGCGCTTTATACCAGCGACATACCGCGTACCGATAAAGTCGAACTTGCGATGTATGCCGATGACACCGCGCTCTACACCACGGACCGCTCCGCTTTTGTCCTAGCCGAAAGACTGCAACAAGCTGCCGACGCCCTAGGCGTTTGGTTCAGCAAGTGGCGGTTTGAGGTTAACCCGGAGAAAAGCGTAGCCGTCCTCTTTCCGCGTAAACGTTACGAGACCGTCTCGACTATCTACCTACAAGGCAAACCTATCCCCTGGGAATCCACGGTCAAATACCTAGGCGTCGTACTGGATTCGAAATTCTCCTTCCGGCCGCACATCACGTATGTCAGGAACAAAGCCACATACGTCATGAACCGGCTGTACCCGCTCATTTGCAAGCGGAGTAAAATGTCACTTCGTAACAAGCTGACATTGTACAAAACTTGCATCCGTCCCGTCATGACCTATGCTTGTGTCGTGTTCGCACACACTAAGATAGACCTCCTTCAGAGGGTCCAAAATAAATTTCTACGTATCGCATCCGGATGCCCATGGTACGTCCGCAACGTTGACCTCCACAAAGACTTCGAGCTAGAATCGCTCAAGGAATTCTGCAAGCGCCTGGCCAAGCGCTACTACGAGCGTGCAGATTCCCATTCCAACCCACTGATCGTCGAAGCGTGTAAGTACGCTCCTCACCCACATCCGAGTCTTCGACGCCCCAGAAGCATTCTTCTGGATCCTGACGATCCAATAACTGCTGCCAACGCCCAATACACAGGGAGGATCCACTCCTCAGTCTTACGTCCCACTCACCGCCGCCGTAAGAGGCGGCGAGGCCAGTCATTTCTCACGGCACGCCCGCGCCTCGGCGCGGCGGGGCCCAATGGACGAAACCCCCCATGATTAGCGTACGCGGGGTATCCCCCCGCGATCGCTAACACTTCACGAGCGTCCATCAAAGCTCGTAATTTTCTCTTCAGGGGCGAGCCACACTCGCCCCTCCCAGCCCGGTGACGCTGTCAAGACCATTCCAGGTCAACAGCATTTAAGTCCATCAGAAAAAAAAAAAAAAAAAAAAAAAAAAAATTCGTATTCACATACACACAGCACAGTCTGCTGCTCGCGACCGTGAGCGCTCGCGTATTTTCAATATTGTCGTTGTCTTTAGTCTAATTCTTGTGCATAATGTCGGGTCGCGGTAAAGGTGGCAAAGTGAAGGGAAAGGCAAAGTCTCGTTCCAATCGTGCCGGACTTCAGTTTCCTGTGGGCCGTATACATAGACTTTTGAGAAAAGGCAACTACGCAGAACGCGTGGGAGCCGGTGCACCGGTATACTTGGCCGCCGTGATGGAGTATCTGGCCGCCGAAGTGCTCGAATTGGCCGGAAACGCCGCTCGGGACAACAAGAAGACCAGAATCATCCCGAGGCATCTCCAATTGGCGATCCGTAACGACGAGGAGTTGAACAAGTTGCTCTCAGGAGTTACGATCGCGCAGGGAGGTGTACTGCCCAATATCCAGGCAGTCCTCTTACCCAAGAAGACCGAGAAGAAAGCCTAATTCTCACACCTCTAGAGTGCGCACTGTGCACGGTGTTACGTGTGTGTGTATTTGGTTTTCTTTTTTTGTTCTTTTTTTTTTAAAAGGCCCTTTTAAGGGCCACAAAATATTTCCGTGAACGCTTCGAAATTGCATAAAATGTTTCATTATGCGAGACGTCTTCAAAATAACAAATATAATAATAATAATAATAATGGATGACTACTACATAGTATACACAACATTTTACATATAAGTTGTTATTTATCAACAAGTCTACTTTTATTTATTTATATATATATATATATATATATATATATATATATATATATATGTGTGTGTGTGTGTGTGTGTGTGTGTGTGTGTGTGTGTGTGTGTGTGTCTATATGTATATGTCGGACATAATATATATAAATAATAAAATATAAGAATATTTAAAACAAAAAAGAAAAGAAGGTCACATTGACAATAGTAATGTCATATGAAAAAAAAAAAAAAATACCAATAGGAGGAGGAATACACACATACATACATGCATAGATACGTATACGTAAAAAAATGTAAACAAATATTAAGATTGCTAAATTTATCTTCAATTTTAATAATTTTTTTATACGAAATACAATATGAGACGTACAGGGTACGCACCGGTGTCGGTGGGAAGGGGAGGGGGAGGGAGCGCATTAGCGGCACCGCTCTTTCGTCGCCACCCGTGCCCCCCCCTATCTTGAGCCGTACAGCGTTCGTATTGGTCGATCCCCTCTCAAAAAGCTGGTGCGCGTCGTGAGCGCTTGTACGTTCACAGAACGCGAATACATCCCCAGGCATGAATTACGGACAGCCACATTCCGCTTTTTAACAATCATCCCGGACGCTCT
The DNA here is from genome assembly GCA_030704555.1 of Heliconius charithonia. Classification (NCBI taxonomy): domain Eukaryota; kingdom Metazoa; phylum Arthropoda; class Insecta; order Lepidoptera; family Nymphalidae; genus Heliconius; species Heliconius charithonia. Next base: position 259,102 of record JALPMF010000042.1, read on the forward strand.
CCGGAGTGTGTGTATCTATCTATCTATCTATCTTTCTAATCGATAGTGTGTGTGTGTTATCATCATGCCGCCCAAGACTAGCGGAAAGGCCGCCAAGAAATCCGGTAAGGCCCAAAAGAACATCTCCAAGTCTGACAAGAAGAAGAAGAAGCACAAGAGGAAGGAGAGCTACGCCATCTACATCTACAAAGTGCTCAAACAGGTCCACCCGGACACCGGCATCTCCAGTAAGGCTATGTCCATCATGAACTCGTTCGTGAACGACATCTTCGAGCGCATCGCCGCCGAGGCGTCGCGACTCGCCCACTACAACAAGAGGTCCACGATCACATCCAGGGAGGTGCAGACCTCCGTGAGGCTCCTGTTGCCCGGCGAGTTGGCCAAGCACGCAGTCAGCGAAGGCACCAAGGCCGTCACCAAGTACACGAGCTCCAAGTGAAGTGGTCCGTCGAAGAGACCAACGTACGAACGCCGTGCCGCGTGACGGTGTATTTGTGCGTGTTGTTTGTTGTTGTTGTGCTAAAGTGTGCGTGTGTGTGTGTGTGTCTTTGTGCACCACTGGTGGTGGTGTATGGTACACTACGCATACGCTAACAACATCATCATCATCATCATCATCGTCATCGTCATCGGTTATCGCGCGCATTCTCAAAAGGCCCTTTTAAGGGCCACTATATGATTCATGAAAAAAAAAAAAAAAAAAAAAAAAAAAAAAAAAAAAAAAAAATAGTTTCTCGCAAAACGTCTACCTCGAGTCAGTTTGATGTATGAATGTGGAAAAAAAAAAAAAAATAATAATAACATATATATAATAACGATAATAATAATTAAAAATAAATAAATAATGAGACGATGATTATATATATATATATATATATATATATATACACACACACATATACACACAAATGTAAATTAACCAATGACATATAGGAGAACAAAAAATAATAATAATAATCATAATCATAATAGCACATAATCGATAATTCAATTCTAATCCTATCATTAACTAATTACGGCGGCTACGGCTTGAAAAAAAAATAATAATAATAATAATAATAATAAAAAAAGACCTCAAATTTGAGACTATTGTAAAGGCGGACGTCCGTTAGTCTCACTCAATAGCCCAGTAGCCAGTCCATCCACATTTCATTCCATAGTCCTAGTTTAGATTTCCACATTTTCCATAGTTTCTACGCATTAACCGGCGACCATCTCTGGGCAATTACCTGTGGTTACCCAGAGATGGATCCCGGCTGATGCGTCACAGTAAAACATTTGTACATTCTCTAAGGGGCCTCTACGTGTTGGACCTGTGTCCCCACGCAAGCCTTCCAAAGGACCGGGTTCTTTTGAACAAACCCGAGTACTATGAAAGAGAAACATAATAATAATAATAAAAATACTATATATATATATATATATATATATATATATATATATATATATATATATATATATATATATATATATATTTTATTTGAATATGAAATATAACAAACACATTCCAAACAACACAGTACGTATGTACGTATGTATGTATGTATGTAGAAACTAATTCGTCGTCGAGGTAGTCTCACCGCCCGACGCCCGTTCGTTCGTACCTTTTCGGAGTGTCTCGCGTTTCGCGTTTCGCGTGCTGAATAGAGACGGCGCTACGCGATAGAGCGGAACGGAGAGTGCGGTGTGTTGTTCATATATAGACGGACGGGGTAAAATTTTTTTTTTCACACAGACCGATTTGCCCTCGCCCCGGTGAGGTCGCTTACGCGGTAAATTTTCGCGCCATTTATAACGGTTTTACTAACACCCGATCTGTCTCGATTTCAGTTACTGCGCTGAGCCGTGCTTCCTGTGCGGTACTGTGCGGTGCTACCGCGCCCTGCTGTGCTTCGCCGGGCTGCTCTGCCTGCGCGGATTCTAGTGGTGGTCGAGCTGTCCGTTTTAATCAAGCACTAATCCGACCTAATCTCAATTCCAGTTGCTGCGCTGGGCTGTGCTGTGCGGTGCTGTGCGGTGCCTGCTGTGCCGTGCTGCGCCGCGTTGTTCTGCCTGCGCGGCGTCGTGCTGGGGTTGTACAGGTCTTCCTTCCGATAAGGAGTTGTGAGTTCAACGCTCTTCTGTGAGTACACACTGTCGTTTTTTAGTTAGGTACACACCCAACAAAAGTGAAGTGCTAGTTTTAATTTACACACCCTTTCTCTCGCCGCGAGGCGAGGGGAGATACAAAAATGGCCGGGCTAAATACGGAGGACATACTCCGTTATCTGGAGGCTAACCATAAGGACGCCTTCAGAGACGCGATCGCGTACGCGCGAAACTGCGGTGAGAGCCCGAGCTCTCCCGAAGCCGGCCCGAGCGCCGAAGTCGAGCCGATGTTCTCGGACGCCGAAGTCGTCCCGTCCGAGGTTTCCGCGAAGGCGCCCGAGTGCACCCGAGTGCACCGCGCCCCCCGCGCCCCCCGTGTTCCTCGTTCGCCCCAGCTATCGGGCAACGAAATGGAGGAGGACATATGTTCCTCTTCCACAGATTCCGACGACGGGTTCGAGACCGTCGCGTCACGTTCGGCCAAACGAAAGGCCAAGGCCCCTAAGGCCCTCCCCCCACCCAAGAAGGTGACCAAGCCGAAAGGCAAATCCCCACGCCCGGAAGGCGTCGCGTCGACGGCCCCCCTCTCCCCTGCCCCCGCTTCCGCGGTTGAGCGGGAAGAGGCTGTGCCCCCTCGTGCCCCCCGAGTTAAGCCCCCGCCGCCCATTTATGTGCAAGAAAAGCACAAATGGGACAAGGTGTCACTCTGGCTTAACAGCCACCATATCAACTATTCTACCGCGCGCTTAACGCAGGTAGGAATCAAGGTGCAGGTCACCTCCTCGTCCGAGCACCGTCAGGTCACTTCCTTCCTTCGGGAATATGGTATTGGATACCATTCATACGCACTAGAGGATGAGCGCCAACTGCGTGTAGTCCTAAAAGGTGTCCCCAAAGAGATCGACGTAGAATTCGTCTTCAACGATCTCCGTAATAAAGGCTTCCCCGTGCGTCAAACGCACCGTCTATATAATTCTCGCACGAAAGCGAAATATGACATGGTATTGGCAGTCTTGGACCTCACAAACGAGGCAAAAGAAATCTTCAATTTAAAGTCTGTGTGCTATCTCACAGGCATTAGAGTCGAACCCCCACATACGAGGGGTCTCATTGGGCAGTGCCATCGCTGCCAACTCTACGGTCACTCGGCCAGAAATTGTTTCGCGCGGCCTAGGTGCGTCAAGTGCCTGGACGACCACGCGACTGCGGATTGTCCCCGCAAGGTCCCCGACCCCGCCGTCCCTCCCAGCTGCGTGCTCTGCGAGACGCAGGGACATCCCGCGAACTACCGCGGATGCTCCCGCGCCCCTCGCAAACGCCCCACTAGGCGCGGAGGCAAGGGCAGGGGGGCCAATGCCCCCACCCAAAATAAAGAGGCGCCGGCGCCTATTCAATACGCGCCCGCCCCTCCCCCCAAGGTGAACGCTTGGTTTAAACCGGCGCCTCCCTTGGCACCCTCTCGCCCTGCGGCACCGGCCATTCAGCCGGTCGCCAAAGCGCCGGCCCACAGGCCCACTCCCGCGCCTTCAAGCGCAGTCCCGGCTAGCGACCTAGCACTCGTGCTAGAGTTCGCTAGCTTCATTGACTTCAGCGAACTTACCACGTTCGCAAACAAGTTAAGGAACACGAACGGTTCCAATCAAGCTCGCTTGCAAGCGGTAAGCGAGCATGTAGGTCTTCTGGGAGCCATCGCGGGCTTCCAAGCAAAATAATAATAGAATTTCAATGGCGGTCTTAAATAGATATATCCCCCTACCCGCTGACTCGCAACTCGCGCGCATTAAACCAAAAGCCCTGTCCATAGCGACTTTCAACGCAAATGGTATCAAACGGCAAATAGAGCTAGTGAGCGCCTTCGCTCACTCCCACCAATTAGATATACTCTGTATACAGGAGTCACTTCTTAAACCTGGGGTTCGCAATCCCAATATTGCGAACTACAGGGTTGTGAGAAATGATAGGGCCACCAAAGGTGGTGGCACTATGATTTATTACAAAAAGAATTTACACTGTATACCGCTCGACCCTCCGTCTCTCGAAACAGCCGAAGCGTCGGTGTGCCAGGTGTTCCTTACAGGCCATCAGCCACTGATAATTGCCTCTGTCTACCGCTCCGGGAGCAGGCAATTACTAGAGAGCGATATTCTATCGCTACTTAGCATGGGAGACTCGGTCCTTCTGATCGGGGATTTCAATTGTAAACATAGAGATTGGAATTCGACGAGAAATCACATCGACGGTGTGAATCTCCTCAAATTCACTAACAAATATAACGCTTTTGTTATAGGCCCTTCTTCTCCCACTCGCTTTGGTGCCAGAGGCACAGGCGAGGTACTTGACATAGCAATTTTATCGAACGTGGGATTACTTCAACGTTCGATGGAAACTTTTTCGGACCTTGATTCTGATCATCGTCCAGTTATTCTCAAATTAGGTGAAGAACGCCCCTCAGGCCCTCTCACCAAGACAGTCATCGATTGGAGGAGATTTGCTAAGATCCTCCGGTCCAATGAATCCCCGTTAAAGGAATTAATACCTGGCATCGCCGACTCCGCGGTGTTAGCGATAGACGCGGCGAATAAATTCACCAAATATATTCACGACACAATCGAGAGTTGTTCGAAAGAGGTGCCAAATCTGCCCGAAGGTAGGTTTGAAATCTCAGATAAACTCAGGCGATTGATTAGACGTAGAAATAAGGCAATGCGTAAACATGACAAATACCCGACTGACGACAATCGTAGGAAATACAATAGATTAAAGAGGAGAGTTCGATTCGAATTCGAACTTCTGCGCGGAGAGTCTTGGGACAAAAAGCTCGAGGGGCTCGCGCCATCGCACCAGGCATTCTGGGCGCTGTCGCGTGCTTTTAGAGTCGATTGTCTCTCGACTATGCCTCCTCTGATTAGGCCCGATAATACAATTGCCGCCGACGATACCGAAAAAGCGGAATGTCTCGCTGACAGTTTAGAGGCGCAATGTACCCCGAGTGGTCAGCCCTGCGACCCGAGCCACATCGAAAGAGTGGATTCCGCGGTCGCAGAGTGGGCGTCGACGCCCCCGCAAGGGGAACCGCTTCGCCCGACCTCGACCGACGAGGTCAAAGTCCTAATCAAAAACCTCAAAGATAGGAAGGCCCCGGGGCCTGACAAATTATCAAATAGAACATTAAAATCCCTTCCGGCTCAGTTCATATCTCTATTGGTCATAATTTTCAATTCCCTTTTAATGTCGTGCTCCTTCCCCGACGAGTGGAAGGAAGCCATAGTCATAGGTATCGCAAAACCTAAAAAGCCGCGAAATTTGCCCTCCAGTTACAGACCTATCAGCCTTCTCAGCTGCTTAGGTAAACTGTACGAGAGAATTATCCTCGTTAGACTCTCCGAGGCGGTAGAGACCTTCTGTCCGCTCATCAATGAGCAATTTGGTTTCAGAAAGAAACACTCAGCTATACACCAAGTTCACCGAGTGGTAGAGCACATTGCTCACCACCACGTGAGGTCCCCCCGTCGCAGTAACACGGCAGCCATTTTTCTCGACATAGCAAGAGCCTTCGACAAGGTCTGGCATAACGGCTTGATTTTCAAGCTGAGGCGCGCTGGCTTGCCAGACCGTCTCGTGCACATCCTGCGGGACTTTCTGTCGAACAGGCACTTTCGCTATAAAGTCGAAGGCACCCTTTCTTCCCCCCGCCTCCTCCGCGCAGGCGTTCCCCAGGGTTCAACCCTCTCTCCAATTTTATATTCGCTGTACACCAGTGACATACCCCGCACCGGGCTTGTTCACCTGGCTATGTACGCGGATGACACCGCCCTCTACACTTCTTCGCGTGACACACGCCTACTAGCCGAGAGACTACAGAAAGCGGCCCACGCACTCGGTGAGTGGTTCCGCCTATGGAGAATCGAGGTTAATCCAGAAAAGAGTAAAGCCATCCTTTTCCCCATGACTCGATACCTAACGGTCTCTACCGTATACTTATTAGATAAACCCATTCCTTGGGAAAATCAAGTTAAATATCTAGGGGTCACTTTAGACTCTAGTTTCTCTTTCAGACCCCACATCACGAAGGTTTGCAACAAAGCAAAATTCGTTCTAAACAGGCTCTTCTGGCTTATCAACAAGCGTAGTAAAATGTCACTTAGAAATAAGCTGACATTATACAAAACTTGTATAAGGCCAATTATGTCATACGCTTGTGTAGCGTTCGCGCACACCAAGCTAGACCCCTTACAAATAGTCCAAAACAAATTCTTACGTATCGCATCGGGTTGTCCCTGGTTCGTGCGTAACGTCGACCTCCATAGAGATTTTGAACTGGAATCGATTAACGAGCACTGCAAACGCTTAGCGAAGCGCTACTTTGAGCGCGCAGGCTCGCACGCGAACCCCCTCATAACCACGGCGTGTGATTATACACCCATGGCACACCCCAAACGTAGACGCCCGCGGAGCGTCCTTTTGGACCCAGACGACGCCATCACGCTAGCGAATGCCCCATATGTAGGTAGTAACACTACTCACACTCGACACATACACCGTCGTCGACGGAATCGACGGCGAAGTCCAGCATTTTCAACGGCTCGGCCGCGTCTCGGCGCGGTCGGACCCAGCGGTTAGGGACCGCAAAATCCCTTAGACTAGTCTAATTTTTACCCCCAGTCGCGGCTTCATGTCGCGGCTGGCTTTGTGTAGCATAGGGAAATTCCCCAGCCCGCTCGACGATTGTAAGCCGAGGTTCGAGCCCCGCAGGGGGCGCCCTTACAGTCGCCGACCCCTCTCAAGCAGCCAGTTAGTGCTTGCATTTCTTCAGGGACAGAGTACCCTCTTCCCTACCCACCCGGTGTCGCTGTAAAAGCCAATAGGGCTAACAGCATTAACCTCAAGTTCGAAAAAAAAAAAAAAAAAAAAAAAAAATTTTTTAAACACAAACAGTCAGTCAGTCAGTCAGTCACTCAGCCGGTCGATAGTCGGTTAGTTAGTTAGAGTTCCTCTTTTTCTTTTCTATTGTTGTTGTGCGTGTGTGTGTGAGAAGAACATGGCTCGTACCAAGCAAACCGCCCGCAAGTCCACCGGTGGTAAGGCGCCGCGCAAACAGCTCGCCACCAAGGCGGCTCGCAAGAGCGCACCGGCCACCGGCGGCGTGAAGAAACCCCACAGGTACAGGCCCGGCACCGTCGCCCTCCGTGAGATTCGTCGCTACCAGAAGAGTACGGAGCTTCTCATCCGCAAGCTGCCCTTCCAGCGTTTGGTGCGTGAGATCGCGCAGGACTTCAAGACCGATCTGCGGTTCCAGAGCTCCGCGGTCATGGCCCTCCAGGAGGCGAGCGAGGCGTATCTGGTGAGCCTCTTTGAGGATACCAACCTTTGCGCGATTCACGCCAAACGTGTCACCATTATGCCGAAGGACATCCAGCTCGCGCGCAGGATCAGAGGCGAACGTGCGTAATTGTAACAACAATTTACAGTTACAGTTACAGTTACAGTAACAAACAACAACAACGACGACGATATTGCGCGACGATATCGTTACCGTTTATGAAACCAAAAGGCCCTTCTCAGGGCCACAAATTGTTCTGATATTTATATATATGTATAATAGTTTCAAACGTGTGCAAAGAACCGTCTCTAATATAATATAATATAAAATTATACACAAATACAAATAAACAACATACTTAAATTTACATATGAAAGATATGGGGGGGGGGGGGAGAGGGGAGAGGGAGGGAGAGAGAGAAAGAAAGAAAGAAAGAAGAAATAATAAAAAAAAAAAAACAAACTATGAAACAAATATATATATATATATTTATTTAAAGATAAACACAAAAAAAAAAAAATTATAAATAAATAAATATGTACATACAAACATACATAATTTGTACATAGATAAAAAAGAAAAGAAAAAAAATAGATATAAGATCACGAGAGAAACGTTAAACGATATAGAGAGAGAGAGAGAGAGAGATAAGAAAAAGAAAAGTTACATATTACACACATCATTTATATACTATTTAAAATTAAGGTATAATATTTAAATAAATAAATAAATAATAATAATAATAATAATCATTTATTAAATTAAAATGCATACATCAAATTGGATTAGACAATGTGAGGTTCAGTTTATTTATTATTATTCTTTAATTATTATTATTACAAGTCGTACCCCCCCACCCCCCGTGAATTAAGTCGTCTACTGACGAGTGGAGCCGAACATAGCCGAACGCAACAGCATATATAAAACAAGGTGAAGTCGAATTTTCGATATCACAAGTTTCAACCGTACGTTCGTAGTCGAACGTCTCCCCGTCACTCGCGAGAAGTAATACAAGTGTACAGTCAACATGACCGGTCGCGGTAAAGGTGGAAAGGGTCTGGGGAAAGGTGGAGCGAAGCGACACAGGAAAGTGCTGCGTGATAACATCCAGGGTATCACGAAGCCGGCGATCCGTCGTCTCGCCCGGAGGGGCGGCGTCAAACGTATATCCGGCCTGATATACGAGGAGACTCGCGGAGTGCTGAAGGTGTTCCTCGAGAACGTGATCCGGGACGCAGTCACGTACACTGAGCACGCCAAGAGGAAGACCGTCACCGCCATGGACGTCGTGTACGCCCTGAAGCGGCAGGGGCGCACTCTGTACGGCTTCGGCGGTTAATAATAATAATAACAACGGAACCACGAAGACCAGTCAGCCACTCTGGTGAAACCGACGAGAGCGAAAATTGTGAAGAGTGTGTGCGTGTGAGGATGGGTGGGTTATTGCTCTGTGTTGTGTGTCTGTGCTGTGTGCGCACGGGCGCGGTCAGTGTAATCGTTTACATCTAGATTATGACACTCGAACCAGCCCTCCCCCTCGCATAATCTCTCTCTCTCCGTCGACTCACTATTGTGGCGACAAAAAAAAAAAGGCCCTTCTCAGGGCCGCACAAGTTTCAAAAATTAAATAAAATATGTTTCTCGACCACAAGGACGTCCCTCCCGAACGTGTTGCCACCACAATGACACGTTGACATTAGCAACTGAGTCTGAGTCGAGAGTAAACATTGGAAATCTTAATGATTTTATTATGACTATGATATTACTTATTACACACACACACACACACACACTACACAATATACTCTAACATTGCGAGAGTGAATGCGCGCATATCACTAAGAGTTAGGTGGTTGGGAATTGGGAGTTAACTATTTACATATTGAAATTTAATTATATAAATAAATAAAAGAATAATAATAATAATAATACGTATATTCCCTATACACTTAATACGAAACAGATTTAGTGATGAGTGATGCCTATTGCCTATTATTATTATTATGTTTCTCTTTCATAATTCACGGGTTCAAAAGAACCCGGTCCTTTGGAAGGCTTATTATTATTATTTTATTATTAATAATAATAATAATATTATTATTCTTATGTATAAACAGATATTATAATTAATATTCGATTGTTGTGGTAGGAACGTTCGTTATTAAATAGCAATATAGAGTTATTAGAAAAGTCTCCTTCGATATGAAACGATGACGATTACTACTACGACGACGACGACGACGATGATGACGACGACGACGGCGAGTGCGATATAATATATAATTTTTATTCTTTTCTTTTCTTTTTTTTTTTTTTTTGTTCATATTAAAGTTTAATATTTTGAACGAGAACAAGGAAAGACAAGTAAACAAAGAGAACATATATATCTATCTTAATAATATATACACACACACTTACCCCTGTAACAACACTCGGCGTACTCGACAACGGCGGCCGCGGTGGGCCGCTGTCGCTGAGCGAGGGCATCGGGTGTTTTACGATGCTCCACTTGGAGGTCCTCGAGGAGGTCGATGGACGGTCGCACGGCGATCATTCGATGTCTCCGGGCGGGCGGGTATTCTTCGCTTTCGATCTGTCGAAACGCATCATTGTTTCATTAAATTTTTATAGAGAAAAATAACTTTTAAACATGACCGGAGGTACGCACGTAGCACTTCGACGAATTCGAGAGCTCGTATTTCTTTCGAATCGACGCGTGCCATAGTTTTCGGTCCGCGAGCCGGTGGACAGGTTCACGGACGAGGCCCTTGCGGGTCGCGAGTTCGTCTCAACGTCTCGAATAATGTAAAAATTATAATTTTCTAGACGCCTGTTAGTGAAAAGTTTTAAGCGTTCGTACGAGAAAATGTCCAGCGACACCGCGGCTCTCCTCACGGTATCGCTACCGCTCTTACTGCCACTAGCGACCTCTGCCACGCCATTATCGTTCGACGTAGTCCTCGATATATGTGCGTATATAAACTATAATTCCCGCGTCGTCTCCGTTCATAACAATCTATCTTCTCTTTGTGAGTGATCGTGTGCGTGTGTGTGTGTGATAATAACATTAATAATAATAATAAAAAATAAATAAAAATAATAACAATGGCCGACGCCGCTGTAGCATCAGAAGCTCCCGCTCCCGTCACCCCGGCGAAGAAACCTAAGTCTGCGGGCGCCGGCGGCGCCGCCGCCGCCGCCGCTGCTAAGAAGCCGAAAGCGAAACCGTCCCACCCCAAGACCTCCGAGATGGTCAACAGCGCCATCAAGGAGCTAAAGGAGCGCAGCGGTTCGTCTCTGCAAGCTATCAAAAAGTACATAGCGGCCCAGTATAAGGTGGACGCCGAGAAATTGGCACCGTTCATAAGAAAATACCTAAAGAGCGCCGTCGAGTCCGGCGCCCTGATACAGACCAAGGGCAAGGGCGCCTCTGGCAGTTTCAAACTCGAGTCCAAATCGTCCGCTTCGAAGAGCAAGCAGTCGGCGGCCGGTGGCGCCGGTAAGGGCTCCTCCGCCGCAGCGTCCGGCGCGTCGTCGTCGGCCTCCGCCTCGTCGAGGTCGAAGAAGGCGTCCGGAGCGCCCGCGGCGGCGTCCGCCGGCGGCAGGGCCGGCAAGAAGGGTGCCGCAGCAGCCGCCGCAGCGGCTGCCGCTGCGTCCTCGCCGTCAAAGTCCAAATCGAAGGCGGCTGTGAAGGACAAGAAAGCGGCCGCTGCGAAAAAGAAGCCCGCCACCGCAGCAGCAGCAGCAGCGGCGGCCAAGAAGGCCTCCGCCTCCGCCGCATCCTCCGCTTCGAAGTCGAAGGGCGGAGCCGCCGCTTCGAAGGCGAAGAAGACCGCCAAGCCCCCGACGAAGAAGCCCAAAGCGCCCAAGCCAAAGAAGGCAGCGACGCCCAGGTCCAAGCCGGCGGCAAAGAAGGCCGCGTCCGCCACGCCAAAAAAGTGAATGTATATAAAATATAATAAACTATGCTAAACGAACGTTAAATAACACGCGCGCGCGCGCGCGTGCTTCGCGAGCGCTGTGCTCGTGCGAGTGCTGTGCGTGTGTATGTGCGTATGTGACGGCGATGTATATGTGCAATAAAAGCACGACAAAAAGCCCTTCTCAGGGCTAACAAAAGTTTCTAAATACACCTACATATTATTTATAAATGGTAAAGTTTCAACGACGAACGTCTCGTCTTATGGAGAAATATATATATGTATAAAATATATATAAACTAACCTTATTATGTATTATGATGTATCACCCCGACATTGCCTCGCTATTTGCACTTTTCTATCTTTCACTCACACACTGGAAAACAGTAAAAACACAAATTAATTTCGTATATTAATGAATAGAAGCATAAAACAAGAGAATAAAAAAAAAGGACACAAAACAACATGCAAATAAATATAACACCGAGGCTTTTACAGAACTTATTCAAAGTTCAAGCTCCACGATCCCTCGAATTTTCTCTCTCTCTCTATATATAATTATATATATATATATATTCACTATCATAATAATATAAGTGACTAAGTGGCGGTAAGTAGGTGAGGACAAATAAACTAACCTTATTATGATGTATCACCCCGACATTGCCTCGCGCTATTTGCACTTTTCTATCTTTCACTCACACTAGAAAACAGTAAAAACACAAATTAACTTCGTATATATTAATGAATAGAAACATAAAACAAAACATAACACAAAACAACATGCAAATATTTATAACACCGAGGCTTTAACAAAACTTATTCAAAGTTCAAGCTCCACGTTCTCTCGAATTTTCCGAACACACCTCGATAGCGTCACTTTTTCAAAAAGAGAACGCATCTTTTTTCTTTTTTTTTTTTTTTTTTATTAAGCATAGATGTTGATCTACAATTTCTTTCTTTTTTTTTTTTTTTGTATAATAAATTATTGCAAATATTAAAACAAATAGCAATATGTATTAAATATATATTTTTTTTTAATTATAATAATTATAATAATAATATTTTATTTAAAATTATTATTATTTATTATTATTATTTTTTTTTTTTTAAATTAATGTGTGTTGTTAATCATACACTTCTAAGTAAAAAAAAAAAAAAAATATATATATATGTCGGCTTACTTCGCCGATTGTCGTGCAACGTCGTGCGCAATCGTCTGCGAGATGTCGCTCGCTCGCGTCCCCACTAAGAGCGCTCGTATATAAATACAAAAAAGTAAAAATTTTTTCGTATTCACATCATTCTCGCGCTGACCGCTGAACCGCTCGGACGTTCCGTCTTTCGTTCTAGTGGCTCTGCCTAAGTGCGCTTCCGATTGTGCGCGCGGTGTAGAGGACGCTCATGCGGACTCCTATATCGTTAGTGCGTTGTGTCGTGTTGTGTAGTGCAGTTGTGCGCAGTGCCGTGTTGTGCTGCGGTTCCTGCCCTGCCCCGCCCGATCCAGGAGAGGTATAGCTAGGTTATAGTTTTATTTCTCTGTTATTTTATTTCTTATTTTAATTTACCGATATGGACGCTTTCATCCTCGCGCTCCCTAAGGAAAACGTCGTCGCTTTCCTTAAGGATTTCCATGCGAACGCGTACGACGGACTTGCGGCTTTCGCACAGTCCATTAAAGTGAACTCGCCGGAGGTTCTGGAGGAATCGAACCCCACAACCAACGCGCAGGCCGCCTCCGCGGTTACGGAGATGGAGGTGGCCACGGACCGCGCCGACGACGGTTTCGAGACCGTCGTCACTAAAGCGGCGAAGAGGAAGGCGAAGGTCGTCGAAACGGCCGCGCCCTCCAAAACGCCGAAAAAGGCGCCCAAACCTGCCACCGCCTCTGACTCACGAGTCAGCAGCGGCGTTTCCCCTCGCTCGGCAGGGAAGACAAAGTTGGCCCCTCAGGCCGAGGCCCGCGCGCCCTCTCCAACGGCCCCTCAGGCTCCCGCGTCCGCGCGCCCACCAACGGCCCTTCAGGCTCCCGCGTCCGCGCGCCCACCAACGGCCCTTCAGGCCCCCGCGTCCGCGATCCCACCCTCGGCCCCTCAGGCCACCGCGCCCGCGATCCCACCCTCGGCCCCTCAGGCCACCACGTCCGCGACACCACGGGTTCGCATGCCCCCGCCAATCGTAATCCAGGACAAGCAGGCCTGGGACAAGGTGTCAGCCTGGATGCTCGCGCAGAAGGTGAATTTCACCACTGCGCGTGCCACCCAGGATGGCATCAAGGTCCAGTGCCCTGCCACCTCGGACCACCGCCGCCTCACGGCACACCTTAGGGAGGCCAACGTTGGCTTCCATACATACGCCCTTGAGGAGGAACGACACCTACGAGTCGTCATTAAGGGAATCCCGAAGGAGATTGAGTCCGGACTCGTTCTCCAGGACCTTCAGTCCCAAGGCTTCCCCGTCCGCGAGGTACACCGGATGTACCACTTTCGTGACAAAAAACCGTTTGACAGCGTTCTTGTCATTCTGGACCATTCCCCCGCGGGTAAGCAAATATATAACGTACGTGCGATTTGCTACCTGACGGGGCTCCGCGTAGAGGCCCCTCGGAACCGCGGTCTAATCGGGCAGTGTCACCGCTGCCAACTATACGGGCACTCGGCCCGAAATTGTAACGCCCGCCCTAGGTGCGTTAAATGCTTAGGCGACCACGGGACCGCGGACTGTCCCCGCAAGGTCCCAGACCCCGCCGTTCCGCCCAGCTGCGTGCTGTGCGAGACCCAGGGACACCCCGCCAATTACCGCGGGTGCCCCAGGGCCCCGCGCCGCAGGCACACCGGGCAGGGCGGCAGGTCGGGTAGGGTTTCGAGACCCCACCCTAACAATAACACAAGGGCACCTGAGGCGCCTTCAGCACCCCAGGTGTACTACCCGGCACCACTTCCGACCAGGAACGCGTGGGAACGACCGGCGACCGCGCCAAACGTGAACACACGCCAGTTCACCGCCCCCGCGTACGTTCCGAACCAACCATCGTCCGACTCCGCAGTCGTTTCGGATTTCATAGGGCTCTTCGACGTTAACGAGCTCTGTGTATTCGCCGACAAAATACGCCGGACGAACGGCAACGCGCAGGCCAGAATACAGGCCACCATCGACCACGCGAAACTCATCCAAGCCATCGTGGGCTTCGTAGCGTAAAATTTCCAATGGCGGTTTTTAACAGCAATACGCCTTTGCCCGCTGACGCGCGTCTCGCGCGTATCAAACCCAGAGCCTTAAGCATCGCGACGTTCAACGCAAACAGTGTCGCCGGCCAACGTGACCTAATCCGAGATTTTACTACCGCGCATCAACTTGACATCCTGTGCGTACAGGAGTCATTCTTAAAACCTAGTATCCGCGATCCGAAAATAGCTAATTACAGACTCATCCGTAACGACAGACTCGCCACTAAAGGCGGAGGTACCCTAATTTATTACAAAAAAACACTCCACTGTGTCCCATTAGATCCACCAGCGGCACTCGAAAACATCGAAGCGTCTATTTGCCAGATCTTTCTCACAGGCCATCAGCCAATCATCATAGCCTCAGTTTATCATTCTTCTTCCAAACCACTTCTAGAGAATGACATCCGTTTACTCCTCAACATGGGAGACTCCGTCCTTCTGACCGGAGACCTAAACTGCAAAAACACCATCTGGAACTCTACCAAGACTTGCACACGAGGACATTTATTAGAACGCCTCGCGGACAGGTACAACCTCTCCGTAATAGGACCACCGACCCCCTCCCGGTTTCCCACCGGTAATCAAGGCCACCCAGAAGTTCTGGACATAGTGATTCTAAAGAACGTCGCCCTCAGGCTGCGGTCTATAGAATCACTATCGGAACTTGACTCTGATCACCGCCCAGTTATTTTTAAATTGGGCACAGACTCCCCTTCAGGGCCACCCACCAAGACAATAACCAATTGGAAAAAGTTCGCTAAAATCATCAAAGCGGACGACTCTCCACTCACCGATCTCATTCCTGGCATTATAGACTCCGTAGATGTTGCTAAGGAAGCCGCGACCAAATTCACGTCATTCATCCAACAAGCTCTCCTCAGCTGCTCGAAAGAGGTCCCAGATCTGCCTGAAGGTAGATTTGAGATCTCAGGGAAGCTCAGGGAGCTAGTCAGACGTAAAAACTTAGCTACTAGAGCTCACGACGCGTGCCCGAATGCCGCAAACAGTAGGAAATTAAACAATCTTAGGAGACAAGTCAAATCCCAATTTGAACAGCTCAGAGGTGAGTCTTGGGATAGTCGACTCGAAGGACTCTCGCCATCGTCCCAGGCGTACTGGGCGCTGTCGAGAACCTTTCGATCTGACACAGTGGCGACTATGCCTCCTCTTACTAGACCCGACAACACGATAGCGGCCGACGACACTGACAAGGCAGAATGCCTAGCGGACAGCCTCGAGGCACAATGCTCACCGAGCACCCTACCATGTGACCCGGACCACTTGACGGAAGTGGACTCCGAGGTCACAGAGTGGGCTTCGATGCCCCCGACTGGCGAACCGGTTCGCCCCACGGACATAGACGAGGTTAAGTCCATTCTCAAGGACTTAAACCCCAAAAAGGCCCCGGGGCCCGACAAGATCCCAAATAAAGTTCTAAAGTCCCTTCCGATCCACTTAGTAACATTGCTAGTCCTTATTTTCAATGCTCTTTTAGCAGGTTGCTCCTTTCCTACCGAATGGAAGGAAGCAATAGTTATAGGCATTCGCAAGCCCAAAAAACCCGCCAACCTTCCCTCCAGCTACAGACCCATTAGCCTTATCAGTAGTTTGGGGAAAATCTACGAAAGAATCGTTCTCAGTAGGTTAAAGGAGATAGTCGAGGCAAAACAACTGTTCATCGACGAACAGTTCGGTTTTAGATCCCACCACTCGTCCATACACCAAGTTCACCGGCTTACCGAACATATCGCGAAATATAACGTCCGCCGATCGATTCGCAGCGACACGGCGGCCATCTTTTTAGACATCGCCAAAGCCTTCGACAAGGTCTGGCACAACGGCCTGCTCTTCAAGCTCCGCCGTATGGCCCTGCCAGACTCACTCGTTCACATCATTCGGGAATACCTGTCGAATCGTACGTTCCGATATAGATTAGAAGGGACACTATCGTCCCCTAGATTCGTTCGCGCTGGAGTCCCGCAAGGCTCCACTCTTTCACCTCTACTCTACGCGCTTTATACCAGCGACATACCGCGTACCGATAAAGTCGAACTTGCGATGTATGCCGATGACACCGCGCTCTACACCTCGGACCGCTCCGCTTTTGTCCTAGCCGAAAGACTGCAACGAGCTGCCGACGCCCTAGGCGTTTGGTTCAGCAAGTGGCGGTTTGAGGTTAACCCGGAGAAAAGCGTAGCCGTCCTCTTTCCGCGTAAACGTTACGAGACCGTCTCGACTATCTACCTACAAGGCAAACCTATCCCCTGGGAATCCACGGTCAAATACCTAGGCGTCGTACTGGATTCGAAATTCTCCTTCCGGCCGCACATCACGTATGTCAGGAACAAAGCCACATACGTCATGAACCGGCTGTACCCGCTCATTTGCAAGCGGAGTAAAATGTCACTCCGTAACAAGCTGACATTGTACAAAACTTGCATCCGTCCCGTCATGACCTATGCTTGTGTCGTGTTCGCACACACTAAGATAGACCTCCTTCAGAGGGTCCAAAATAAATTTCTACGTATCGCATCCGGATGCCCATGGTACGTCCGCAACGTTGACCTCCACAAAGACTTCGAGCTAGAATCGCTCAAGGAATTCTGCAAGCGCCTGGCCAAGCGCTACTACGAGCGTGCAGATTCCCATTCCAACCCACTGATCGTCGAAGCGTGTAAGTACGCTCCTCACCCACATCCGAGTCTTCGACGCCCCAGAAGCATTCTTCTGGATCCTGACGATCCAATAACTGCTGCCAACGCCCAATACACAGGGAGGATCCACTCCTCAGTCTTACGTCCCACTCACCGCCGCCGTAAGAGGCGGCGAGGCCAGTCATTTCTCACGGCACGCCCGCGCCTCGGCGCGGCGGGGCCCAATGGACGAAACCCCCCATGATTAGCGTACGCGGGGTATCCCCCCGCGATCGCTAACACTTCACGAGCGTCCATCAAAGCTCGTAATTTTCTCTTCAGGGGCGAGCCACACTCGCCCCTCCCAGCCCGGTGACGCTGTCAAGACCATTCCAGGTCAACAGCATTTAAGTCCATCAGAAAAAAAAAAAAAAAAAAAAAAAAAATTCGTATTCACATACACACAGCACAGTCTGCTGCTCGCGACCGTGAGCGCTCGCGTATTTTCAATATTGTCGTTGTCTTTAGTCTAATTCTTGTGCATAATGTCGGGTCGCGGTAAAGGTGGCAAAGTGAAGGGAAAGGCAAAGTCTCGTTCCAATCGTGCCGGACTTCAGTTTCCTGTGGGCCGTATACATAGACTTTTGAGAAAAGGCAACTACGCAGAACGCGTGGGAGCCGGTGCACCGGTATACTTGGCCGCCGTGATGGAGTATCTGGCCGCCGAAGTGCTCGAATTGGCCGGAAACGCCGCTCGGGACAACAAGAAGACCAGAATCATCCCGAGGCATCTCCAATTGGCGATCCGTAACGACGAGGAGTTGAACAAGTTGCTCTCAGGAGTTACGATCGCGCAGGGAGGTGTACTGCCCAATATCCAGGCAGTCCTCTTACCCAAGAAGACCGAGAAGAAAGCCTAATTCTCACACCTCTAGAGTGCGCACTGTGCACGGTGTTACGTGTGTGTGTATTTGGTTTTCTTTTTTTGTTCTTTTTTTTTTAAAAGGCCCTTTTAAGGGCCACAAAATATTTCCGTGAACGCTTCGAAATTGCATAAAATGTTTCATTATGCGAGACGTCTTCAAAATAACAAATATAATAATAATAATAATAATGGATGACTACTACATAGTATACACAACATTTTACATATAAGTTGTTATTTATCAACAAGTCTACTTTTATTTATTTATATATATATATATATATATATATATATATATATATGTGTGTGTGTGTGTGTGTGTGTGTGTGTGTGTGTGTGTGTGTGTGTGTCTATATGTATATGTCGGACATAATATATATAAATAATAAAATATAAGAATATTTAAAACAAAAAAGAAAAGAAGGTCACATTGACAATAGTAATGTCATATGAAAAAAAAAAAAAAATACCAATAGGAGGAGGAATACACACATACATACATGCATAGATACGTATACGTAAAAAAATGTAAACAAATATTAAGATTGCTAAATTTATCTTCAATTTTAATAATTTTTTTATACGAAATACAATATGAGACGTACAGGGTACGCACCGGTGTCGGTGGGAAGGGGAGGGGGAGGGAGCGCATTAGCGGCACCGCTCTTTCGTCGCCACCCGTGCCCCCCCCTATCTTGAGCCGTACAGCGTTCGTATTGGTCGATCCCCTCTCAAAAAGCTGGTGCGCGTCGTGAGCGCTTGTACGTTCACAGAACGCGAATACATCCCCAGGCATGAATTACGGACAGCCACATTCCGCTTTTTAACAATCATCCCGGACGCTCTCCGGAGTGTGTGTATCTATCTATCTATCTATCTTTCTAATCGATAGTGTGTGTGTGTTATCATCATGCCGCCCAAGACTAGCGGAAAGGCCGCCAAGAAATCCGGTAAGGCCCAAAAGAACATCTCCAAGTCTGACAAGAAGAAGAAGAAGCACAAGAGGAAGGAGAGCTACGCCATCTACATCTACAAAGTGCTCAAACAGGTCCACCCGGACACCGGCATCTCCAGTAAGGCTATGTCCATCATGAACTCGTTCGTGAACGACATCTTCGAGCGCATCGCCGCCGAGGCGTCGCGACTCGCCCACTACAACAAGAGGTCCACGATCACATCCAGGGAGGTGCAGACCTCCGTGAGGCTCCTGTTGCCCGGCGAGTTGGCCAAGCACGCAGTCAGCGAAGGCACCAAGGCCGTCACCAAGTACACGAGCTCCAAGTGAAGTGGTCCGTCGAAGAGACCAACGTACGAACGCCGTGCCGCGTGACGGTGTATTTGTGCGTGTTGTTTGTTGTTGTTGTGCTAAAGTGTGCGTGTGTGTGTGTGTGTCTTTGTGCACCACTGGTGGTGGTGTATGGTACACTACGCATACGCTAACAACATCATCATCATCATCATCATCGTCATCGTCATCGGTTATCGCGCGCATTCTCAAAAGGCCCTTTTAAGGGCCACTATATGATTCATGAAAAAAAAAAAAAAAAAAAAATAGTTTCTCGCAAAACGTCTACCTCGAGTCAGTTTGATGTATGAATGTGGAAAAAAAAAAAAAAATAATAATAACATATATATAATAACGATAATAATAATTAAAAATAAATAAATAATGAGACGATGATTATATATATATATATATATATATATATATACACACACACATATACACACAAATGTAAATTAACCAATGACATATAGGAGAACAAAAAATAATAATAATAATCATAATCATAATAGCACATAATCGATAATTCAATTCTAATCCTATCATTAACTAATTACGGCGGCTACGGCTTGAAAAAAAAATAATAATAATAATAATAATAATAAAAAAAGACCTCAAATTTGAGACTATTGTAAAGGCGGACGTCCGTTAGTCTCACTCAATAGCCCAGTAGCCAGTCCATCCACATTTCATTCCATAGTCCTAGTTTAGATTTCCACATTTTCCATAGTTTCTACGCATTAACCGGCGACCATCTCTGGGCAATTACCTGTGGTTACCCAGAGATGGATCCCGGCTGATGCGTCACAGTAAAACATTTGTACATTCTCTAAGGGGCCTCTACGTGTTGGACCTGTGTCCCCACGCAAGCCTTCCAAAGGACCGGGTTCTTTTGAACAAACCCGAGTACTATGAAAGAGAAACATAATAATAATAATAAAAATACTATATATATATATATATATATATATATATATATATATATATATATATATATATATATATATATATATATTTTATTTGAATATGAAATATAACAAACACATTCCAAACAACACAGTACGTATGTACGTATGTATGTATGTATGTAGAAACTAATTCGTCGTCGAGGTAGTCTCACCGCCCGACGCCCGTTCGTTCGTACCTTTTCGGAGTGTCTCGCGTTTCGCGTTTCGCGTGCTGAATAGAGACGGCGCTACGCGATAGAGCGGAACGGAGAGTGCGGTGTGTTGTTCATATATAGACGGACGGGGTAAAATTTTTTAAACACAAACAGTCAGTCAGTCAGTCAGTCACTCAGCCGGTCGATAGTCGGTTAGTTAGTTAGAGTTCCTCTTTTTCTTTTCTATTGTTGTTGTGCGTGTGTGTGTGAGAAGAACATGGCTCGTACCAAGCAAACCGCCCGCAAGTCCACCGGTGGTAAGGCGCCGCGCAAACAGCTCGCCACCAAGGCGGCTCGCAAGAGCGCACCGGCCACCGGCGGCGTGAAGAAACCCCACAGGTACAGGCCCGGCACCGTCGCCCTCCGTGAGATTCGTCGCTACCAGAAGAGTACGGAGCTTCTCATCCGCAAGCTGCCCTTCCAGCGTTTGGTGCGTGAGATCGCGCAGGACTTCAAGACCGATCTGCGGTTCCAGAGCTCCGCGGTCATGGCCCTCCAGGAGGCGAGCGAGGCGTATCTGGTGAGCCTCTTTGAGGATACCAACCTTTGCGCGATTCACGCCAAACGTGTCACCATTATGCCGAAGGACATCCAGCTCGCGCGCAGGATCAGAGGCGAACGTGCGTAATTGTAACAACAATTTACAGTTACAGTTACAGTTACAGTAACAAACAACAACAACGACGACGATATTGCGCGACGATATCGTTACCGTTTATGAAACCAAAAGGCCCTTCTCAGGGCCACAAATTGTTCTGATATTTATATATATGTATAATAGTTTCAAACGTGTGCAAAGAACCGTCTCTAATATAATATAATATAAAATTATACACAAATACAAATAAACAACATACTTAAATTTACATATGAAAGATATGGGGGGGGGGGGAGAGGGGAGAGGGAGGGAGAGAGAGAAAGAAAGAAAGAAAGAAGAAATAATAAAAAAAAAAAACAAACTATGAAACAAATATATATATATATATTTATTTAAAGATAAACACAAAAAAAAAAAAATTATAAATAAATAAATATGTACATACAAACATACATAATTTGTACATAGATAAAAAAGAAAAGAAAAAAAATAGATATAAGATCACGAGAGAAACGTTAAACGATATAGAGAGAGAGAGAGAGAGAGATAAGAAAAAGAAAAGTTACATATTACACACATCATTTATATACTATTTAAAATTAAGGTATAATATTTAAATAAATAAATAAATAATAATAATAATAATAATCATTTATTAAATTAAAATGCATACATCAAATTGGATTAGACAATGTGAGGTTCAGTTTATTTATTATTATTCTTTAATTATTATTATTACAAGTCGTACCCCCCCACCCCCCGTGAATTAAGTCGTCTACTGACGAGTGGAGCCGAACATAGCCGAACGCAACAGCATATATAAAACAAGGTGAAGTCGAATTTTCGATATCACAAGTTTCAACCGTACGTTCGTAGTCGAACGTCTCCCCGTCACTCGCGAGAAGTAATACAAGTGTACAGTCAACATGACCGGTCGCGGTAAAGGTGGAAAGGGTCTGGGGAAAGGTGGAGCGAAGCGACACAGGAAAGCATCATAGCCTCAGTTTATCATTCTTCTTCCAAACCACTTCTAGAGAATGACATCCGTTTACTCCTCAACATGGGAGGCTCCGTCCTTCTGACCGGAGACCTAAACTGCAAAAACACCATCTGGAACTCTACCAAGACTTGCACACGAGGACATTTATTAGAACGCCTCGCGGACAGGTACAACCTCTCCGTAATAGGACCACCGACCCCCTCCCGGTTTCCCACCGGTAATCAAGGCCACCCAGAGGTTCTGGACATAGTGATTCTAAAGAACGTCGCCCTCAGGCTGCGGTCTATAGAATCACTATCGGAACTTGACTCTGATCACCGCCCAGTTGTTTTTAAATTGGGCACAGACTCCCCTTCAGGGCCACCCACCAAGACAATAACCAATTGGAAAAAGTTCGCTAAAATCATCAAAGCGGACGACTCTCCACTCACCGATCTCATTCCTGGCATTATAGACTCCGTAGATGTTGCTAAGGAAGCCGCGACCAAATTCACGTCATTCATCCAACAAGCTCTCCTCAGCTGCTCTAAAGAGGTCCCAGATCTGCCTGAAGGTAGATTTGAGATCTCAGGGAAGCTCAGGGAGCTAGTCAGACGTAAAAACTTAGCTACTAGAGCTCACGACGCGTGCCCGAATGCCGCAAACAGTAGGAAATTAAACAATCTTAGGAGACAAGTCAAATCCCAATTTGAACAGCTCAGAGGTGAGTCTTGGGATAGTCGACTCGAAGGACTCTCGCCATCGTCCCAGGCGTACTGGGCGCTGTCGAGAACCTTTCGATCTGACACAGTGGCGACTATGCCTCCTCTTACTAGACCCGACAACACGATAGCGGCCGACGACACTGACAAGGCAGAATGCCTAGCGGACAGCCTCGAGGCACAATGCTCACCGAGCACCCTACCATGTGACCCGGACCACTTGACGGAAGTGGACTCCGAGGTCACAGAGTGGGCTTCGATGCCCCCGACTGGCGAACCGGTTCGCCCCACGGACATTGACGAGGTTAAGTCCATTCTCAAGGACTTAAACCCAAAAAGGCCCCGGGGCCCGACAAGATCCCAAATAAAGTTCTCAAGTCCCTTCCGATCCACTTAGTAACATTGCTAGTCCTTATTTTCAATGCTCTTTTAGCAGGTTGCTCCTTTCCTACCGAATGGAAGGAAGCAATAGTTATAGGCATTCGCAAGCCCAAAAAACCCGCCAACCTTCCCTCCAGCTACAGACCCATTAGCCTTATCAGTAGTTTGGGGAAAATCTACGAAAGAATCGTTCTCAGTAGGTTAAAGGAGATAGTCGAGGCAAAACAACTGTTCATCGACGAACAGTTCGGTTTTAGATCCCACCACTCGTCCATACACCAAGTTCACCGGCTTACCGAACATATCGCGAAATATAACGTCCGCCGATCGATTCGTAGCGACACGGCGGCCATCTTCTTAGACATCGCCAAAGCCTTCGACAAGGTCTGGCACAACGGCCTGCTCTTCAAGCTCCGCCGTATGGCCCTGCCAGACTCACTCGTTCACATCATTCGGGAATACCTGTCGAATCGTACGTTCCGATATAGATTAGAAGGGACACTATCGTCCCCTAGATTCGTTCGCGCTGGAGTCCCGCAAGGCTCCACTCTGTCACCTTTACTCTACGCGCTTTATACCAGCGACATACCGCGTACCGATAAAGTCGAACTTGCGATGTATGCCGATGACACCGCGCTCTACACCTCGGACCGCTCCGCTTTTGTCCTAGCCGAAAGACTGCAACGAGCTGCCGACGCCCTAGGCGTTTGGTTCAGCAAGTGGCGGTTTGAGGTTAACCCGGAGAAAAGCGTAGCCGTCCTCTTTCCGCGTAAACGTTACGAGACCGTCTCGACTATCTACCTACAAGGCAAACCTATCCCCTGGGAATCCACGGTCAAATACCTAGGCGTCGTACTGGATTCGAAATTCTCCTTCCGGCCGCACATCACGTATGTCAGGAACAAAGCCACATACGTCATGAACCGGCTGTACCCGCTCATTTGCAAGCGGAGTAAAATGTCACTTCGTAACAAGCTGACATTGTACAAAACTTGCATCCGTCCCGTCATGACCTATGCTTGTGTCGTGTTCGCACACACTAAGATAGACCTCCTTCAGAGGGTCCAAAATAAATTTCTACGTATCGCATCCGGATGCCCATGGTACGTCCGCAACGTTGACCTCCACAAAGACTTCGAGCTAGAATCGCTCAAGGAATTCTGCAAGCGCCTGGCCAAGCGCTACTACGAGCGTGCAGATTCCCATTCCAACCCACTGATCGTCGAAGCGTGTAAGTACGCTCCTCACCCACATCCGAGTCTTCGACGCCCCAGAAGCATTCTTCTGGATCCTGACGATCCAATAACTGCTGCCAACGCCCAATACACAGGGAGGATCCACTCCTCAGTCTTACGTCCCACTCACCGCCGCCGTAAGAGGCGGCGAGGCCAGTCATTTCTCACGGCACGCCCGCGCCTCGGCGCGGCGGGGCCCAATGGACGAAACCCCCCATGATTAGCGTACGCGGGGTATCCCCCCGCGATCGCTAACACTTCACGAGCGTCCATCAAAGCTCGTAATTTTCTCTTCAGGGGCGAGCCACACTCGCCCCTCCCAGCCCGGTGACGCTGTCAAGACCATTCCAGGTCAACAGCATTTAAGTCCATCAGAAAAAAAAAAAAAAAAAAAAAAAAAAAAAATTCGTATTCACATACACACAGCACAGTCTGCTGCTCGCGACCGTGAGCGCTCGCGTATTTTCAATATTGTCGTTGTCTTTAGTCTAATTCTTGTGCATAATGTCGGGTCGCGGTAAAGGTGGCAAAGTGAAGGGAAAGGCAAAGTCTCGTTCCAATCGTGCCGGACTTCAGTTTCCTGTGGGCCGTATACATAGACTTTTGAGAAAAGGCAACTACGCAGAACGCGTGGGAGCCGGTGCACCGGTATACTTGGCCGCCGTGATGGAGTATCTGGCCGCCGAAGTGCTCGAATTGGCCGGAAACGCCGCTCGGGACAACAAGAAGACCAGAATCATCCCGAGGCATCTCCAATTGGCGATCCGTAACGACGAGGAGTTGAACAAGTTGCTCTCAGGAGTTACGATCGCGCAGGGAGGTGTACTGCCCAATATCCAGGCAGTCCTCTTACCCAAGAAGACCGAGAAGAAAGCCTAATTCTCACACCTCTAGAGTGCGCACTGTGCACGGTGTTACGTGTGTGTGTATTTGGTTTTCTTTTTTTGTTCTTTTTTTTTTAAAAGGCCCTTTTAAGGGCCACAAAATATTTCCGTGAACGCTTCGAAATTGCATAAAATGTTTCATTATGCGAGACGTCTTCAAAATAACAAATATAATAATAATAATAATAATGGATGACTACTACATAGTATACACAACATTTTACATATAAGTTGTTATTTATCAACAAGTCTACTTTTATTTATTTATATATATATATATATATATATATATATATATATATATGTGTGTGTGTGTGTGTGTGTGTGTGTGTGTGTGTGTGTGTGTGTGTGTCTATATGTATATGTCGGACATAATATATATAAATAATAAAATATAAGAATATTTAAAACAAAAAAGAAAAGAAGGTCACATTGACAATAGTAATGTCATATGAAAAAAAAAAAAAAATACCAATAGGAGGAGGAATACACACATACATACATGCATAGATACGTATACGTAAAAAAATGTAAACAAATATTAAGATTGCTAAATTTATCTTCAATTTTAATAATTTTTTTATACGAAATACAATATGAGACGTACAGGGTACGCACCGGTGTCGGTGGGAAGGGGAGGGGGAGGGAGCGCATTAGCGGCACCGCTCTTTCGTCGCCACCCGTGCCCCCCCCTATCTTGAGCCGTACAGCGTTCGTATTGGTCGATCCCCTCTCAAAAAGCTGGTGCGCGTCGTGAGCGCTTGTACGTTCACAGAACGCGAATACATCCCCAGGCATGAATTACGGACAGCCACATTCCGCTTTTTAACAATCATCCCGGACGCTCTCCGGAGTGTGTGTATCTATCTATCTATCTATCTTTCTAATCGATAGTGTGTGTGTGTTATCATCATGCCGCCCAAGACTAGCGGAAAGGCCGCCAAGAAATCCGGTAAGGCCCAAAAGAACATCTCCAAGTCTGACAAGAAGAAGAAGAAGCACAAGAGGAAGGAGAGCTACGCCATCTACATCTACAAAGTGCTCAAACAGGTCCACCCGGACACCGGCATCTCCAGTAAGGCTATGTCCATCATGAACTCGTTCGTGAACGACATCTTCGAGCGCATCGCCGCCGAGGCGTCGCGACTCGCCCACTACAACAAGAGGTCCACGATCACATCCAGGGAGGTGCAGACCTCCGTGAGGCTCCTGTTGCCCGGCGAGTTGGCCAAGCACGCAGTCAGCGAAGGCACCAAGGCCGTCACCAAGTACACGAGCTCCAAGTGAAGTGGTCCGTCGAAGAGACCAACGTACGAACGCCGTGCCGCGTGACGGTGTATTTGTGCGTGTTGTTTGTTGTTGTTGTGCTAAAGTGTGCGTGTGTGTGTGTGTGTCTTTGTGCACCACTGGTGGTGGTGTATGGTACACTACGCATACGCTAACAACATCATCATCATCATCATCATCGTCATCGTCATCGGTTATCGCGCGCATTCTCAAAAGGCCCTTTTAAGGGCCACTATATGATTCATGAAAAAAAAAAAAAAAAAAAAATAGTTTCTCGCAAAACGTCTACCTCGAGTCAGTTTGATGTATGAATGTGGAAAAAAAAAAAAAATAATAATAACATATATATAATAACGATAATAATAATTAAAAATAAATAAATAATGAGACGATGATTATATATATATATATATATATATATATACACACACACATATACACACAAATGTAAATTAACCAATGACATATAGGAGAACAAAAAATAATAATAATAATCATAATCATAATAGCACATAATCGATAATTCAATTCTAATCCTATCATTAACTAATTACGGCGGCTACGGCTTGAAAAAAAAATAATAATAATAATAATAATAATAAAAAAAGACCTCAAATTTGAGACTATTGTAAAGGCGGACGTCCGTTAGTCTCACTCAATAGCCCAGTAGCCAGTCCATCCACATTTCATTCCATAGTCCTAGTTTAGATTTCCACATTTTCCATAGTTTCTACGCATTAACCGGCGACCATCTCTGGGCAATTACCTGTGGTTACCCAGAGATGGATCCCGGCTGATGCGTCACAGTAAAACATTTGTACATTCTCTAAGGGGCCTCTACGTGTTGGACCTGTGTCCCCACGCAAGCCTTCCAAAGGACCGGGTTCTTTTGAACAAACCCGAGTACTATGAAAGAGAAACATAATAATAATAATAAAAATACTATATATATATATATATATATATATATATATATATATATATATATATATATATATATATATATATTTTATTTGAATATGAAATATAACAAACACATTCCAAACAACACAGTACGTATGTACGTATGTATGTATGTATGTAGAAACTAATTCGTCGTCGAGGTAGTCTCACCGCCCGACGCCCGTTCGTTCGTACCTTTTCGGAGTGTCTCGCGTTTCGCGTTTCGCGTGCTGAATAGAGACGGCGCTACGCGATAGAGCGGAACGGAGAGTGCGGTGTGTTGTTCATATATAGACGGACGGGGTAAAATTTTTTAATTCGCCAGTTCACCACCCCCGCGTACGTCCCGAACCAACGTTCGTCCGACTCCGCAGTCGTCTCGGACTTCATAGGGCTCCTCGACGTCAACGAGCTCTGTGTATTCGCCGACAAAATACGCCGAACGAACGGCAACGCGCAGGCCAGAATACAGGCCACCATCGACCACGCGAAACTCATCCAAGCCATCGTGGGCTTCGTAGCGTAAAATTTCCAATGGCGGTTTTTAATAGCAATACGCCTTTGCCCGCTGACGCGCGTCTCGCGCGTATCAAACCCAGAGCCTTAAGCATCGCGACGTTCAACGCAAACAGTGTCGCCGGCCAACGTGACCTAATCCGAGATTTTACTACCGCGCATCAACTTGACATCCTGTGCGTACAGGAGTCATTCTTAAAACCTAGTATCCGCGATCCGAAAATAGCTAATTACAGACTCATCCGTAACGACAGACTCGCCACTAAAGGCGGAGGTACCCTAATTTATTACAAAAAAACACTCCACTGTGTCCCATTAGATCCACCAGCGGCACTCGAAAACATCGAAGCGTCTATTTGCCAGATCTTTCTCACAGGCCATCAGCCAATCATCATAGCCTCAGTTTATCATTCTTCTTCCAAACCACTTCTAGAGAATGACATCCGTTTACTCCTCAACATGGGAGGCTCCGTCCTTCTGACCGGAGACCTAAACTGCAAAAACACCATCTGGAACTCTACCAAGACTTGCACACGAGGACATTTATTAGAACGCCTCGCGGACAGGTACAACCTCTCCGTAATAGGACCACCGACCCCCTCCCGGTTTCCCACCGGTAATCAAGGCCACCCAGAAGTTCTGGACATAGTGATTCTAAAGAACGTCGCCCTCAGGCTGCGGTCTATAGAATCACTATCGGAACTTGACTCTGATCACCGCCCAGTTGTTTTTAAATTGGGCACAGACTCCCCTTCAGGGCCACCCACCAAGACAATAACCAATTGGAAAAAGTTCGCTAAAATCATCAAAGCGGACGACTCTCCACTCACCGATCTCATTCCTGGCATTATAGACTCCGTAGATGTTGCTAAGGAAGCCGCGACCAAATTCACGTCATTCATCCAACAAGCTCTCCTCAGCTGCTCGAAAGAGGTCCCAGATCTGCCTGAAGGTAGATTTGAGATCTCAGGGAAGCTCAGGGAGCTAGTCAGACGTAAAAACTTAGCTACTAGAGCTCACGACGCGTGCCCGAATGCCGCAAACAGTAGGAAATTAAACAATCTTAGGAGACAAGTCAAATCCCAATTTGAACAGCTCAGAGGTGAGTCTTGGGATAGTCGACTCGAAGGACTCTCGCCATCGTCCCAGGCGTACTGGGCGCTGTCGAGAACCTTTCGATCTGACACAGTGGCGACTATGCCTCCTCTTACTAGACCCGACAACACGATAGCGGCCGACGACACTGACAAGGCAGAATGCCTAGCGGACAGCCTCGAGGCACAATGCTCACCAAGCACCCTACCATGTGACCCGGATCACTTGACGGAAGTGGACTCCGAGGTCACAGAGTGGGCTTCGATGCCCCCGACTGGCGAACCGGTTCGCCCCACCGACATAGACGAGGTTAAGTCCATTCTCAAGGACTTAAACCCAAAAAAGGCCCCGGGGCCCGACAAGATCCCAAACAAAGTTCTCAAGTCCCTTCCGATCCACTTAGTAACGTTGCTAGTCCTTATTTTCAATGCTCTTTTAGCAGGTTGCTCCTTTCCTACCGAATGGAAGGAAGCAATAGTTATAGGCATTCGCAAGTCCAAAAAACCCGCCAACCTTCCCTCCAGCTACAGACCCATTAGCCTTATCAGTAGTTTGGGGAAAATCTACGAAAGAATCGTTCTCAGTAGGTTAAAGGAGATAGTCGAGGCAAAACAACTGTTCATCGACGAACAGTTCGGTTTTAGATCCCACCACTCGTCCATACACCAAGTTCACCGGCTTACCGAACATATCGCGAAATATAACGTCCGCCGATCGATTCGTAGCGACACGGCGGCCATCTTCTTAGACATCGCCAAAGCCTTCGACAAGGTCTGGCACAACGGCCTGC
This sequence comes from Heliconius charithonia, assembly GCA_030704555.1. Taxonomy (NCBI): domain Eukaryota; kingdom Metazoa; phylum Arthropoda; class Insecta; order Lepidoptera; family Nymphalidae; genus Heliconius; species Heliconius charithonia. The sequence continues at coordinate 289,091 of JALPMF010000042.1, forward strand.
TCTTCAAGCTCCGCCGTATGGCCCTTCCAGACTCACTCGTTCACATCATTCGGGAATACCTGTCGAATCGTACGTTCCGATATAGATTAGAAGGGACACTATCGTCCTCTAGACTCGTTCGCGCTGGAGTCCCGCAAGGCTCCACTCTGTCACCTTTACTCTACGCGCTTTATACCAGCGACATACCGCGTACCGATAAAGTCGAACTTGCGATGTATGCCGATGACACCGCGCTCTACACCTCGGACCGCTCCGCTTTTGTCCTAGCCGAAAGACTGCAACGAGCTGCCGACGCCCTAGGCGTTTGGTTCAGCAAGTGGCGGTTTGAGGTTAACCCGGAGAAAAGCGTAGCCGTCCTCTTTCCGCGTAAACGTTACGAGACCGTCTCGACTATCTACCTACAAGGCAAACCTATCCCCTGGGAATCCACGGTCAAATACCTAGGCGTCGTACTGGATTCGAAATTCTCCTTCCGGCCGCACATCACGTATGTCAGGAACAAAGCCACATACGTCATGAACCGGCTGTACCCGCTCATTTGCAAGCGGAGTAAAATGTCACTTCGTAACAAGCTGACATTGTACAAAACTTGCATCCGTCCCGTCATGACCTATGCTTGTGTCGTGTTCGCACACACTAAGATAGACCTCCTTCAGAGGGTCCAAAATAAATTTCTACGTATCGCATCCGGATGCCCATGGTACGTCCGCAACGTTGACCTACACAAAGACTTCGAGCTAGAATCGCTCAAGG
>JALPMF010000043.1:0-22500 GCA_030704555.1 Heliconius charithonia
CAAGAAGGGGAAGAGCAAAAAGGCTCCAAAGCAAGCCCCACAAGCCGCAGCAGCCGAGCCTCGACCGCTGCCTCCCGCCCCGGCCGACTTGAGTGAGGGTTGGAACCTGGTGGTGCGCAAGGGCGGCAAGAGGAAGGCGACAGCGGTGGCCCAGAAAACGCAGACGAAGCAGAAGGCCAAGCCGAAGTCTGCAAAGCAGCCTAAGCTGCGTCCTCCACGGTCGGCGGCGGTGACGCTCACCCTGCAGCCGGCCGCAGCCAACAAAGAGCTGACTTACCGCGACGTGCTCACGCAAATAAAAGACGCGGTTAAGTTGGAGGACTTGGGCATAGCGGACCTGCGGCTCAGAGTCGCCTCAACTGGTGCCAGGGTGCTGGAGCTACCTGGCGCCAATAGCGGCGAAAAAGCCGATGCCCTCGCTCAGCGGTTGCGTGGAGTGCTCGACGCTAGCGAGGTGCTGGTCGCGAGACCAATGAAGTGCGCAGAGTTGAGGGTCAGTGGCCTAGATGACTCTGCGACTTCAGAGGAGGTGGCGCAGGCCGTGAGCCGAGTCGGCGGCTGCGATGTCGGGTCTGTGAAGGTGGGAGAGATCCGGCAGGACCGCAGCGGGCTTGGTACGGCGTGGGTTCGATGCCCTATCATGGCGGCGAAGAAGGTGAGCGGGTCGCGGCTCCTGGTGGGCTTCGTCTCTGCGCGAGTGCAGCTGCTGCAGCAACGGAACCTACGTTGCTTCCAATGCCACGACATTGGCCACGTGGCAGCGAAGTGCAGCAGTGCACAAGACAGGAGCCAGCAGTGCTTCAGGTGCGGCCAAGCCGGGCACAAACAAAGCCAGTGTTCGGCGGCACCTCACTGTCCGGTCTGCGAGGCAGCAGAACAGCCCGCAGACCACACAGTCGGTAGCGCTGCATGCGCCAGGGCCAGCTCCTCCAGGAAGAGGAGGGGTGGCCGAAAGGGCGGAAAGAGGCCGTCAGCGGACGGGCCAAATGCCCCAGGAGGGCGTGAGAAGGTGCAACACATGGAGATCAAGTGATGGCTCTCCGTGTGTTGCAGGCGAATATAAACCACTGTGCCAGGGCCCAGGACTTATTGGTCCAAAGCCTGGCGCAGTGGTCTATTCAGGTGGCGGTTGTTGCGGAGCCTTACAGCGTTCCCGACAGAGACAATTGGGTCGCCGACAACACCGGGGTGGTAGCACTCATCACCCAGGTCGCCGCGGGCTCCCCGCCTTTCTCGCGTATTGAGAGGGGTGCGGGATGCGTCGCGGCGCTTGTCGGCGACGTAGTTGTCGTCGGGGTCTACTTTTCCCCCAATCGAATCCTAGCGGAGTTCGAGGAGTTCCTCATACGATTGGGGGAAATGGTAGAACGATTTCGTCCGGCGGAGGTGTTGGTCGCGGGCGATCTCAACGCGAAGTCCAGCGTGTGGGGCTCTGCAACGACGGATGTTCGTGGTGCGACACTGTCTGAGTGGGTAGTTGCCACCGGTTTGTCTGTCCTCAACCGGGGGACTAAGAACACGTGCGTGCGAAGGCTGGGCGGATCCGTCGTGGACGTCTCGTTCGCGAGCCCGGCCTTAGCGCGTCGTGTTCAGGGTTGGCGAGTGCTGGATGATGTGGAGACTCTCTCGGATCACCTCTACATCCTTTACGAGATCTCCACACATTTAGCGGTGCAACCAACCCCGAGTCCGACCTCGCGAGAGCACGGACCGCGGTGGCAACTGAGTCGCCTCGACAGGCAATTGTTGGAGGAGGCCGCGATAGTGGAATCCTGGCTGCCCCAGAGCTTGGCGTCTGCAGAAGACGCCGCATCCTGGGCGCAGGGGGCGTTGACGCGTATCTGTGACGCGTCGATGCCCCGTTCCAGGGGCCGCCCTCAGCGGCGGCAAGTGTACTGGTGGTCGTGGGAGATCGCGCAACTGCGTACCATCTGCGTTGACGCGAGACGCCAGTACAGCCACTATCGCAGACGGGTACAGAAGGTGCAGGAGGAGGAAGACCGACTGTACCGCGTCTATGTCGAGGCGAGAACGCAGCTGCAGGAGGAAATCGGTCGTGCGAAAGGCGAGTCGCACGACCAGTTGATCGCGGGGATAGACCAAGACCCGTTTGGCACGCCCTACCGCATGGTACTGGGCAAGCTACGGGCTTGGGCACCACCTCTGACGCAGACACTCCAACCGGACGTCCTCCGAGGGGTTCTGTCGTCGCTATTCCCGCAGCGGGCCCGGCCCTTTACACCACCCAGTATGGCCCGCCCTGCAGCGCGTGAAGAGGAAGAGGAGGAAGACAGTGTCGCACCACCTGTGGAGGAGGAGGAGCTCGAAGAGGCTGTACGCCGATCTCGGCTCAAGAGCACCGCCCCGGGCCTGGATGGCATCCCCGGCCGGGCGCTAACTCTGGCCCTGAACACCCTGGGGCCCAGAGTGCGAGGGCTATTCACTGCCTGTCTGGCTCAAGCCATAATTCCACAGCGGTGGAAGACAGGCAGGTTAGTCCTCATCAAGAAGGAGGGTCGCCCGGCGGATTCTGCCTCCGCCTACCGGCCTATCGTGCTCTTGAGCGAGATCGCCAAGCTCTTCGAGCGTGTTGTAGCGAGGAGGCTGCAACACCATTTGGAGGGGACAGGTCCGAACCTCTCGGACCAGCAGTATGGCTTTCGCAGTGGCCGTTCGACTGTGGATGCCATACTCGAGGTAAAGTCCTACGCGCAGGATGCGGTTGCCCGGGGCGATGGAGTCTTGGCGGTGTCTTTAGACATCGCCAACGCTTTTAACTCCCTGCCCTGGCCGTGCATTAAGGAGGCACTTATTTACCATCGTGTGCCTCCATACTTGCGTCGCGTCATCGGGGCTTACCTGTCCGAGAGGTCTGTGACCTTTCCCGCTCCCGGAGGAGGATGGGAGGAGTTCGAAGTGTCAGCCGGTGTTCCACAAGGATCGGTGCTGGGTCCGATCCTCTGGAACATCGGCTACGACTGGGTGCTGCGAGGCGGCACCCTGAGGGGGATAAAGGTCCTCTGTTACGCCGATGATACGCTGGTCTTGGCGCAGCAGAGGACCTATCGAGAGGCGGCCGTCTTGGCCACGGCCGGTGTGGCCGAAGTCGTGGGCCGCATCAGGCGGCTTGGGTTGGAAGTCGCCCTAAACAAGTCCGAGGCATTATACTTCCATGCTCCTCGAAAGGGCCCACCATCAGGGGCCCACATTACCATCGGTGGCGTCGAAATCGGCGTCACCAGGAGCATGAAGTACCTCGGACTTGTTCTGGACGGTCGGTGGAGTTTCCGGGGCCATTTTACATCCCTGGCCCCGAAACTGTTAAAGACGGCGTCGGCATTGGCGCGCCTTTTGCCCAATGTCGACGGGCCGAGCGCCTCGAGCCGGAGGCTGTACACCGGAGTGGTCCGATCGATGGCCCTCTATGGCGCTCCCGTATGGGCGGACGCCCTGGACCGGCACAACATCGCCCTGCTGCGACGTGCGCAGAGGGTGATGGCCATCCGGGCGATACGGGGGTATCGGACCATCTCCGGCGAGGCGGCGTGCGTGCTGGCCGGAGTCGTGCCGTGGGACCTGGACGCGACGTCTCTGGCGTCGGTCTATTGCCGGCGTCGGGGCCTCGCGTCCGGGGCCGCGGCAAGCCCAGCGCGCACCGAGGAGGAGCGGGAAGCCGCAATAAAAACGTGGGAAACCCGGCTGGCGACACCATCTGCCGGCCGGTTGACGATCGAGGCTGTTCGTCCAGTCTTCCGCCAGTGGTTAGCGCGGCGTCACGGCGTCCTAACCTTCCGCACGACGCAGGTACTCACGGGGCATGGCTGCTTCGGGGGTTACCTGTGTCGGATCGCCGGGAGGGAGCCCGACGCTCGCTGCCACCACTGCGACGACTGCCTCGATGAGACGGCCCAGCACACGTTGGAGGTGTGCTCTGCCTGGGCGTCTCAACGTCGCGCTCTGCGCGACGTCATAGGGAACGACCTCTCCCTGCCGGCCGTGGTCAAGGCCATGGCCGGCAGCGAGACGTCGTGGGATGCGGTCTCCTCCTTCTGCGAGGCAGTGGTGCTCGAGAAGGAGTCTGCGGAACGGGCGAGGGAGGCTATTGCCGAACTCGCCATCCGCCGTAAGAGACCGGGTCGCCGGAGGGCGGCTCACGATCGCCGCCTTCCGCCCTAATGCGCCAGAGGGCGGTCAGCTTGGGGAAGCTGGCCGCCTACCAACCTGGCCCGAGTAGTCGCGCGCAGGTTGCTCCCGCGCGCTACTCCGAGCAGGCCGTCGAGGGTGCCCACACACCCTTGACTCCGCGACGTGCCTTTGCTGGCTCCCGCCGCCGCGTTTCGCGGAAGACTATTGTCCCCGTGTTCGCGGCCAGTGGCGGTCGAGGAGGAGCACCGTGAGGTTTTAGTGGGTATGGGGACGGCCTAACATCTGCCGTCCGAGTCCCACATAACCCGCTCGAGTCCCCACTCGGGCCGGTATCCGTAAGAGGATTTCCTCACGTTAAAAAAAAAAAAAAAAAAAAAAAAGGTTAGGTTAGGTTAGGTTAGGTTCCCACGGGAGTTGCTGGACTCCTACTGGGCGCGTCCCCCGGGTGGCGGATAGGGGAAACCACTCGCACTTGCGGGCGAGTGGACCGGGAATTTATTCCCGGCGCGGACCAAAACCAGCAGGCATGGGCGTGCCTTTAGTCCATCGTTATGGACACGGCCTAGGGGAGCACACCCCGACAGAAAAGCCCCGCTGTGGAACAGCAAAAAACACAACATGCCGGTATACAAGAATTATACACTACCCCAGGAGGGTACCGGTCTCTTCGAGGCCGGAGAATCCCTCCGTGCTACGGCACGCAAGCCCACCGAATCTGGGGGGGGCCAGTTATACCAGTGTGTTGCAGGGGAGGGGCCCGAGATGGGCGGAGTGTTGGCCGCGGGTGGCGGCGTTGAGAAGGAGCCTGCGAAGGGCGGAGTGGTCGAAGGGGTGCCTGAGATGGGCGGAGTTGAAGTGGAGGTGGAGAGGTGTGGAGCTGTGGTGCCCGAGGAGGGCGTTGTAGAGGATGCCGTGCCTGTCAAAGGCGGAGAAAGGGCTTCTGAGCCTGTAAAGGGTAAAGTCGCACTGAAGTGCGCGAAGGTGGTCGTGGAGCGGCTGGACTTGGCGGAAGTCGCCTCTATCATCAGCGGGAGGTCCAGGTCCGCGTCCACATCGTCAAGAGGTCGTTTTTGGGCGGCTTCAGAGTCAGAGGTGGAGAGCTGCGTGTCAATGGAGTCGCAGAGATCGGCGGCTCAGACAGACACTCGCAAATATCGGAAGAGACCAAGGAGTAAGAAGACCAACTCTGGCTCTTCCGATAATGATGACGAGCGGGAGAAGCCGACGAAACTCAAAACGGTTCGGCGGGAGGAGCTCCGGCTCCAGGCAGAGGAGGAAGTTGTTGGTATCGCCCAGACGGTACAATCCAGAGCTAGCTCCAGGCTCTCGGATGTAGCGGACTTGGCGATACCTAGGGTGGATGGACCGTTGGTGCACGATCTGCAGCACCAGGTCTCTGATAGCCTAGCTATCATAAATAAAGTCGCCTGCAGATCCGGCAACCTTAAGGGCACGTTTACAAAGGCCCTTAAGGATGCCGCCGGCGCCATCAACACGGCCGTGGCTATCCTGGCAAACAAGACCGCCAGCGAAGAAGTTACGCAGCTCCGAGCGGCAAACAGCCGCTTGACACAGGAGTTGTCGGAGCTGCGTAAGGAGATGTCGCTCATGAGGGCGGAGCTCGAGCGCTCTAGGAGCTCGCGACAGTCTCCGGAGGAGAAGAAGAAGGAGGACGCAATGGCGCGTACAGTGATGGTGCAGGTGGGCACGTTGCTGAATACGCGGCTGGCTGCGCTGGAGGACAGGCTCCTTCCGGCCAAGCCAGTGCGTCCTCCTTTGGCGGCAGACAAGAGGCGCCAGGCGGCCGTCTCAAGGGTAGTGGCAGAGCCTACCGTGACGACCCTGGTAGCGCCTGCCAACCCTGGCCCGAAGTCTCAGCAGGGCTCTAAGAAGAAGGGTAAGGGTAAAAAGGCCCCAAAACAAGCCCCGCAAGCCGCAGCAGCCGAGCCTCGACCGCTGCCTCCCGCCCCGGCAGATGTGAGCGAGGGATGGAACGTGGTGGTGCGCAAAGGCGCTAAGAGGAAGGCGGCAGTAGCTCAGGCACGGCAGACGACGCAGAAGGCGAAATCTAAGTCTGCCAAGCAGCCTAAGCTGCGTCCTCCACGGTCGGCGGCAGTAACGTTAACTTTGCAGCCGGCCGCAGCTACGAAGGAGCTGACTTACCGCGATGTGCTGACGCAGATCAAGGAGGCGGTAAAGTTGGAGGACCTGGGGATAGCCGACCTGCGGCTCAGAGTCGCCTCAACTGGTGCCAGGGTGCTGGAGCTACCTGGCGCCAATAGCGGCGAAAATGCCGATGCCCTCGCTCAGCGGTTGCGCGGTGTGCTCGACGCTAGCGAGGTGCTGGTCGCGAGACCGGTGAAGTGCGCAGAGTTGAGGGTTAGTGGCCTAGATGACTCTGCGACTTCAGAGGAGGTGGCGCAGGCCGTGAGCCGAGTCGGCGGCTGCGATGTCGGGTCTGTGAAGGTGGGGGAGATCCGGCAGGACCGCAGCGGGCTTGGCACGGCGTGGGTTCGCTGCCCTATCATGGCGGCGAAGAGAGTGAGCGGGTCGCGGCTCTTAGTGGGCTTTGTCTCTGCGCGGGTGCAACTGCTGCAACAGCGAAACCTGCGTTGTTTCCGCTGCCACGACATTGGCCACGTGGCGGCGAAGTGCAGCAGTGCGCAAGATAGGAGCCAGCAGTGCTTCAGGTGCGGCCAAGCCGGGCACAAGCAACATCAGTGCTCGGCGGCACCTCACTGTCCGGTCTGTGAGGCAGCAGAACAGCCCGCAGACCACACAGTAGGAAGCGCTGCATGCGCCAGGGCCGGCTCCTCGAGGAAGAGGAGGAGCGGCAAAAAGGGAGGGTGGAAGAGGCCGTCAGCGGACGGGCCAAATGCCCCAGGCGGGCGTGAGAAGGTGCAACACATGGAGATCAAGTGATGGCTCTCCGTGTGTTGCAGTCGAATATAAACCACTGTGCCAGGGCCCAGGACTTATTGGTCCAAAGCCTGGCGCAGTGGTCTATTCAGGTGGCGGTTGTTGCGGAGCCTTACAGCGTTCCCGACAGAGACAACTGGGTCGCCGACAACACCGGGGTGGTAGCACTCATCACCCAGGTCGCCGCGGGCTCCCCGCCTTTCTCGCGTATTGAGAGGGGTGCGGGATGCGTCGCGGCGCTTGTCGGCGACGTAGTTGTCGTCGGGGTCTACTTTTCCCCCAATCGAATCCTCGCGGAGTTCGAGGAGTTCCTCATACGATTGGGGGAAATGGTAGAACGATTTCGTCCGGCGGAGGTGCTGGTCGCGGGCGATCTCAACGCGAAGTCCAGCGTGTGGGGCTCTGCAACGACGGATGTTCGTGGTGTGACACTGTCTGAGTGGGTAGTTGCCACCGGTTTGTCTGTCCTCAACCGGGGGACTAAGAACACGTGTGTGCGAAGGCTGGGCGGATCCGTCGTGGACGTCTCGTTCGCGAGCCCGGTCCTAGCGCAGCGTGTTCAGGGTTGGCGAGTGCTGGATGATGTGGAGACTCTCTCGGATCATCTCTACATCTTATACGAGATCTCCACACATTCAGCGGTGCAACCAACCCCGAGTCCGACCTCGCGAGAGCACGGACCGCGGTGGCAACTGAGTCGCCTCGACAGGCAATTGTTGGAGGAGGCCGCGATAGTGGAATCCTGGCTGCCCCAGAGCTTGGCGTCTGCAGAAGACGCTGCATCCTGGGCGCAGGGGGCGTTGACGCGTATCTGTGACGCGTCGATGCCCCGTTCCAGGGGCCGCCCTCAGCGGCGGCAAGTGTACTGGTGGTCGTGGGAGATCGCGCAACTGCGTACCATCTGCGTTGACGCGAGACGCCAGTACAGCCACTATCGCAGACGGGTACAGAAGGTGCAGGAGGAGGAAGACCGACTGTACCGCGTCTATGTCGAGGCGAGAACGCAGCTGCAGGAGGAAATCGGTCGTGCGAAAGGCGAGTCGCACGACCAGTTGATCGCGGGGATAGACCAAGACCCGTTTGGCACGCCCTACCGCATGGTACTGGGCAAGCTACGGGCTTGGGCACCACCTCTGACGCAGACACTCCAACCGGACGTCCTCCGAGGGGTTCTGTCGTCGCTATTCCCGCAGCGGGCCCGGCCCTTTACACCACCCAGTATGGCCCGCCCTGCAGCGCGTGAAGAGGAAGAGGAGGAAGACAGTGTCGCACCACCTGTGGAGGAGGAGGAGCTCGAAGAGGCTGTACGCCGATCTCGGCTCAAGAGCACCGCCCCGGGCCTGGATGGCATCCCCGGCCGGGCGCTAACTCTGGCCCTGAACACCCTGGGGCCCAGAGTGCGAGGGCTATTCACTGCCTGTCTGGCTCAAGCCATAATTCCACAGCGGTGGAAGACAGGCAGGTTAGTCCTCATCAAGAAGGAGGGTCGCCCGGCGGATTCTGCCTCCGCCTACCGGCCTATCGTGCTCTTGAGCGAGATCGCCAAGCTCTTCGAGCGTGTTGTAGCGAGGAGGCTACAACACCATTTGGAGGGGACAGGTCCGAACCTCTCGGACCAGCAGTATGGCTTCCGCAGTGGCCGTTCGACTGTGGATGCCATACTGGAGGTAAAGTCCTACGCGCAGGATGCGGTTGCCCGGGGCGATGGAGTCTTGGCGGTGTCTTTAGACATCGCCAACGCTTTTAACTCCCTGCCCTGGCCGTGCATTAAGGAGGCACTTATTTACCATCGCGTGCCTCCATACCTGCGCCGCGTCATCGGGGCTTACCTGTCCGAGAGGTCCGTGACCTTTCCCGCTCCCGGAGGAGGATGGGAGGAGTTCGGCGTGACAGCCGGTGTTCCACAAGGATCGGTGCTGGGTCCGATCCTCTGGAACATCGGCTACGACTGGGTGCTGCGAGGCGGCACCCTGAGGGGGATAAAGGTCCTCTGTTACGCCGATGATACACTGGTCTTGGCGCAGCAGAGGACCTATCGAGAGGCGGCCGTCTTGGCCACGGCCGGTGTGGCCGAAGTCGTGGGCCGCATCAGGCGGCTTGGGTTGGAAGTCGCCCTAAATAAGTCCGAGGCATTATACTTCCATGCTCCTCGAAAGGGCCCACCATCAGGGGCCCACATTACCATCGGTGGCGTCGAAATCGGCGTCACCAGGAGCATGAAGTACCTCGGACTTGTTCTGGACGGTCGGTGGAGTTTCCTGGGCCACTTTACATCCTTGGCCCCGAAACTGTTGAAGACGGCGTCGGCATTGGCGCGCCTTTTGCCCAATGTCGACGGGCCGAGCGCCTCGAGCCGGAGGCTGTACACCGGAGTGGTCCGATCAATGGCCCTCTATGGCGCTCCCGTATGGGCGGACGCCCTGGATCGGCACAACATCGCCCTGCTGCGACGTGCGCAGAGGGTGATGGCCATCCGGGCGATACGGGGGTATCGGACCATCTCCGGCGAGGCGGCGTGCGTGCTGGCCGGAGTCGTGCCGTGGGACCTGGACGCGACGTCTCTGGCGTCGGTCTATTGCCGGCGTCGGGGCCTCGCGTCCGGGGCCGCGGCAAGCCCAATGCGCACCGAGGAGGAGCGGGAAGCCGCAATCTTAATGTGGGAATCCCGGCTGGCGACACCATCTGCCGGCCGGTTGACGATCGAGGCTGTTCGTCCAGTCTTCCGCCAGTGGTTAGCGCGGCGTCACGGCGTCCTAACCTTCCGCACGACGCAGGTACTCACGGGGCATGGCTGCTTCGGGGGTTACCTGTGTCGGATCGCCGGGAGGGAGCCCGACGCTCGCTGCCACCACTGCGACGACTGCCTCGATGAGACGGCCCAGCACACGTTGGAGGTGTGCACTGCCTGGGCGTCTCAACGTCGCGCTCTGCGCGACGTCATAGGGGACGACCTCTCCCTGCCGGCCGTGGTCAAGGCCATGGCCGGCAGCGAGACGTCGTGGGATGCGGTCTCCTCCTTCTGCGAGGCAGTGGTGCTCGAGAAGGAGTCTGCGGAACGGGCGAGGGAGGCTATTGCCGAACTCGCCATCCGCCGTAAGAGACCGGGTCGCCGGAGGGCGGCTCACGATCGCCGCCTTCCGCCCTAATGTGCCAGAGGGCGGTCAGCTTGGGGAAGCTGGCCGCCTACCAACCTGGCCCGAGTAGTCGCGCGCAGGTTGCTCCCGCGCGCTACTCCGAGCAGGCCGTCGAGGGTGCCCACACACCCTTGACTCCGCGACGTGCCTTTGCTGGCTCCCGCCGCCGCGTTTCGCGGAAGACTATTGTCCCCGTGTTCGCGGCCAGTGGCGGTCGAGGAGGAGCACCGTGAGGTTTTAGTGGGTATGGGGACGGCCTAACATCTGCCGTCCGAGTCCCACATAACCCGCTCGAGTCCCCACTCGGGCCGGTATCCGTAAGAGGATTTCCTCACGTTAAAAAAAAAAAAAAAAAAAAAAAAAAAAAAAAAAAAAAAAAAAAAAAAAAAAAAAAAAAAAAAAAAAAAAAAAAAAAAAAAAAAAAAAAAAAAAAAAAAAAAAAGGTTAGGTTAGGTTCCCAAGGGAGTTGCTGGACTCCTACTGGGCGCGTCCCCCGGGTGGCGGATAGGGGAAACCACTCGCACTTGCGGGCGAGTGGACCGGGAATTTATTCCCGGCGCGGACCAAAACCAGCAGGCATGGGCGTGCCTTTAGTCCATCGTTATGGACACGGCCTAGGGGAGCACACCCCGACAGAAAAGCCCCGCTGTGGAACAGCAAAAAACACAACATGCCGGTATACAAGAATTATACACTACCCCAGGAGGGTACCGGTCTCTTCGAGGCCGGAGAATCCCTCCGTGCTACGGCACGCAAGCCCACCGAATCTGGGGGGGGCCAGTTATACCAGTGTGTTGCGGGGGAGGGGCCCGAGATGGGCGGAGTGTTGGCCGCGGGTGGCGGCGTTGAGAAGGAGCCTGCGAAGGGCGGAGTGGTCGAAGGGGTGCCTGAGATGGGCGGAGTTGAAGTGGAGGTGGAGAGGTGTGGAGCTGTGGTGCCCGAGGAGGGCGTTGTAGAGGATGCCGTGCCTGTCAAAGGCGGAGAAAGGGCTTCTGAGCCTGTAAAGGGTAAAGTCGCACTGAAGTGCGCGAAGGTGGTCGTGGAGCGGCTGGACTTGGCGGAAGTCGCCTCTATCATCAGCGGGAGGTCCAGGTCCGCGTCCACATCGTCAAGAGGTCGTTTTTGGGCGGCTTCAGAGTCAGAGGTGGAGAGCTGCGTGTCAATGGAGTCGCAGAGAACGGCGGCTCAGACAGACACTCGCAAATATCGGAAGAGACCCAGGAGTAAGAAGACCAACTCTGGCTCTTCCGATAATGATGACGAGCGGGAGAAGCCGACGAAACTCAAAACGGTTCGGCGGGAGGAGCTCCGGCTCCAGGCAGAGGAGGAAGTTGTTGGTATCGCCCAGACGGTACAATCCAGAGCTAGCTCCAGGCTCTCGGATGTAGCGGACTTGGCGATACCTAGGGTGGATGGACCGTTGGTGCACGATCTGCAGCACCAGGTCTCTGATAGCCTAGCTATCATAAATAAAGTCGCCTGCAGATCCGGCAACCTTAAGGGCACGTTTACAAAGGCCCTTAAGGATGCCGCCGGCGCCATCAACACGGCCGTGGCTATCCTGGCAAACAAGACCGCCAGCGAAGAAGTTACGCAGCTCCGAGCGGCAAACAGCCGCTTGACACAGGAGTTGTCGGAGCTGCGTAAGGAGATGTCGCTCATGAGGGCGGAGCTCGAGCGCTCTAGGAGCTCGCGACAGTCTCCGGAGGAGAAGAAGAAGGAGGACGCAATGGCGCGTACAGTGATGGTGCAGGTGGGCACGTTACTGAATACGCGGCTGGCTGCGCTGGAGGACAGGCTCCTTCCGGCCAAGCCAGTGCGTCCTCCTTTGGCGGCAGACAAAAGGCGCCAGGCGGCCGTCTCAAGGGTAGTGGCAGAGCCTACCGTGACGACCCTGGTAGCGCCTGCCAACCCTGGCCCGAAGTCTCAGCAGGGCTCTAAGAAGAAGGGGAAGGGTAAAAAGGCCCCAAAACAAGCCCCGCAAGCCGCAGCAGCCGAGCCTCGATCGCTGCCTCCCGCCCCGGCAGATGTGAGCGAGGGATGGAACGTGGTGGTGCGCAAAGGCGCTAAGAGGAAGGCGGCAGCAGCTCAGGCACGGCAGACGACGCAGAAGGCGAAATCTAAGTCTGCCAAGCAGCCTAAGCTGCGTCCTCCACGGTCGGCGGCAGTAACGTTAACTTTGCAGCCGGCCGCAGCTACGAAGGAGCTGACTTACCGCGATGTGCTGACGCAGATCAAGGAGGCGGTAAAGTTGGAGGACCTGGGGATAGCCGACCTGCGGCTCAGAGTCGCCTCAACTGGTGCCAGGGTGCTGGAGCTACCTGGCGCCAATAGCGGCGAAAAAGCCGATGCCCTCGCTCAGCGGTTGCGCGGTGTGCTCGACGCTAGCGAGGTGCTGGTCGCGAGACCGGTGAAGTGCGCAGAGTTGAGGGTTAGTGGCCTAGATGACTCTGCGACTTCAGAGGAGGTGGCGCAGGCCGTGAGCCGAGTCGGCGGCTGCGATGTCGGGTCTGTGAAGGTGGGGGAGATCCGGCAGGACCGCAGCGGGCTTGGCACGGCGTGGGTTCGCTGCCCTATCATGGCGGCGAGAAAGGTCAGCGGGTCGCGGCTTCTAGTAGGATTCGTTTCTGCGCGAGTTCAGCTGCTGCAGCAACGAAATCTACGTTGCTTCCGCTGCCACGATATTGGCCACGTGGCGGCGAAGTGCAGCAGCTCACAAGATAGGAGTCAGCAGTGCTTCAGGTGCGGCCTAGCCGGGCACAAGCAATACCAGTGCTCGGCGGCACCTCACTGTCCGGTCTGCGAGGCGGCAGAACAGCCCGCAGACCACACAGTCGGAAGCGCTGCATGCGCCAGGGCCAGCTCCTCCAGGAAGAGGAGGGGTGGAAGGGGAGGTGGAAGGAAGCCGTCAGCGGACGGGCCAAATGCCCCAGGAGGGCGTGAGAAGGCGCAACACATGGAGATAAAGTGATGGCTCTCCGTGTGTTGCAGTCGAATATAAACCACTGTGCCAGGGCCCAGGACTTATTGGTCCAAAGCCTGGCGCAGTGGTCTATTCAGGTGGCGGTTGTTGCGGAGCCTTACAGCGTTCCCGACAGAGACAATTGGGTCGCCGACAACACCGGGGTGGTAGCACTCATCACCCAGGTCGCTGCGGGCTCCCCGCCTTTCTCGCGTATTGAGAGGGGTGCGGGATGCGTCGCGGCGCTTGTCGGCGACGTAGTTGTCGTCGGGGTCTACTTTTCCCCCAATCGAATCCTCGCGGAGTTCGAGGAGTTCCTCATACGATTGGGGGAAATGGTAGAACGATTTCGTCCGGCGGAGGTGTTGGTCGCGGGCGATCTCAACGCTAAGTCCAGCGTGTGGGGCTCTGCAACGACGGATGTTCGTGGTGCGACACTGTCTGAGTGGGTAGTTGCCACCGGTTTGTCTGTCCTCAACCGGGGGACTAAGAACACGTGCGTGCGAAGGCTGGGCGGATCCGTCGTGGACGTCTCGTTCGCGAGTCCGGTCCTAGCGCAGCGTGTTCAGGGTTGGCGAGTGCTGGATGATGTGGAGACTCTCTCGGATCACCTCTACATCCTTTACGAGATCTCCACACATTCAGCGGTGCAACCAACCCCGAGTCCGACCTCGCGAGAGCACGGACCGCGGTGGCAACTGAGTCGCCTCGACAGGCAATTGTTGGAGGAGGCCGCGATAGTGGAATCCTGGCTGCCCCAGAGCTTGGCGTCTGCAGAAGACGCCGCATCCTGGGCGCAGGGGGCGTTGACGCGTATCTGTGACGCGTCGATGCCCCGTTCCAGGGGCCGCCCTCAGCGGCGGCAAGTGTACTGGTGGTCGTGGGAGATCGCGCAACTGCGTACCATCTGCGTTGACGCGAGACGCCAGTACAGCCACTATCGCAGACGGGTACAGAAGGTGCAGGAGGAGGAAGACCGACTGTACCGCGTCTATGTCGAGGCGAGAACGCAGCTGCAGGAGGAAATCGGTCGTGCGAAAGGCGAGTCGCACGACCAGTTGATCGCGGGGATAGACCAAGACCCGTTTGGCACGCCCTACCGCATGGTACTGGGCAAGCTACGGGCTTGGGCACCACCTCTGACGCAGACACTCCAACCGGATGTTCTCCGAGGGGTTCTGTCGTCGCTATTCCCGCGGCGGGCCCGGCCCTTTACACCACCCAATATGGCCCGCCCTGCAGCGCGTGAAGAGGAAGAGGAGGAAGACAGTGTCGCACCACCTGTGGAGGAGGAGGAGCTCGAAGAGGCTGTACGCCGCTCTCGGCTCAAGAGCACCGCCCCGGGCCTGGATGGCATCCCCGGCCGGGCGCTAACTCTGGCCCTGAACACCCTGGGGCCCAGAGTGCGAGGGCTATTCACTGCCTGTCTGGCTCAAGCCATAATTCCACAGCGGTGGAAGACAGGCAGGTTAGTCCTCATCAAGAAGGAGGGTCGCCCGGCGGATTCTGCCTCCGCCTACCGGCCTATCGTGCTCTTGAGCGAGATCGCCAAGCTCTTCGAGCGTGTTGTAGCGAGGAGGCTACAACACCATTTGGAGGGGACAGGTCCGAACCTCTCGGACCAGCAGTATGGCTTTCGCAGTGGCCGTTCGACTGTGGATGCCATACTGGAGGTAAAGTCCTACGCGCAGGATGCGGTTGCCCGGGGCGATGGAGTCTTGGCGGTGTCTTTAGACATCGCCAACGCTTTTAACTCCCTGCCCTGGCCGTGCATTAAGGAGGCACTTATTTACCATCGTGTGCCTCCATACCTGCGCCGCGTCATCGGGGCTTACCTGTCCGAGAGGTCTGTGACCTTTCCCGCTCCTGGAGGAGGATGGGAGGAGTTCGGCGTGTCAGCCGGTGTTCCACAAGGATCGGTGCTGGGTCCGATCCTCTGGAACATCGGCTACGACTGGGTGCTGCGAGGCGGCACCCTGAGGGGGATAAAGGTCCTCTGTTACGCCGATGATACGCTGGTCTTGGCGCAGCAGAGGACCTATCGAGAGGCGGCCGTCTTGGCCACGGCCGGTGTGGCCGAAGTCGTGGGCCGCATCAGGCGGCTTGGGTTGGAAGTCGCCCTAAACAAGTCCGAGGCATTATACTTCCATGCTCCTCGAAAGGGCCCACCATCAGGGGCCCACATTACCATCGGTGGCGTCGAAATCGGCGTCACCAGGAGCATGAAGTACCTCGGACTTGTTCTGGACGGTCGGTGGAGTTTCCGGGGCCACTTTACATCCTTGGCCCCGAAACTGTTAAAGACGGCGTCGGCATTGGCGCGCCTTTTGCCCAATGTCGACGGGCCGAGCGCCTCGAGCCGGAGGCTGTACACTGGAGTGGTCCGATCGATGGCCCTCTATGGCGCTCCCGTATGGGCGGACGCCCTGGACCGGCACAACATCGCCCTGCTGCGACGTGCACAGAGGGTGATGGCCATCCGGGCGATACGGGGGTATCGGACCATCTCCGGCGAGGCGGCGTGCGTGCTGGCCGGAGTCGTGCCGTGGGACCTGGACGCGACGTCTCTGGCGTCGGTCTATTGCCGGCGTCGGGGCCTCGCGTCCGGGGCCGCGGCAAGTCCAGTGCGCACCGAGGAGGAGCGGGAAGCCGCATTGAAAGTGTGGGAATCCCGGCTGGCGACACCATCTGCCGGCCGGTTGACGATCGAGGCTGTTCGTCCAGTCTTCCGCCAGTGGTTAGCGCGGCGTCACGGCGTCCTAACCTTCCGCACGACGCAGGTACTCACGGGGCATGGCTGCTTCGGGGGTTACCTGTGTCGGATCGCCGGGAGGGAGCCCGACGCTCGCTGCCACCACTGCGACGACTGCCTCGATGAGACGGCCCAGCACACGTTGGAGGTGTGCTCTGCCTGGGCGTCTCAACGTCGCGCTCTGCGCGACGTCATAGGGGACGACCTCTCCCTGCCGGCCGTGGTCAAGGCCATGGCCGGCAGCGAGACGTCGTGGGATGCGGTCTCCTCCTTCTGCGAGGCAGTGGTGCTCGAGAAGGAGTCTGCGGAACGGGCGAGGGAGGCTATTGCCGAACTCGCCATCCGCCGTAAGAGACCGGGTCGCCGGAGGGCGGCTCACGATCGCCGCCTTCCGCCCTAATGTGCCAGAGGGCGGTCAGCTTGGGGAAGCTGGCCGCCTACCAACCTGGCCCGAGTAGTCGCGCGCAGGTTGCTCCCGCGCGCTACTCCGAGCAGGCCGTCGAGGGTGCCCACACACCCTTGACTCCGCGACGTGCCTTTGCTGGCTCCCGCCGCCGCGTTTCGCGGAAGACTATTGTCCCCGTGTTCGCGGCCAGTGGCGGTCGAGGAGGAGCACCGTGAGGTTTTAGTGGGTATGGGGACGGCCTAACATCTGCCGTCCGAGTCCCACATAACCCGCTCGAGTCCCCACTCGGGCCGGTATCCGTAAGAGGATTTCCTCACGTTAAAAAAAAAAAAAAAAAAAAAAAAAAAAAAAAAAAAAAAAAAAAAAAAAAAAAAAAAAAAAAAAAAAAAAAAAAGGTTAGGTTAGGTTAGGTTAGGTTAGGTTTTTTTTTTTTTTTTGGGGTTGAGTCCCATTACGTTATGTTTTTTTATTACTAATGCCAGTCTACGCTTCCAACCGCAGTCCTCGCTAAGGTATACGGGCGGCCGGGGTCGGTTGCGCAAACATGCTTGACAATTATTATTATTTTTCAACGAATTTTACTTTGATTACTTTAAAAACTGACATAACAATTTTGAGACACAAACATTTTTTTTTAATAACAACAATGGATTTTGAGACACAATTTTTACAAGACATATTGATATAACAACAGAAATTTTCTTCGGAAACTTAATTTTTAGACTTTCAATTCAACTTTGATTAAGACACAAACAATAACAAAATATAAATTTACTTATATAAAATACAATAAAGAAACTTGATAATGCAAAGATGTTGAAATGACAAAATTTGTAGAAAAAGATAGATAAATAAAATGAATCAAAATAATAAACTAAATTTTACACCCCATAATCGATTTTACATTTAAGCTGATTTATCATGTATTGAACGGTAGGACAAGAAGAAGATATCGCAGAATGATCGGTTTTTAAATTACTATTAGTTTTAAGATTATATTTAGAACAATTATAACAAACGGGGGTTGTATTAGCACTGATGTTAGGGCAATTCGTGCTCTGATGGGTTTTGTCGGCGCAATGTGAGCAAGGCCTGCAGTCAGATATACAGTTTTTGCTGATATGCCCGAACTGCAGACACTTGTAACACTGCATAAATGGTGAAAAGTCCCCCACGAAGACCTGTTGGTGGTCGATGTTAAGTCTACCGAGCAGCGTAGCTTCGCGCCACACTGCAGGGCTGACTATAAAGACAGCGTTATATAGATTGGGGTTCCTATTATTATTTCGCTTGAAGCGGAACTTCAAGTCTTCCGGATCGCTTATGAGTTCGGTAACTGAAGGGTTTTGCGCACTAATGACGGAGGTTAATTCTTCGAGAGGAATATCCTTAGACACCCCCTTGAGAATTAACATGGGCCGGAGTTTCTTGGCTGGTTCTGCTGAGACTATTGTGGATTCCTTGAGCTGATTCAAGGTCTCCTGGCATTGGGTTTCATTTAAAAATTCCACCCGCACCTTGTTGTTAGAGATGACTTTAACTCTGGAAGGAGCATAACTTTTATTCCTAAAGGAGATGCTTTTCTTGAATTTACTCATTGTTTCCTGCTTGTTTTCGGAGGTCTCCAGAGGGGAAACAACTATCGCAGGTTTGTACATTGATTTGGGGGACTTTTCGGTGGGTATTCTTTTAGCAGTGACTTGGGCATAAGAGGGACCGGAACCAGCAGACAGTTCCTCTTTTATCTCTGCTTTAAATTTATTCATCTCCTCCCTCATTGCGGAGACTATCTCTTCTCTGAGACCAGTGTTATCAACAGCAGGAGCAGGGTCTGGTGCAGAAGCCGGAGGATCGGGGTGTGACTGTAAATAATATGGATCGACCTGAGACTCTAAGTATGCATCTGCGGCTATACCAATTTCCTCGGCGGCTTCAATAATAAACCTTTTATTAATGGAAGTTACGCTCTTGTTTTCGTGAACTGCTTGGATAATTTGTCTGGCTAAGGTGTTGATAACACTGCTCATAGAGCGAACGTCCTTTACTTCCGTAGCTCGAATTGGAAGGGGCCTACGTTGCACTTTATCGGCTTTTTTAGCCTTGGCCTTAGGCTTTGCCTGAGTTGACTCCGCAACTGTTTCCTGGGTTTCGCCCTCAGGGGACATTGCTAACAAGAGAGAGTCCAAATCGGGAGAACTACATCGGCTGTCAGTTGCCTGAGCAGCTTCTGGTACAGGGCTGGTGGTACCCTGCCGACTAGTCCCAGCTTCCGAAGAAGACTGAGCCAAAGCCTTTTTGTTCCCACTTGGAGGCGTTTGGAACATTCTCTTGTAATCCATTCTGGTCTTTTAGGGAACTAGCAACAACCCTGCCAAATTTCAAAGAGATTGGAGAACAAAAATTTTCCCAAATGAAATCTTGTCCACCAGGCACTGAGAGGATAGGGTGGGGGGGAGGGCCAGTTTTTCAGTTTCTGCGCATCCGATCGTGACGTTTGAGGTGTCAATCGACGGGGCTGATGGAGAGCTATGCACAGACACTGGTCTAGTCCGGGTAAGTTGGGGGGTTCGGGAGTTATCCTCGAAAAACCCCAAAAATGTCAATTTCAGTAACTCTTTCGAGTAAATTCGCGCTAAAATGGCGCGACAAAAATCAGAAAAAATTATTTACATGCAGGATCAATCGACCCTACAAGATGACACAGAATTACGACAAATTAAATCAAAAAAATTTTTAAGTTTTTCATACAAAATTTTCAAAGTTAAAAATAATTAAAATTATAAAAAATTACAAAAAATATATACAAAATAGAGTTTGATAACAAAGATGATGATGTTCTTAACCTATATTTAAAATAACAAAAAGATTGGAGTATCAGAAGTTTGATTTTTGGAAATACAATTTCCCATACAAATTTACTATGAGACAGGACTTAGGTGGATTTCGTCCTATCGAAAATAATTTTTTCTCTTTTTTTCAGTTTCTGCGCATCCGATCGTGACGTTTGAGGTGTCAATCGACGGGGCTGATGGAGAGCTATGCACAGACACTGGTCTAGTCCGGGTAAGTTGGGGGGTTCGGGAGTTATCCTCGAAAAACCCCAAAAATGTCAATTTCAGTAACTCTTTCGAGTAAATTCGCGCTAAAATGGCGCGACAAAAATCAGAAAAAATTATTTACATGCAGGATCAATCGACCCTACAAGATGACACAGAATTACGACAAATTAAATCAAAAAAATTTTTAAGTTTTTCATACAAAATTTTCAAAGTTAAAATTAATTAAAATTATAAAAAATTACAAAAAATATATACAAAATAGAGTTTGATAACAAAGATAATGATGTTCTTAAACTATATTTAAAATAACAAAAAGATTGGAGTATCAGAAGTTTTGGTTAGGTTAGGTTAGGTTAGGTTAGGTTAGGTTAGGTTAGGTTAGGTTAGGTTAGGTTAGGTTAGGTTAGGTTAGGTTAGGTTAGGTTAGGTTAGGTTAGGTTAGGTTAGGTTAGGTTAGGTTAGGTTAGGTTAGGTTAGGTTAGGTTAGGTTAGGTTAGGTTAGGTTAGGTTAGGTTAGGTTAGGTTAGGTTAGGTTAGGTTAGGTTAGGTTAGGTTAGGTTAGGTTAGGTTAGGTTAGGTTAGGTTAGGTTAGGTTAGGTTAGGTTAGGTTAGGTTAGGTTAGGTTAGGTTAGGTTAGGTTAGGTTAGGTTAGGTTAGGTTAGGTTAGGTTAGGTTAGGTTAGGTTAGGTTAGGTTAGGTTAGGTTAGGTTAGGTTAGGTTAGGTTAGGTTAGGTTAGGTTAGGTTAGGTTAGGTTAGGTTAGGTTAGGTTAGGTTAGGTTAGGTTAGGTTAGGTTAGGTTAGGTTAGGTTAGGTTAGGTTAGGTTAGGTTAGGTTAGGTTAGGTTAGGTTAGGTTAGGTTAGGTTAGGTTAGGTTAGGTTAGGTTAGGTTAGGTTAGGTTAGGTTAGGTTAGGTTAGGTTAGGTTAGGTTAGGTTAGGTTAGGTTAGGTTAGGTTAGGTTAGGTTAGGTTAGGTTAGGTTAGGTTAGGTTAGGTTAGGTTAGGTTAGGTTAGGTTAGGTTAGGTTAGGTTAGGTTAGGTTAGGTTAGGTTAGGTTAGGTTAGGTTAGGTTAGGTTAGGTTAGGTTAGGTTAGGTTAGGTTAGGTTAGGTTAGGTTAGGTTAGGTTAGGTTAGGTTAGGTTAGGTTAGGTTAGGTTAGGTTAGGTTAGGTTAGGTTAGGTTAGGTTAGGTTAGGTTAGGTTAGGTTAGGTTAGGTTAGGTTAGGTTAGGTTAGGTTAGGTTAGGTTAGGTTAGGTTAGGTTAGGTTAGGTTAGGTTAGGTTAGGTTAGGTTAGGTTAGGTTAGGTTAGGTTAGGTTAGGTTAGGTTAGGTTAGGTTAGGTTAGGTTAGGTTAGGTTAGGTTAGGTTAGGTTAGGTTAGGTTAGGTTAGGTTAGGTTAGGTTAGGTTAGGTTAGGTTAGGTTAGGTTAGGTTAGGTTAGGTTAGGTTAGGTTAGGTTAGGTTAGGTTAGGTTAGGTTAGGTTAGGTTAGGTTAGGTTAGGTTAGGTTAGGTTAGGTTAGGTTAGGTTAGGTTAGGTTAGGTTAGGTTAGGTTAGGTTAGGTTAGGTTAGGTTAGGTTAGGTTAGGTTAGGTTAGGTTAGGTTAGGTTAGGTTAGGTTAGGTTAGGTTAGGTTAGGTTAGGTTAGGTTAGGTTAGGTTAGGTTAGGTTAGGTTAGGTTAGGTTAGGTTAGGTTAGGTTAGGTTAGGTTAGGTTAGGTTAGGTTAGGTTAGGTTAGGTTAGGTTAGGTTAGGTTAGGTTAGGTTAGGTTAGGTTAGGTTAGGTTAGGTTAGGTTAGGTTAGGTTAGGTTAGGTTAGGTTAGGTTAGGTTAGGTTAGGTTAGGTTAGGTTAGGTTAGGTTAGGTTAGGTTAGGTTAGGTTAGGTTAGGTTAGGTTAGGTTAGGTTAGGTTAGGTTAGGTTAGGTTAGGTTAGGTTAGGTTAGGTTAGGTTAGGTTAGGTTAGGTTAGGTTAGGTTAGGTTAGGTTAGGTTAGGTTAGGTTAGGTTAGGTTAGGTTAGGTTAGGTTAGGTTAGGTTAGGTTAGGTTAGGTTAGGTTAGGTTAGGTTAGGTTAGGTTAGGTTAGGTTAGGTTAGGTTAGGTTAGGTTAGGTTAGGTTAGGTTAGGTTAGGTTAGGTTAGGTTAGGTTAGGTTAGGTTAGGTTAGGTTAGGTTAGGTTAGGTTAGGTTAGGTTAGGTTAGGTTAGGTTAGGTTAGGTTAGGTTAGGTTAGGTTAGGTTAGGTTAGGTTAGGTTAGGTTAGGTTAGGTTAGGTTAGGTTAGGTTAGGTTAGGTTAGGTTAGGTTAGGTTAGGTTAGGTTAGGTTAGGTTAGGTTAGGTTAGGTTAGGTTAGGTTAGGTTAGGTTAGGTTAGGTTAGGTTAGGTAGGTTAGGTTAGGTTAGGTTAGGTTAGGTTAGGTTAGGTTAGGTTAGGTTAGGTTAGGTTAGGTTAGGTTAGGTTAGGTTAGGTTAGGTTAGGTTAGGTTAGGTTAGGTTAGGTTAGGTTAGGTTAGGTTAGGTTAGGTTAGGTTAGGTTAGGTTAGGTTAGGTTAGGTTAGGTTAGGTTAGGTTAGGTTAGGTTAGGTTAGGTTAGGTTAGGTTAGGTTAGGTTAGGTTAGGTTAGGTTAGGTTAGGTTAGGTTAGGTTAGGTTAGGTTAGGTTAGGTTAGGTTAGGTTAGGTTAGGTTAGGTTAGGTTAGGTTAGGTTAGGTTAGGTTAGGTTAGGTTAGGTTAGGTTAGGTTAGGTTAGGTTAGGTTAGGTTAGGTTAGGTTAGGTTAGGTTAGGTTAGGTTAGGTTAGGTTAGGTTAGGTTAGGTTAGGTTAGGTTAGGTTAGGTTAGGTTAGGTTAGGTTAGGTTAGGTTAGGTTAGGTTAGGTTAGGTTAGGTTAGGTTAGGTTAGGTTAGGTTAGGTTAGGTTAGGTTAGGTTAGGTTAGGTTAGGTTAGGTTAGGTTAGGTTAGGTTAGGTTAGGTTAGGTTAGGTTAGGTTAGGTTAGGTTAGGTTAGGTTAGGTTAGGTTAGGTTAGGTTAGGTTAGGTTAGGTTAGGTTAGGTTAGGTTAGGTTAGGTTAGGTTAGGTTAGGTTAGGTTAGGTTAGGTTAGGTTAGGTTAGGTTAGGTTAGGTTAGGTTAGGTTAGG
>JALPMF010000043.1:26946-34446 GCA_030704555.1 Heliconius charithonia
TTCCGCACGACGCAGGTACTCACGGGGCATGGCTGCTTCGGGGGTTACCTGTGTCGGATCGCCGGGAGGGGAGCCGACGCTCGCTGCCACCACTGCGACGACTGCCTCGATGAACGGCCCAGCACACGTTGGAGGTGTGCACTGCCTGGGCGTCTCAACGTCGCGCTCTGCGCGACGTCATAGGGGAACGACCTCTCCCCTGCGGCCGTGTCAAGGCCATGGCCGGCAGCGAGACGTCCGTGGGATGCGGTCTCCTCCTTCTGCGAGGCAGTGGTGCTCGAGAAGGAGTCTGCGGAACGGGCGAGGGAGGCTATTGCCGAACTCGCCATCCGCCGTAAGAGACCGGGTCGCCGGAGGGCGGCTCACGATCGCCGCCTTCCGCCCTAATGTGCCAGAGGGCGGTCAGCTTGGGGAAGCTGGCCGCCTACCAACCTGGCCCGAGTAGTCGCGCGCAGGTTGCTCCCGCGCGCTACTCCGAGCAGGCCGTCGAGGGTGCCCACACACCCTTGACTCCGCGACGTGCCTTTGCTGGCTCCCGCCGCGCGTTTCGCGGAAGACTATTGTCCCCGTGTTCGCGGCCAGTGGCGGTCGAGGAGGAGCACCGTGAGGTTTTAGTGGGTATGGGGACGGCCTAACATCTGCCGTCCGAGTCCCACATAACCCGCTCGAGTCCCCACTCGGCCGGTATCCGTAAGAGGATTTCCTCACGTTAAAAAAAAAAAAAAAAAAAAAAAAAAAAAAAAAAAAAAAAAAAAAAAAAAAAAAAAAAAAAAAAAAAAAAAAAAAAAAAAAAAAAAAAAAAAAAAAAAAGGTTAGGTTAGGTTCCCAAGGGAGTTGCTGGACTCCTACTGGGCGCGTCCCGCGGTGGCGGATAGGGAAACCACTCGCACTTGCGGGCGAGTGGACCGGGAATTTATTCCGGCGCGGACCAAAACCAGCAGGCATGGGCGTGCCTTTAGTCCATCGTTATGGACACGGCCTAGGGGAGCACACCCCGACAGAAAAGCCCCGCTGTGGAACAGCAAAAAACACAACATGCGGTATACAAGAATTATACACTACCCCAGGAGGGTACCGGTCTCTTCGAGGCGGAGAATCCCTCCGTGCTACGGCACGCAAGCCCACGAATCTGGGGGGGCCAGTTATACCAGTGTGTTGCGGGGGAGGGGCCCGAGATGGGCGGAGTGTTGGCCGCGGGTGGCGGCGTTGAGAGGAGCCTGCGAAGGGCGGAGTGGTCGAAGGGGTGCCTGAGATGGGCGGAGTTGAAGTGGAGGTGGAGAGGGTGGAGCTGTGGTGCCCGAGGAGGGCGTGTAGAGGATGCCGTGCCTGTCAAGGCGGAGAAAGGGCTTCTGAGCCTGTAAAGGGAAAAGTCGCACTGAAGTGCGCGAAGGTGGTCGTGGAGCGGCTGGACTTGGCGGAAGTCGCCTCTATCATCAGCGGGAGGTCCAGGTCCGCGTCCACATCGTCAAGAGGTCGTTTTGGGCGGCTTCAGAGTCAGAGGTGGAGAGCTGCGTGTCAATGGAGTCGCAGAGAACGGCGGCTCAGACAGACACTCGCAAATATCGGAAGAGACCCGAGGAGTAAGAAGACCAACTCTGGCTCTTCCGATAATAATGGACGAGCGGGAGAAGCCGACGAAACTCAAAACGGTTCGGCGGGAGGAGCTCCGGCTCCAGGCAGAGGAGGAAAGTTGTTGGTATCGCCCAGACGGTACAATCCAGAGCTAGCTCCAGGCTCTCGGATGTAGCGGACTTGGCGATACCTAGGGTGGATGGACCGTGGTGCACGATCTGCAGCACCAGTCTCTGATAGCCTGGCTATCATAACAAAGTCGCCTGCAGATCCGGCAACCTTAAGGGCACGTTTACAAAGGCCCTTAAGGATGCCGCCGGCGCCATCAACACGGCCGTGGCTATCCTGGCAAACAAGACCGCCAGCGAAGAAGTTACGCAGCTCCGAGCGGCAAACAGCCGCTTGACACAGGAGTTGTCGGAGCTGCGTAAGGAGATGTCGCTCATGAGGGCGGAGCTCGAGCGCTCCAGGAGCTCGCGACAGTCTCCGGAGGAGAAGAAGAAGGAGGACGCAATGGCGCGTACAGTGATGGTGCAGGTGGGCACGTTACTGAATACGCGGCTGGCTGCGCTGGAGGACAGGCTCCTTCCGGCCAAGCCAGTGCGTCCTCCTTTGGCGGCAGACAAAAGGCGCCAGGCGGCCGTCTCAAGGGTAGTGGCAGAGCCTACCGTGACGACCCTGGTAGCGCCTGCCAAACCTGGCCCGAAGTCTCAGCAGGGCTCTAAGAAGAAGGGGAAGGGTAAAAGGCCCCAAAACAAGCCCCGCAAGCCGCAGCAGCCGAGCCTCGATCGCTGCCTCCCGCCCCGGCAGATGTGAGCGAGGGATGGAACGTGGTGGTGCGCAAGGCGCTAAGAGGAAGGCGGCAGCAGCTCAGGCACGGCAGACGACGCAGAAGGCGAAATCTAAGTCTGCCAAGCAGCCTAAGCTGCGTCCTCCAGGTCGGCGGCAGTAACGTTAACTTTGCAGCCGGCCGCAGCTAGAAAGGAGCTGACTACCGCGATGTGCTGACGCAGATCAAGGAGGCGGTAAAGTTGGAGGACCTGGGGATAGCCGACCTGCGGCTCAGAGTCGCCTCAACTGGTGCCAGGGTGCTGGAGCTACCTGGCGCCAATAGCGGCGAAAAAGCCGATGCCCTCGCTCAGCGGTTGCGGGTGTGCTCGACGCTAGCGAGGTGCTGGTCGCGAGACCGGTGAAGTGCGCAGAGTTGAGGGTTAGTGGCCTAGATGACTCTGCGACTTCAGAGGAGGTGGCGCAGGCCGTGAGCCGAGTCGGCGGCTGCGATGTCGGGTCTGTGAAGGTGGGGAGATCCGGCAGGACCGCAGCGGGCTTGGCACGGCGTGGGTTCGCTGCCCTATCATGGCGGCGAGAAGGTCAGCGGGTCGCGGCTTCTAGTAGGATTCGTTTCTGCGCGAGTTCAGCTGCTGCAGCAACGAAATCTACGTTGCTTCCGCTGCCACGATATTGGCCACGTGGCGGCGAAGTGCAGCAGCTCACAAGATAGGAGCCAGCAGTGCTTCAGGTGCGGCCAAGCCGGGCACAAGCAATACCAGTGCTCGGCGGCACCTCACTGTCCGGTCTGCGAGGCGGCAGAACAGCCCGCAGACCACACAGTCGGAAGCGCTGCATGCGCCAGGGCCAGCTCCTCCAGGAAGAGGAGGGGTGGAAGGGGAGGTGGAAGAAGCCGTCAGCGGACGGGCCAAATGCCCCAGGAGGGCGTGAGAAGGTGCAACACATGGAGATCAAGTGATGGCTCTCCGTGTGTTGCAGTCGAATATAAACCACTGTGCCAGGGCCCAGGACTTATTGGTCCAAAGCCTGGCGCAGTGGTCTATTCAGGTGGCGGTTGTTGCGGAGCCTTACAGCGTTCCCGACAGAGACAATTGGGTCGCCGACAACACCGGGGTGGTAGCACTCATCACCCAGGTCGCTGCGGGCTCCCCGCCTTTCTCGCGTATTGAGAGGGGTGCGGGATGCGTCGCGGCGCTTGTCGGCGACGTAGTTGTCGTCGGGTCTACTTTTCCCCCAATCGAATCCTCGCGGAGTTCGAGGAGTTCCTCATACGATTGGGGGAAATGGTAGAACGATTTCGTCCGGCGGAGGTGTTGGTCGCGGGCGATCTCAACGCTAAGTCCAGCGTGTGGGGCTCTGCAACGACGGATGTTCGTGGTGCGACACTGTCTGAGTGGGTAGTTGCCACCGGTTTGTCTGTCCTCAACCGGGGGACTAAGAACACGTGCGTGCGAAGGCTGGGCGGATCCGTCGTGGACGTCTCGTTCGCGAGCCCGGTCCTAGCGCAGCGTGTTCAGGGTTGGCGAGTGCTGGATGATGTGGAGACTCTCTCGGATCACCTCTACATCCTTTACGAGATCTCCACACATTCAGCGGTGCAACCAACCCCGAGTCCGACCTCGCGAGAGCACGGACCGCGGTGGCAACTGAGTCGCCTCGACAGGCAATTGTTGGAGGAGGCCGCGATAGTGGAATCCTGGCTGCCCCAGAGCTTGGCGTCTGCAGAAGACGCCGCATCCTGGGCGCAGGGGGCGTTGACGCGTATCTGTGACGCGTCGATGCCCCGTTCCAGGGGCCGCCCTCAGCGGCGGCAAGTGTACTGGTGGTCGTGGGAGATCGCGCAACTGCGTACCATCTGCGTTGACGCGAGACGCCAGTACAGCCACTATCGCAGACGGGTACAGAAGGTGCAGGAGGAGGAAGACCGACTGTACCGCGTCTATGTCGAGGCGAGAACGCAGCTGCAGGAGGAAATCGGTCGTGCGAAAGGCGAGTCGCACGACCAGTTGATCGCGGGGATAGACCAAGACCCGTTTGGCACGCCCTACCGCATGGTACTGGGCAAGCTACGGGCTTGGGCACCACCTCTGACGCAGACACTCCAACCGGATGTTCTCCGAGGGGTTCTGTCGTCGCTATTCCCGCGGCGGGCCCGGCCCTTTACACCACCCAATATGGCCCGCCCTGCAGCGCGTGAAGAGGAAGAGGAGGAAGACAGTGTCGCACCACCTGTGGAGGAGGAGGAGCTCGAAGAGGCTGTACGCCGATCTCGGCTCAAGAGCACCGCCCCGGGCCTGGATGGCATCCCCGGCCGGGCGCTAACTCTGGCCCTGAACACCCTGGGGCCCAGAGTGCGAGGGCTATTCACTGCCTGTCTGGCTCAAGCCATAATTCCACAGCGGTGGAAGACAGGCAGGTTAGTCCTCATCAAGAAGGAGGGTCGCCCGGCGGATTCTGCCTCCGCCTACCGGCCTATCGTGCTCTTGAGCGAGATCGCCAAGCTCTTCGAGCGTGTTGTAGCGAGGAGGCTACAACACCATTTGGAGGGGACAGGTCCGAACCTCTCGGACCAGCAGTATGGCTTTCGCAGTGGCCGTTCGACTGTGGATGCCATACTGGAGGTAAAGTCCTACGCGCAGGATGCGGTTGCCCGGGGCGATGGAGTCTTGGCGGTGTCTTTAGACATCGCCAACGCTTTTAACTCCCTGCCCTGGCCGTGCATTAAGGAGGCACTTATTTACCATCGTGTGCCTCCATACCTGCGCCGCGTCATCGGGGCTTACCTGTCCGAGAGGTCTGTGACCTTTCCCGCTCCTGGAGGAGGATGGGAGGAGTTCGGCGTGTCAGCCGGTGTTCCACAAGGATCGGTGCTGGGTCCGATCCTCTGGAACATCGGCTACGACTGGGTGCTGCGAGGCGGCACCCTGAGGGGGATAAAGGTCCTCTGTTACGCCGATGATACGCTGGTCTTGGCGCAGCAGAGGACCTATCGAGAGGCGGCCGTCTTGGCCACGGCCGGTGTGGCCGAAGTCGTGGGCCGCATCAGGCGGCTTGGGTTGGAAGTCGCCCTAAACAAGTCCGAGGCATTATACTTCCATGCTCCTCGAAAGGGCCCACCATCAGGGGCCCACATTACCATCGGTGGCGTCGAAATCGGCGTCACCAGGAGCATGAAGTACCTCGGACTTGTTCTGGACGGTCGGTGGAGTTTCCGGGGCCACTTTACATCCTTGGCCCCGAACTGTTAAAGACGGCGTCGGCATTGGCGCGCCTTTTGCCCAATGTCGACGGGCCGAGCGCCTCGAGCCGGAGGCTGTACACTGGAGTGGTCCGATCGATGGCCCTCTATGGCGCTCCCGTATGGGCGGACGCCCTGGACCGGCACAACATCGCCCTGCTGCGACGTGCACAGAGGGTGATGGCCATCCGGGCGATACGGGGTATCGGACCATCTCCGGCGAGGCGGCGTGCGTGCTGGCCGGAGTCGTGCCGTGGGACCTGGACGCGACGTCTCTGGCGTCGGTCTATTGCCGGCGTCGGGGCCTCGCGTCCGGGGCCGCGGCAAGTCCAGTGCGCACCGAGGAGGAGCGGGAAGCCGCATTGAAAGTGTGGGAATCCCGGCTGGCGACACCATCTGCCGGCCGGTTGACGATCGAGGCTGTTCGTCCAGTCTTCCGCCAGTGGTTAGCGCGGCGTCACGGCGTCCTAACCTTCCGCACGACGCAGGTACTCACGGGGCATGGCTGCTTCGGGGGTTACCTGTGTCGGATCGCCGGGAGGGAGCCCGACGCTCGCTGCCACCACTGCGACGACTGCCTCGATGAGACGGCCCAGCACACGTTGGAGGTGTGCTCTGCCTGGGCGTCTCAACGTCGCGCTCTGCGCGACGTCATAGGGGACGACCTCTCCCTGCCGGCCGTGGTCAAGGCCATGGCCGGCAGCGAGACGTCGTGGGATGCGGTCTCCTCCTTCTGCGAGGCAGTGGTGCTCGAGAAGGAGTCTGCGGAACGGGCGAGGGAGGCTATTGCCGAACTCGCCATCCGCCGTAAGAGACCGGGTCGCCGGAGGGCGGCTCACGATCGCCGCCTTCCGCCCTAATGTGCCAGAGGGCGGTCAGCTTGGGGAAGCTGGCCGCCTACCAACCTGGCCCGAGTAGTCGCGCGCAGGTTGCTCCCGCGCGCTACTCCGAGCAGGCCGTCGAGGGTGCCCACACACCTTGACTCCGCGACGTGCCTTTGCTGGCTCCCGCCGCCGCGTTTCGCGGAAGACTATTGTCCCCGTGTTCGCGGCCAGTGGCGGTCGAGGAGGAGCACCGTGAGGTTTTAGTGGGTATGGGGACGGCCTAACATCTGCCGTCCGAGTCCCACATAACCCGCTCGAGTCCCCACTCGGGCCGGTATCCGTAAGAGGATTTCCTCACGTTAAAAAAAAAAAAAAAAAAAAAAAAAAAAAAAAAAAAAAAAAAAAAAAAAAAAAAAAAAAAAAAAAAAAAAAGTTAGGTTAGGTTAGGTTAGGTTAGGTTTTTTTTTTTTTTTGGGGTTGAGTCCCATTACGTTATGTTTTTTTTATTACTAATGCCAGTCTACGCTTCCAACCGCAGTCCTCGCTAAGGTATACGGGCGGCCGGGGTCGGTTGCGCAAACATGCTTGACAATTATTATTATTTTTCAACGAATTTTACTTTGATTACTTTAAAAACTGACATAACAATTTTGAGACACAAACATTTTTTTTTAATAACAACAATGGATTTTGAGACACAATTTTACAAGACATATTGATATAACAACAGAAATTTTCTTCGGAAACTTAATTTTTAGACTTTCAATTCATTTGATTAAGACACAAACAATAACAAAATATAAATTTACTTATATAAAATACAATAAAGAAACTTGATAATGCAAAGATGTTGAAATGACAAAATTTGTAGAAAAATAGATAAATAAAATGAATCAAAATAATAAACTAAATTTTACACCCCATAATCGATTTTACATTTAAGCTGATTTATCATGTATTGAACGGTAGGACAAGAAGAAGATATCGCAGAATGATCGGTTTTAAATTACTATTAGTTTTAAGATTATATTTTAGAACAATTATAACAAACGGGGGTTGTATTAGCACTGATGTTAG
>JALPMF010000044.1:0-24558 GCA_030704555.1 Heliconius charithonia
CCCACGGGAGTTGCTGGACTCCTACTGGGCGCGTCCCCCGGGTGGCGGATAGGGGAAACCACTCGCACTTGCGGGCGAGTGGACCGGGAATTTATATTCCCGGCGCGGACCAAAACCAGCAGGCATGGGCGTGCCTTTAGTCCATTGTTATGGACACGGCCTAGGGGAGCACACCCCGACAGAAAAGCCGAAGCTGTGGAGCAGCAAGACGAACATGATGGCAACTACTAATTATACATTACCCCAGGAGGGTACCACTCTTTCGGGAGTCGGAGAATCCCTCCGTGCTACGGCACGCAAGCCCACCGAATCTGGGGGGGGCACCTGTTGTCATTGTGTTGAGGGGGAAGGGCCCGAGATGGGCGGAGTTGTGGAGGAGAAGAAGGGAGGAGTTGTTGTGGAGGTAAACACGGGCGGAGTGGTTGAGCTCGGTGAGGAGGAAGTCGTTGGTGTTGTTGCGGCGTCACAGGGTGAACATCGGAGAGTGTCTGTGTCGAGTGTCGTCGCGGAGGGGTCAGTCGGAGATGGCCGGAATATAGGAGTGTGGAAGGAGCCAAGGGTGGTTCTGACCAGATTGGATATTGGTGACGGGATGTCGACTGTGGGTAGTGTCAGGTCGAGACGAGGGTCCGTGTCATCGTATGGACGGTTATGGGGAGCGTCGGAGTCTAAGGACTCAGATACCGAGAGTTTTGTGTCAATGGTGTCGGAGAGGTCGAAGACGCGGACACAATATTTAAAGGACAGGCGGAAAAGACCTCGGAAGCCGAGTGACCAGTCAGGGTCCTCTGGAGAAGGAGAGAGGGATAGACCGGCGCCAAAGATGGTCGCCAAGAGAAGGGGGAAAGGGCTCAGTGAGGCAGAAAAGAGGGAGTTGCTGCTGAGATCAGAGCAGGAGGTGTCGGATGGCGCTGCGGCCGTGCTGGCCAGGGCTAACTCCAGGCTCTCGGACATGAGTCTGCCGTCCGAAAAAGAGCAGGATGAGGCCGTACTCGCATCCGACTTGCAAAACCAGGTGGTGGACAGTCTAGCGGTCATAAGAAAGGTTGCCAGCACATCAGGCAACCTAAAAGGAACCTTCACCAAGGCCCTGAAGCAGGCGGCAAGGGCTATAGGATTGGCTGTGGACGAATTGGCTCAGCGTACAGCGACGGAAGAGGTGGCTCAGTTGCGCGCTCACAACACCAAGCTGCGCAATGAGATGTCTGAGCTACGCAAAGAGGTCAGTCTTTTACGGGCTGACCTTCAAGCGCAAAGGAGCCAAGGAGTCCCTACCTCTGGCAAGACTCAGCCAGGGTGTTCCGACGAGCTGAAGCGCTCCATCATGCTGGAGATCGGAACGATGGTGAGCGCCCGGATAGAAGGCCTGGAGAACCGGCTTCTTCCGGAGAGGAGTATGCGTCCCCCGCTTGCGGCGTCAAAGGGTTCGCCAAAGGAGACCGTCACAACATCGGCGAGAACAGAGGCGACAGCGACAACTACGCTGGTAGCTCCCGCCAATCCTGCCTCGACAAGGGGCCAGAAGCCTGCAAAGCATGGCAAGGGGAAGGGGAAGGGCAAAAAGACCTCAGTGCCGGAAGCCCCGCAGCCACGTCCACTTCCGCCTGCGCCAGCTGACTTGTCAGAAGGGTGGAATGTGGTTGCCAGGAAAGGCAGCAAAAAGAAGGCTGTTGTTGTTGCTCAGCAGCAATCTAAGAGAGGAGCGGGGGCAAAAGCGCCAAAAGCGCCAAAGCTAAGACAGCCGCGGTCTGCTGTAGTAGCGCTAAAGCTCCAACCCAGCGCTGCTGAGAGCAACCTGACCTATAGTCAGGTGCTCACCCAGCTAAAGGCCAAGGTTGACCTCGGGGAGCTCGACATCTCGGATATGAGATTCCGAGTAGCCTCAACTGGCGCGAGGCTACTGGAAATCCCGGGAATCAACTCGGGCGATAAGGCGGACGCTCTTGCACAAAAGTTGCGGGGCGTATTGGACGAGAACGAAGTTACAGTCTCCAGGCCCACTAAATGCGCTGAGCTTAGGGTGAGTGGGCTGGACGACTCGGTGACGTCCGAGGAGGTTGCGGCAGCCGTCAGCAGAGTTGGTGGCTGCGACGTCGGTGCCATCAAGGTCGGTGAGGTTCGGCGTGACCGTGCTGGACTCGGCACGGCCTGGGTGCGTTGTCCGGTGGCAGCTGCCAAGAAGGTGAGCGGAGGTCGCCTGCTGGTGGGTTTCGTGTCAGCCAAAGTAACGTTGTTACAGCAGCGGGTTTTGCGTTGCTTCCGCTGCCACGAAACGGGCCATGTGGCGGCTAAGTGCAGCGGTGCAGACAGAAGCTCACAGTGTTTTAGATGTGGGCGTCTGGGGCACAAGCAAGCCACGTGCTCAGAAACACCACGCTGCCCAGCGTGCGAAGAGGCGCAACGACCGTCGGGCCACTTAGCCGGCAGTGCAGCATGCGCCAAAATCTGCGCGCAATCTAAGCGCAGGAAAGGAGGGAGAGGGAAGGCGGCGGGACCCACAGGTCAAGCCCAACCTGAAGCCCAGCCTAGGGTTGCGGAGGAGCAGCCTATGCTCGTTTAGTAATGGCGGAACGAGTTTTGCAGGCGAACATCAACCACTGCGCCAGAGCCCAAGACTTATTGGTCCAAAGCTTGGCGCAGTGGTCGATACATGTGGCGGTTGTTTCGGAGCCCTACAGCGTTCCCAACAGAGATAACTGGGTCGCCGACAACACCGGGGTGGTGGCTTTGATCACCCAGGTCGCCGCGGGCTCTCCGCCTTTCTCGCGTATTGAGAGGGGTGCGGGATGTGTCGCGGCGCTTGTCGGAGACCTAGTTGTCGTAGGGGTCTACTTTTCCCCCAATCGAACTCTTGCGGAGTTTGAAGAGTTTCTCATTCGATTGGGGGAAATGGTAGAACGATTTCGTCCGGCGGAGGTGTTGGTCGCGGACGATCTCAACGCGAAGTCCAGCGTGTGGGGCTCCGCAACGACGGATGTACGTGGTGTGACTCTGTCCGAGTGGGTGGTTGCCACCGGTTTGTCTGTACTCAACCGGGGGACGAAGAACACGTGCGTGCGAAGGCTGGGCGGATCCGTCGTGGACGTTTCGTTCGCGAGCCCGGCCTTAGCGAGTCGTGTTCGGGGTTGGCGAGTGCTGGATGATGTGGAGACTCTGTCGGATCATCTCTACATCTTATACGAGATCTCCACACATTCAGCGGTGCAACCAACCCCCAGTCCAACCTCGCGAGAGTGCGGGCCGCGGTGGCAATTGGGTCGCCTCGACAGGCAATTGTTGGAGGAGGCCGCGATAGTGGAATCCTGGCTGCCCCAGAGCTTGGCGTCTGCAGAAGACGCCGCATCCTGGGCGCAGGGGGCGCTGACGCGTATCTGTGACGCGTCAATGCCCCGTTCCAGGCGCCGTCCACAACGGCGGCAAGTGTACTGGTGGTCGTCGGAGGTCGCGCAACTGCGTAACATCTGCGTTGTCGCGAGACGCCAGTACAGCCACTATCGCAGGCGGGTACAGAAGGTTCGGGAGGAGGAGGATCGTCTGTACCAGTTGTATGTCGAGGCGAGAACGCGGTTGCAGGAAGAAATCGGTCGTGTGAAAGGCGAGTCGCACGACCAGATGATTGCGGGGATAGACCAAGACCCGTTTGGCACGCCTTACCGTATGGTACTTGGCAAGCTACGGGCTTGGGCTCCACCCCTGACGCAGACACTCCAACCGGATGTCCTCCGAGGGGTTCTGTCGTCACTATTCCCGCAGCGGGCCAGTTTTTCATCACCATCTATGGCCCGCCCTGCACCGCAAGAGGAGGAGGAGGACAGTGTCGCACCACAGGTGGAGGAGGAGGAGCTCGAGGAGGCAGTTCGCCGATCTCGCGGCAAGAGCACCGCACCTGGCCTTGATGGCGTTCCCGGGAGGGCGTTAACTCTGGCCCTTAAGATCCTTGGGCCCAGAGTGCGAGGGCTATTCACTGCCTGTCTGGCTCAAGCCATAATTCCACAGCGGTGGAAGACAGGCAGGTTAGTCCTCATTAAGAAGGAGGGTCGCCCGGCGGATTCAGCCTCTGCCTACAGGCCAATCGTGCTCTTGAGCGAGATCGCCAAACTCTTCGAGCGTGTTGTGACGAGGAGGTTGCAACACCACTTGGAGCGGACAGGTCCAAACCTCTCGGACCAGCAGTATGGTTTCCGCAGTGGGCGCTCGACGGTGGATGCCATACTGAAGGTGAAGTCCCATGCGCAGGATGCGGTTGCCCGGGGCGATGGAGTCTTGGCGGTGTCTTTAGACATCGCCAACGCCTTCAACTCCCTGCCCTGGCCCTGCATTGAGGAGGCACTTTCCTATCACCGTGTGCCTCAATACCTGCGCCGCGTCATCGGGGCTTACCTGTCCGGGAGGTCTGTGACCTTTCCGGCTCCTGGAGGAGGATGGGAGGAGTATGAAGTGTCGTGCGGTGTTCCACAGGGCTCGGTTCTTGGTCCACTCCTGTGGAACATCGGGTACGACTGGGTGTTAAGAGGCGACACCCTACGAGGAGTTGAAGTCCTCTGCTACGCCGATGATACGCTGGTCTTGGCGCAGCAGAGGACTTATCGCGAGGCTGCAATGCTCGCAACGGCCGGGGTGGCCGACGTCGTTGGTCGTATTAGGAGGTTAGGTTTGGAGGTTGCCCTGAACAAGTCTGAGGCATTATACTTCCATGCTCCTCGAAAGGGCCCACCAGCAGATGCCCACATCGTCGTCGGTGGCATCAGAATAGATGTCAAGAGGAGCATGAAGTACCTCGGACTTGTTCTGGACGGTCGGTGGAGTTTCCGGGGCCACTTTACATCCTTGGCCCCGAAACTGTTAAAGACGGCGTCGGCATTGGCGCGCCTTTTGCCCAATGTCGACGGGCCGAGCGCCTCGAGCCGGAGGCTGTACACCGGAGTGGTCCGATCGATGGCCCTCTACGGCGCTCCCGTATGGGCGGACGCCCTGGATCGGCACAACATCGCCCTGCTGCGACGTGCGCAGAGGGTGATGGCCATCCGGGCGATACGGGGGTATCGGACCATCTCCGGCGAGGCGGCGTGCGTGCTGGCCGGAGTCGTGCCGTGGGACCTGGACGCGACGTCTCTGGCGTCGGTCTATTGCCGGCGTCGGGGCCTCGCGTCCGGGGCCGCGGCAAGCCCAGTGCGCACCGAGGAGGAGCGGGAAGCCGCAATCTTAATGTGGGAATCCCGGCTGGCGACACCATCTGCCGGCCGGTTGACGATCGAGGCTGTTCGTCCAGTCTTCCGCCAGTGGTTAGCGCGGCGTCACGGCGTCCTAACCTTCCGCACGACGCAGGTACTCACGGGGCATGGCTGCTTCGGGGGTTACCTGTGTCGGATCGCCGGGAGGGAGCCCGACGCTCGCTGCCACCACTGCGACGACTGCCTCGACGAGACGGCCCAGCACACGTTGGAGGTGTGCACTGCCTGGGCGTCTCAACGTCGCGCTCTGCGCGACGTCATAGGGGACGACCTCTCCCTGCCGGCCGTGGTCAAGGCCATGGCCGGCAGCGAGACGTCGTGGGATGCGGTCTCCTCCTTCTGCGAGGCAGTGGTGCTCGAGAAGGAGTCGGCGGAACGGGCGAGGGAGGCTATTGCCGAACTCGCCATCCGCCGTAAGAGACCGGGTCGCCGGAGGGCGGCTCACGATCGCCGCCTTCCGCCCTAATGTGCCAGAGGGCGGTCAGCTTGGGGAAGCTGGCCGCCTACCAACCTGGCCCGAGTAGTCGCGCGCAGGTTGCTCCCGCGCGCTACTCCGAGCAGGCCGTCGAGGGTGCCCACACACCCTTGACTCCGCGACGTGCCTTTGCTGGCTCCCGCCGCCGCGATTCGCGGAAGATTATTGTCCCCGCGTCTTGCGGCCAGTGGCGGTCGAGGAGGAGCACCGTGAGGTTTTAGTGGGTATGGGGACGGCCTAACATCTGCCGTCCGAGTCCCACATAACCCGCTCGAGTCCCCACTCGGGCCGGTATCCGTAACAGGATTTCCTCACGTTAAAAAAAAAAAAAAAAAAAAAAAAAAAAAAAAAAAAAAAAAAAAAAAGGTTAGGTTAGGTTACCCACCCACGGGAGTTGCTGGACTCCTACTGGGCGCGTCCCCCGGGTGGCGGATAGGGGAAACCACTCGCACTTGCGGGCGAGTGGACCGGGAATTTATATTCCCGGCGCGGACCAAAACCAGCAGGCATGGGCGTGCCTTTAGTCCATTGTTATGGACACGGCCTAGGGGAGCACACCCCGACAGAAAAGCCCCGCTGTGGAACAGCAAAAAGTGAACATGTCGGTATCAAAGAATTCTTCACTACCCCAGGAGGGTACTGGTCTCTTCGAGGCCGGAGAATCCCTCCGTGCTACGGCACGCAAGCCCCTCGAATCTGGGGGGGGCCAGGTATACCGATGTGTTGTGGGAGAGGGGCCCGAGACGGGCGGAGTTGTTGTGGAGGTAGGGAGGGGCGGAGAGAAGGTGGCGCCCGAGGAGAGTGGAGTGGTCGACGTGCCAGAGAAGGGCGGAGAGGTGGAGATGCCCGTCGAGAGCGGCGAGGTGTCGTTGCCCAGGAGGGGCGAAGTAGAGGAGGTCGTGCCTTTCATAGGCGGTGAAAAGGCTTCACAGCCTACAAAGGGAGGAGTACTGCTGAAAAGCGCGCAAGTAGTGCTGGAACGGCTGGACCTGGCGGAAGTCGCCTCTATGATCAGCGGAAGGTCCAGGTCGTTGTCTGCGTCGTCGCGAGGTCGGTTCTGGGCGGGCTCGGAGTCGGAAGCGGACAGCGTCATGTCCGTTGGCTCGACCAGTGCCAACGCGAAAGAGGAGGGTAGAGTCTCGTTCCGGAAGGATAGGAAGAGGCGTCGAGGAAGAGAGGGCAACTCGGGGTCCTCGGACGAAGAGATGAGAAAGCAGAAACCAGCCAAAAGAAGCCAGGGCCCAACATCTGCCCCTGGCGAGAACACCGATTTGGCTGCTGCTAAAAAGTCGCTCAATGAGGCCAAGCGCGAAGAGCGTCGGCTGAGGGCGGAAGAGGAGGTGGCGGATATTACCGCAGCAATTCACAGCCGCGCGAGTTCTAGGCTCTCGGACGGGTCGCTTGATTATCGCCCCGATGAGCCTCTGGTCTCCGACTTGCATTGCCAGGTCTCTGACAGCCTGGCAGTTATTAACAGAGTCGCCAGCAAGTCGGGGAACCTGAAGGGTACCTTCACGAAGGCCCTAAAAGAGGCTACTGGTGCGATATCCAAGGCCGTAAACACCCTGGCGAACAGGACCGCGTCAGAGGAAGTCCACCTCCTCAGAGCAACGAACACGCGGCTGCAGGCGGAGTTGGCGGACTTGAGGAAGGAGTTTGCCCTCCTAAGAGCGGATGTTGAGCGTTCCCGGACGGTGGAGTCGCCAAAGGCTCCGGTGAAGCCTCAATCCGTCGATGACATAGTGCGCACTGTGATGGTGGAAGTGGGCACTATGGTCAGCACAAGGCTGGAGGCCTTTAAAGAGCGACTCCCTCCGGAGAAAAGATTGCGGCCACCACTAGCGGCCGACAAAAATAAGGAGGTTGGTACAACGCGGGCGAGAGCGGAGCCCGTTGTGACCACGCTAATGGCGCCGGCAAACCCTGCGCCAAAGGCCCAGAAGGGCAAAGCCAAAAAGGGAGCAGCGAGGGCCACTCCTAAACGCGCTGCACCTGTCGAACCCCGACCGCTGCCCCCGGCTCCAACCGACATGTCCGAGGGGTGGAATGTCGTCGCAAGGAAGGGGAGCAAAAAGAAAGCGGCTCCCAATGCGAAACGGGTGGTTCAAGGCGCGAAGCCAAAGCCGCAGAAAGAGCCCAAGCTGCGCCGACCCAGGTCGCAAGTGGTAGTGCTCAAGGTGCAGCCGGCGGTCGCTGACAAGCTGACTTACAGCAGCGTCCTAACCCAGGTCAAAGAAAACATCAAGCTTGAGGACCTGGGTATAAGCGACCTGAGGTTCAGGGTAGCGTCCACGGGTGCAAGAATGCTGGAGCTACCCGGCGCCAACACTGCTGATAAGGCGGATGCGCTGGCAGAAAAATTGCGAGGGGTCCTGAGCCCGGAAGAAGTGCAGGTGTCGAGGCCAGTAAAGTGTGCAGAACTAAGGGTGAGTGGCCTCGACGACTCTGCAACTTCCGAAGACGTCTCAGCAGCAATCAGTCGTGTCGGTGGCTGTGCTGCGGGAGACGTGAAGGTCGGCGAAATCCGACAAGACCGGGCCGGTCTGGGCACAGCCTGGGTGCGCTGTCCTGTAGGGGCTGCGCAAAAAGTTAGCGGAGGACGGCTACTCGTGGGATTCGTCTCCGCGAGAGTCAAGTTGCTGCAGCCCCGCATTCAGCGATGCTACCGCTGCCATGAAGTTGGCCACATGGCGGCGAAATGCAGCAGCGCAGTTGACCGGAGCAGTCAGTGCTTCCGCTGCGGCCAACCCGGGCATCAGCAACGGCGATGCTCGGCCGAGGTGCATTGCCCGGTCTGCGAAGCAGCACAGAGGCCAGCTGGCCATAAGGCGGGGAGTGCTGCTTGCGCAAAATCCAGCGCTGCCAGTAAAAAGGGGGGGAGGAGAGGACGTACGAGGCCGGACGCGCCGGCTAGTACAAGTCACCCAGCCAGGGTAGCGGAGGTGCAACACATGGAGATCAAGTAATGGCTCTCCGTGTGTTGCAGGCGAATATAAACCACTGTGCCAGGGCCCAGGACTTATTGGTCCAAAGCCTGGCGCAGTGGTCTATTCAGGTGGCGGTTGTTTCGGAGCCCTACAGCGTTCCCAACAGAGATAACTGGGTCGCCGACAACACCGGGGTGGTGGCTTTGATCACCCAGGTCGCCGCGGGCTCTCCGCCTTTCTCGCGTATTGAGAGGGGTGCGGGATGTGTCGCGGCGCTTGTCGGAGACCTAGTTGTCGTAGGGGTCTACTTTTCCCCCAATCGAACTCTTGCGGAGTTTGAAGAGTTTCTCATTCGATTGGGGGAAATGGTAGAACGATTTCGTCCGGCGGAGGTGTTGGTCGCGGGCGATCTCAACGCGAAGTCCAGCGTGTGGGGCTCTGCAACGACGGATGTTCGTGGTGCGACACTGTCTGAGTGGGTTGTCGCCACCGGTTTGTCTGTCCTCAACCGGGGGACTAAGAACACGTGCGTGCGAAGGCTGGGCGGATCCGTCGTGGACGTCTCGTTCGCGAGCCCGGTCCTAGCGCAGCGTGTTCAGGGTTGGCGAGTGCTGGATGATGTGGAGACTCTCTCGGATCACCTCTACATCCTTTACGAGATCTCCACACATTCAGCGGTGCAACCAACCCCGAGTCCGACCTCGCGAGAGCACGGACCGCGGTGGCAACTGAGTCGCCTCGACAGGCAATTGTTGGAGGAGGCCGCGATAGTGGAATCCTGGCTGCCCCAGAGCTTGGCGTCTGCAGAAGACGCCGCATCCTGGGCGCAGGGGGCGTTG
This sequence comes from Heliconius charithonia, assembly GCA_030704555.1. Classification (NCBI taxonomy): domain Eukaryota; kingdom Metazoa; phylum Arthropoda; class Insecta; order Lepidoptera; family Nymphalidae; genus Heliconius; species Heliconius charithonia. Next base: position 9,473 of record JALPMF010000044.1, read on the forward strand.
ACGCGTATCTGTGACGCGTCGATGCCCCGTTCCAGGGGCCGCCCTCAGCGGCGGCAAGTGTACTGGTGGTCGTGGGAGATCGCGCAACTGCGTACCATCTGCGTTGACGCGAGACGCCAGTACAGCCACTATCGCAGACGGGTACAGAAGGTGCAGGAGGAGGAAGACCGACTGTACCGCGTCTATGTCGAGGCGAGAACGCAGCTGCAGGAGGAAATCGGTCGTGCGAAAGGCGAGTCGCACGACCAGTTGATCGCGGGGATAGACCAAGACCCGTTTGGCACGCCCTACCGCATGGTACTGGGCAAGCTACGGGCTTGGGCACCACCTCTGACGCAGACACTCCAACCGGATGTTCTCCGAGGGGTTCTGTCGTCGCTATTCCCGCGGCGGGCCCGGCCCTTTACACCACCCAATATGGCCCGCCCTGCAGCGCGTGAAGAGGAAGAGGAGGAAGACAGTGTCGCACCACCTGTGGAGGAGGAGGAGCTCGAAGAGGCTGTACGCCGATCTCGGCTCAAGAGCACCGCCCCGGGCCTGGATGGCATCCCCGGCCGGGCGCTAACTCTGGCCCTGAACACCCTGGGGCCCAGAGTGCGAGGGCTATTCACTGCCTGTCTGGCTCAAGCCATAATTCCACAGCGGTGGAAGACAGGCAGGTTAGTCCTCATCAAGAAGGAGGGTCGCCCGGCGGATTCTGCCTCCGCCTACCGGCCTATCGTGCTCTTGAGCGAGATCGCCAAGCTCTTCGAGCGTGTTGTAGCGAGGAGGCTACAACACCATTTGGAGGGGACAGGTCCGAACCTCTCGGACCAGCAGTATGGCTTTCGCAGTGGCCGTTCGACTGTGGATGCCATACTGGAGGTAAAGTCCTACGCGCAGGATGCGGTTGCCCGGGGCGATGGAGTCTTGGCGGTGTCTTTAGACATCGCCAACGCTTTTAACTCCCTGCCCTGGCCGTGCATTGAGGAGGCACTTATTTACCATCGTGTGCCTCCATACCTGCGCCGCGTCATCGGGGCTTACCTGTCCGAGAGGTCTGTGACCTTTCCCGCTCCTGGAGGAGGATGGGAGGAGTTCGAAGTGTCAGCCGGTGTTCCACAAGGATCGGTACTGGGTCCGATCCTCTGGAACATCGGCTACGACTGGGTGCTGCGAGGCGGCACCCTGAGGGGGATAAAGGTCCTCTGTTACGCCGATGATACGCTGGTCTTGGCGCAGCAGAGGACCTATCGAGAGGCGGCCGTCTTGGCCACGGCCGGTGTGGCCGAAGTCGTGGGCCGCATCAGGCGGCTTGGGTTGGAAGTCGCCCTAAACAAGTCCGAGGCATTATACTTCCATGCTCCTCGAAAGGGCCCACCATCAGGGGCCCACATTACCATCGGTGGCGTCGAAATCGGCGTCACCAGGAGCATGAAGTACCTCGGACTTGTTCTGGACGGTCGGTGGAGTTTCCGGGGCCATTTTACATCCTTGGCCCCGAAACTGTTAAAGACGGCGTCGGCATTGGCGCGCCTTTTGCCCAATGTCGACGGGCCGAGCGCCTCGAGCCGGAGGCTGTACACCGGAGTGGTCCGATCGATGGCCCTCTACGGCGCTCCCGTATGGGCGGACGCCCTGGATCGGCACAACATCGCCCTGCTGCGACGTGCGCAGAGGGTGATGGCCATCCGGGCGATACGGGGGTATCGGACCATCTCCGGCGAGGCGGCGTGCGTGCTGGCCGGAGTCGTGCCGTGGGACCTGGACGCGACGTCTCTGGCGTCGGTCTATTGCCGGCGTCGGGGCCTCGCGTCCGGGGCCGCGGCAAGCCCAGTGCGCACCGAGGAGGAGCGGGAAGCCGCAATTTCAGTGTGGGAATCCCGGCTGGCGACACCATCTGCCGGCCGGTTGACGATCGAGGCTGTTCGTCCAGTCTTCCGCCAGTGGTTAGCGCGGCGTCACGGCGTCCTAACCTTCCGCACGACGCAGGTACTCACGGGGCATGGCTGCTTCGGGGGTTACCTGTGTCGGATCGCCGGGAGGGAGCCCGACGCTCGCTGCCACCACTGCGACGACTGCCTCGATGAGACGGCCCAGCACACGTTGGAGGTGTGCACTGCCTGGGCGTCTCAACGTCGCGCTCTGCGCGACGTCATAGGGAACGACCTCTCCCTGCCGGCCGTGGTCAAGGCCATGGCCGGCAGCGAGACGTCGTGGGATGCGGTCTCCTCCTTCTGCGAGGCAGTGGTGCTCGAGAAGGAGTCTGCGGAACGGGCGAGGGAGGCTATTGCCGAACTCGCCATCCGCCGTAAGAGACCGGGTCGCCGGAGGGCGGCTCACGATCGCCGCCTTCCGCCCTAATGTGCCAGAGGGCGGTCAGCTTGGGGAAGCTGGCCGCCTACCAACCTGGCCCGAGTAGTCGCGCGCAGGTTGCTCCCGCGCGCTACTCCGAGCAGGCCGTCGAGGGTGCCCACACACCCTTGACTCCGCGACGTGCCTTTGCTGGCTCCCGCCGCCGCGTTTCGCGGAAGACTATTGTCCCCGTGTTCGCGGCCAGTGGCGGTCGAGGAGGAGCACCGTGAGGTTTTAGTGGGTATGGGGACGGCCTAACATCTGCCGTCCGAGTCCCACATAACCCGCTCGAGTCCCCACTCGGGCCGGTATCCGTAACAGGATTTCCTCACGTTAAAAAAAAAAAAAAAAAAAAAAAAAAAGGTTAGGTTACCCACGGGAGTTGCTGGACTCCTACTGGGCGCGTCCCCCGGGTGGCGGATAGGGGAAACCACTCGCACTTGCGGGCGAGTGGACCGGGAATTTATATTCCCGGCGCGGACCAAAACCAGCAGGCATGGGCGTGCCTTTAGTCCATTGTTATGGACACGGCCTAGGGGAGCACACCCCGACAGAAAAGCCCCGCTGTGGAACAGCAAAAAGTGAACATGTCGGTATCAAAGAATTCTTCACTACCCCAGGAGGGTACTGGTCTCTTCGAGGCCGGAGAATCCCTCCGTGCTACGGCACGCAAGCCCCTCGAATCTGGGGGGGGCCAGGTATACCGATGTGTTGTGGGAGAGGGGCCCGAGACGGGCGGAGTTGTTGTGGAGGTAGGGAGGGGCGGAGAGAAGGTGGCGCCCGAGGAGAGTGGAGTGGTCGACGTGCCAGAGAAGGGCGGAGAGGTGGAGATGCCCGTCGAGAGCGGCGAGGTGTCGTTGCCCAGGAGGGGCGAAGTAGAGGAGGTCGTGCCTTTCATAGGCGGTGAAAAGGCTTCACAGCCTACAAAGGGAGGAGTACTGCTGAAAAGCGCGCAAGTAGTGCTGGAACGGCTGGACCTGGCGGAAGTCGCCTCTATGATCAGCGGAAGGTCCAGGTCGTTGTCTGCGTCGTCGCGAGGTCGGTTCTGGGCGGGCTCGGAGTCGGAAGCGGACAGCGTCATGTCCGTTGGCTCGACCAGTGCCAACGCGAAAGAGGAGGGTAGAGTCTCGTTCCGGAAGGATAGGAAGAGGCGTCGAGGAAGAGAGGGCAACTCGGGGTCCTCGGACGAAGAGATGAGAAAGCAGAAACCAGCCAAAAGAAGCCAGGGCCCAACATCTGCCCCTGGCGAGAACACCGATTTGGCTGCTGCTAAAAAGTCGCTCAATGAGGCCAAGCGCGAAGAGCGTCGGCTGAGGGCGGAAGAGGAGGTGGCGGATATTACCGCAGCAATTCACAGCCGCGCGAGTTCTAGGCTCTCGGACGGGTCGCTTGATTATCGCCCCGATGAGCCTCTGGTCTCCGACTTGCATTGCCAGGTCTCTGACAGCCTGGCAGTTATTAACAGAGTCGCCAGCAAGTCGGGGAACCTGAAGGGTACCTTCACGAAGGCCCTAAAAGAGGCTACTGGTGCGATATCCAAGGCCGTAAACACCCTGGCGAACAGGACCGCGTCAGAGGAAGTCCACCTCCTCAGAGCAACGAACACGCGGCTGCAGGCGGAGTTGGCGGACTTGAGGAAGGAGTTTGCCCTCCTAAGAGCGGATGTTGAGCGTTCCCGGACGGTGGAGTCGCCAAAGGCTCCGGTGAAGCCTCAATCCGTCGATGACATAGTGCGCACTGTGATGGTGGAAGTGGGCACTATGGTCAGCACAAGGCTGGAGGCCTTTAAAGAGCGACTCCCTCCGGAGAAAAGATTGCGGCCACCACTAGCGGCCGACAAAAATAAGGAGGTTGGTACAACGCGGGCGAGAGCGGAGCCCGTTGTGACCACGCTAATGGCGCCGGCAAACCCTGCGCCAAAGGCCCAGAAGGGCAAAGCCAAAAAGGGAGCAGCGAGGGCCACTCCTAAACGCGCTGCACCTGTCGAACCCCGACCGCTGCCCCCGGCTCCAACCGACATGTCCGAGGGGTGGAATGTCGTCGCAAGGAAGGGGAGCAAAAAGAAAGCGGCTCCCAATGCGAAACGGGTGGTTCAAGGCGCGAAGCCAAAGCCGCAGAAAGAGCCCAAGCTGCGCCGACCCAGGTCGCAAGTGGTAGTGCTCAAGGTGCAGCCGGCGGTCGCTGACAAGCTGACTTACAGCAGCGTCCTAACCCAGGTCAAAGAAAACATCAAGCTTGAGGACCTGGGTATAAGCGACCTGAGGTTCAGGGTAGCGTCCACGGGTGCAAGAATGCTGGAGCTACCCGGCGCCAACACTGCTGATAAGGCGGATGCGCTGGCAGAAAAATTGCGAGGGGTCCTGAGCCCGGAAGAAGTGCAGGTGTCGAGGCCAGTAAAGTGTGCAGAACTAAGGGTGAGTGGCCTCGACGACTCTGCAACTTCCGAAGACGTCTCAGCAGCAATCAGTCGTGTCGGTGGCTGTGCTGCGGGAGACGTGAAGGTCGGCGAAATCCGACAAGACCGGGCCGGTCTGGGCACAGCCTGGGTGCGCTGTCCTGTAGGGGCTGCGCAAAAAGTTAGCGGAGGACGGCTACTCGTGGGATTCGTCTCCGCGAGAGTCAAGTTGCTGCAGCCCCGCATTCAGCGATGCTACCGCTGCCATGAAGTTGGCCACATGGCGGCGAAATGCAGCAGCGCAGTTGACCGGAGCAGTCAGTGCTTCCGCTGCGGCCAACCCGGGCATCAGCAACGGCGATGCTCGGCCGAGGTGCATTGCCCGGTCTGCGAAGCAGCACAGAGGCCAGCTGGCCATAAGGCGGGGAGTGCTGCTTGCGCAAAATCCAGCGCTGCCAGTAAAAAGGGGGGGAGGAGAGGACGTACGAGGCCGGACGCGCCGGCTAGTACAAGTCACCCAGCCAGGGTAGCGGAGGTGCAACACATGGAGATCAAGTAATGGCTCTCCGTGTGTTGCAGGCGAATATAAACCACTGTGCCAGGGCCCAGGACTTATTGGTCCAAAGCCTGGCGCAGTGGTCTATTCAGGTGGCGGTTGTTTCGGAGCCCTACAGCGTTCCCAACAGAGATAACTGGGTCGCCGACAACACCGGGGTGGTGGCTTTGATCACCCAGGTCGCCGCGGGCTCTCCGCCTTTCTCGCGTATTGAGAGGGGTGCGGGATGTGTCGCGGCGCTTGTCGGAGACCTAGTTGTCGTAGGGGTCTACTTTTCCCCCAATCGAACTCTTGCGGAGTTTGAAGAGTTTCTCATTCGATTGGGGGAAATGGTAGAACGATTTCGTCCGGCGGAGGTGTTGGTCGCGGGCGATCTCAACGCGAAGTCCAGCGTGTGGGGCTCTGCAACGACGGATGTTCGTGGTGCGACACTGTCTGAGTGGGTTGTCGCCACCGGTTTGTCTGTCCTCAACCGGGGGACTAAGAACACGTGCGTGCGAAGGCTGGGCGGATCCGTCGTGGACGTCTCGTTCGCGAGCCCGGTCCTAGCGCAGCGTGTTCAGGGTTGGCGAGTGCTGGATGATGTGGAGACTCTCTCGGATCACCTCTACATCCTTTACGAGATCTCCACACATTCAGCGGTGCAACCAACCCCGAGTCCGACCTCGCGAGAGCACGGACCGCGGTGGCAACTGAGTCGCCTCGACAGGCAATTGTTGGAGGAGGCCGCGATAGTGGAATCCTGGCTGCCCCAGAGCTTGGCGTCTGCAGAAGACGCCGCATCCTGGGCGCAGGGGGCGTTGACGCGTATCTGTGACGCGTCGATGCCCCGTTCCAGGGGCCGCCCTCAGCGGCGGCAAGTGTACTGGTGGTCGTGGGAGATCGCGCAACTGCGTACCATCTGCGTTGACGCGAGACGCCAGTACAGCCACTATCGCAGACGGGTACAGAAGGTGCAGGAGGAGGAAGACCGACTGTACCGCGTCTATGTCGAGGCGAGAACGCAGCTGCAGGAGGAAATCGGTCGTGCGAAAGGCGAGTCGCACGACCAGTTGATCGCGGGGATAGACCAAGACCCGTTTGGCACGCCCTACCGCATGGTACTGGGCAAGCTACGGGCTTGGGCACCACCTCTGACGCAGACACTCCAACCGGACGTTCCTCCGAGGGGTTCTGTCGTCGCTATTCCCGCGGCGGGCCCGGCCCTTTACACCACCCAATATGGCCCGCCCTGCAGCGCGTGAAGAGGAAGAGGAGGAAGACAGTGTCGCACCACCTGTGGAGGAGGAGGAGCTCGAAGAGGCTGTACGCCGATCTCGGCTCAAGAGCACCGCCCCGGGCCTGGATGGCATCCCCGGCCGGGCGCTAACTCTGGCCCTGAACACCCTGGGGCCCAGAGTGCGAGGGCTATTCACTGCCTGTCTGGCTCAAGCCATAATTCCACAGCGGTGGAAGACAGGCAGGTTAGTCCTCATCAAGAAGGAGGGTCGCCCGGCGGATTCTGCCTCCGCCTACCGGCCTATCGTGCTCTTGAGCGAGATCGCCAAGCTCTTCGAGCGTGTTGTAGCGAGGAGGCTACAACACCATTTGGAGGGGACAGGTCCGAACCTCTCGGACCAGCAGTATGGCTTTCCGCAGTGGCCGTTCGACTGTGGATGCCATACTGGAGGTAAAGTCCTACGCGCAGGATGCGGTTGCCCGGGGCGATGGAGTCTTGGCGGTGTCTTTAGACATCGCCAACGCTTTTAACTCCCTGCCCTGGCCGTGCATTGAGGAGGCACTTATTTACCATCGTGTGCCTCCATACCTGCGCCGCGTCATCGGGGCTTACCTGTCCGAGAGGTCTGTGACCTTTCCCGCTCCTGGAGGAGGATGGGAGGAGTTCGAAGTGTCAGCCGGTGTTCCACAAGGATCGGTGCTGGGTCCGATCCTCTGGAACATCGGCTACGACTGGGTGCTGCGAGGCGGCACCCTGAGGGGGATAAAGGTCCTCTGTTACGCCGATGATACGCTGGTCTTGGCGCAGCAGAGGACCTATCGAGAGGCGGCCGTCTTGGCCACGGCGGTGTGGCCGAAGTCGTGGGCCGCATCAGGCGGCTTGGGTTGGAAGTCGCCCTAAACAAGTCCGAGGCTTTATACTTTCCATGCTCCTCGAAAGGGCCCACCATCAGGGGCCCACATTACCATCGGTGGCGTCGAAATCGGCGTCACCAGGAGCATGAAGTACCTCGGACTTGTTCTGGACGGTCGGTGGAGTTTCCGGGGCCATTTTACATCCTTGGCCCCGAAACTGTTAAAGACGGCGTCGGCATTGGCGCGCCTTTTGCCCAATGTCGACGGGCCGAGCGCCTCGAGCCGGAGGCTGTACACCGGAGTGGTCCGATCGATGGCCCTCTACGGCGCTCCCGTATGGGCGGACGCCCTGGATCGGCACAACATCGCCCTGCTGCGACGTGCGCAGAGGGTGATGGCCATCCGGGCGATACGGGGGTATCGGACCATCTCCGGCGAGGCGGCGTGCGTGCTGGCCGGAGTCGTGCCGTGGGACCTGGACGCGACGTCTCTGGCGTCGGTCTATTGCCGGCGTCGGGGCCTCGCGTCCGGGGCCGCGGCAAGCCCAGTGCGCACCGAGGAGGAGCGGGAAGCCGCAATTTCAAGTGTGGGAATCCCGGCTGGCGACACCATCTGCCGGCCGGTTGACGATCGAGGCTGTTCGTCCAGTCTTCCGCCAGTGGTTAGCGCGGCGTCACGGCGTCCTAACCTTCCGCACGACGCAGGTACTCACGGGGCATGGCTGCTTCGGGGGTTACCTGTGTCGGATCGCCGGGAGGGAGCCCGACGCTCGCTGCCACCACTGCGACGACTGCCTCGATGAGACGGCCCAGCACACGTTGGAGGTGTGCACTGCCTGGGCGTCTCAACGTCGCGCTCTGCGCGACGTCATAGGGGACGACCTCTCCCTGCCGGCCGTGGTCAAGGCCATGGCCGGCAGCGAGACGTCGTGGGATGCGGTCTCCTCCTTCTGCGAGGCAGTGGTGCTCGAGAAGGAGTCTGCGGAACGGGCGAGGGAGGCTATTGCCGAACTCGCCATCCGCCGTAAGAGACCGGGTCGCCGGAGGGCGGCTCACGATCGCCGCCTTCCGCCCTAATGTGCCAGAGGGCGGTCAGCTTGGGGAAGCTGGCCGCCTACCAACCTGGCCCGAGTAGTCGCGCGCAGGTTGCTCCCGCGCGCTACTCCGAGCAGGCCGTCGAGGGTGCCCACACACCCTTGACTCCGCGACGTGCCTTTGCTGGCTCCCGCCGCCGCGTTTCGCGGAAGACTATTGTCCCCGTGTTCGCGGCCAGTGGCGGTCGAGGAGGAGCACCGTGAGGTTTTAGTGGGTATGGGGACGGCCTAACATCTGCCGTCCGAGTCCCACATAACCCGCTCGAGTCCCCACTCGGGCCGGTATCCGTAAGAGGATTTCCTCACGTTAAAAAAAAAAAAAAAAAAAAAAAAAAAGGTTAGGTTAGGTTAGGTTAGGTTCCCACCCACGGGAGTTGCTGGACTCCTACTGGGCGCGTCCCCCGGGTGGCGGATAGGGGAAACCACTCGCACTTGCGGGCGAGTGGACCGGGAATTTATATTCCCGGCGCGGACCAAAACCAGCAGGCATGGGCGTGCCTTTAGTCCATTGTTATGGACACGGCCTAGGGGAGCACACCCCGACAGAAAAGCCCAGCTGTGGAACAGCAACAAAACAACATGTCGGTTTCAAAGAATTTTTCTTTACCCCAGGAGGGTACCACTCCTTCGGGAGGCGGAGAATCCCTCCGTGCTACGGCACGCAAGCCCTTCGAATCTGGGGGGGGCCAAGTAAACCGATGTGTTGCGGGGGTGGGGCCCGAGACGGGCGGAGTGGTTGAGGTGGCCGCGGGTGGCGGCGTTGAGAGGGAGCCTGAGAAGGGCGGAGTGTGTGAAGAGGTGCCTGAGATGGGCGGTGTTGTTGTGGGAGGAGAGAAGGCTGGAGTTGTGGTGCCCGAGGAGGGCGGAGGGTCGACGTTGCCCGGGATGGGAGCAGTAGAGGGCATATTGCCTGTCACAGGCGGAGAAAAGGCTTCTGCGCCTTTGAAGAAAGAGCTTGCGCTCAAGTGCGCGAAGGTGGTCGTGGAGCGGCTGGACTTGGCAGAAGTCGCCTCTATCATCAGCGGGAGGTCCAGGTCCGCGTCCACATCGTCAAGAGGCCGTTTTTGGGCGGCTTCAGAGTCGGAGGTGGAAAGTTGCGTGTCCATGGAGTCGCAAGAGGTAGCGGCTCCAACAGAGACTCGCAAATATCGGAAGAGGCCGAGGAGTAAGAAGACCAACTCCGGCTCTTCCGATAACGACGATGAGCGGGAGAAGCCGACAAAGCTTAAGGCGGTCCGGCGGGAGGAGCTCCGGCTCCAGGCAGAGGAGGAGGTCGTAGGTATCGCCCAGACGGTACAATCCAGAGCAAGCTCCAGGCTCTCGGATGTAGCGGACTTGGCGATACCAAGGGTGGATGGACCGTTGGTGCAAGATCTGCAGCACCAGGTCACTGATAGTCTGGCCATAATCAACAAGGTCGCCTGCAGATCCGGCAACCTTAAGGGCACCTTTACAAAAGCCCTTAAGGATGCCGCCGGTGCCATCAACTCGGCCGTGGCGATCTTGGCCAACAGAACGGCGAGCGAGGAGGTAACGCAGCTCCGAGCGGCAAACAGCCGCCTGACACAGGAGTTGTCGGAGCTGCGTAAGGAGATGTCGCTGATGAGGGCGGAACTAGAGCGTTCCAGGACCTCGCGGCAGGCTCCTGACGAAAAGAAGAAGGAGGACGAAATGGCGCGTTCAGTGATGGTGCAGGTGGGCACGTTGCTGAATACGCGGCTGGCAGCGCTGGAGGACAGACTCCTTCCGGCAAAGCCAGTTCGTCCTCCTTTGGCGGCGGATAGGAAGCGCCAGGCGGCCGTCTCCAGGGTAGTGGCAGAGTCTACCGTGACGACCCTGGTAGCGCCCGCAAACCCAGGCCCGAAGGCAAGGCAGGGTGCCAAGAAGGGGAAGAGCAAGGCTCCAAAGAAAGCCCCGCAAGCCTCAGCAGCCGAGCCTCGATTGCTTCCTCCCGCCCCGGCTGATGTTAACGAGGGCTGGAATCTGGTGGTACGCAAGGGCAGCAAGAAAAAGGCCGCAGTAGCCCAAACCAAACAGACTACGCAGAAGGCGAAGCCAAGGTCTGCTAAGCAGCCCAAATTGCGTCCTCCACGATCGGCTGCGGTGACGCTAACGTTGCAGCCAGCCGCAGCGAGCAAGGAAGTGACATACCGGGATGTCTTGACGCAAATAAAGGAGGCGGTCAAGCTGGAGGACCTCGGCATAGAGGACTTGCGTCTCCGGGTCGCTTCAACTGGTGCCAGGGTGCTGGAGCTACCTGGCGCCAATAGCGGCGAAAAGGCCGATGCCCTCGCTCAGCGGTTGCGCGGAGTGCTCGACGCTAGCGAGGTGCTGGTCGCGAGACCAATGAAGTGCGCAGAGTTGAGGGTCAGTGGCCTAGATGACTCTGCGACTTCAGAGGAGGTGGCGCAGGCCGTGAGCCGAGTCGGCGGCTGCGATGTCGGGTCTGTGAAGGTGGGAGAGATCCGGCAGGACCGCAGCGGGCTTGGTACGGCGTGGGTTCGATGCCCTATCATGGCGGCGAAGAAGGTGAGCGGGTCGCGGCTCCTGGTGGGCTTCGTCTCTGCGCGGGTGCAGCTGCTGCAGCAACGGAACCTACGTTGCTTCCGCTGCCACGACATTGGCCACGTGGCAGCGAAGTGCAGCAGTGCACAAGACAGGAGCCAGCAGTGCTTCAGGTGCGGCCAAGCCGGGCACAAACAAAGCCAGTGCTCGGCGGCACCTCACTGTCCGGTCTGCGAGGCAGCAGAACAGCCCGCAGACCACACAGTCGGAAGCGCTGCATGCGCCAGGGCCAGCTCCTCGAGGAAGAGGAGGGGTGGAAGAGGAGGTGGAAAGAAGCCGTCAGTAACGGACGGGCAAAACGCCCCAGGCGGGCGTGAGAAGGCGCAACACACGGAGATCAAGTAATGGCTCTCCGTGTGTTGCAGGCGAATATAAACCACTGTGCCAGGGCCCAGGACTTATTGGTCCAAAGCCTGGCGCAGTGGTCTATTCAGGTGGCGGTTGTTGCGGAGCCTTACAGCGTTCCCGACAGAGATAACTGGGTCGCCGACAACACCGGGGTGGTAGCACTCATCACCCAGGTCGCCGCGGGCTCCCCGCCTTTCTCGCGTATTGAGAGGGGTGCGGGATGCGTCGCGGCGCTTGTCGGCGACGTAGTTGTCGTCGGGGTCTACTTTTCCCCCAATCGAATCCTCGCGGAGTTCGAGGAGTTCCTCATTCGATTGGGGGAAATGGTAGAACGATTTCGTCCGGCGGAGGTGTTGGTCGCGGGCGATCTCAACGCGAAGTCCAGCGTGTGGGGCTCTGCAACGACGGATGTTCGTGGTGCGACACTGTCTGAGTGGGTAGTTGCCACCGGTTTGTCTGTCCTCAACCGGGGGACTAAGAACACGTGCGTGCGAAGGCTGGGCGGATCCGTCGTGGACGTTTCGTTCGCGAGCCCGGCCTTAGCGCGTCGTGTTCAGGGTTGGCGAGTGCTGGATGATGTGGAGACTCTCTCGGATCATCTCTACATCTTATACGAGATCTCCACACATTCAGCGGTGCAACCAACCCCGAGTCCGACCTCGCGAGAGCACGGACCGCGGTGGCAACTGAGTCGCCTCGACAGGCAATTGTTGGAGGAGGCCGCGATAGTGGAATCCTGGCTGCCCCAGAGCTTGGCGTCTGCAGAAGACGCCGCATCCTGGGCGCAGGGGGCGTTGACGCGTATCTGTGACGCGTCGATGCCCCGTTCCAGGGGCCGCCCTCAGCGGCGGCAAGTGTACTGGTGGTCGTGGGAGATCGCGCAACTGCGTACCATCTGCGTTGACGCGAGACGCCAGTACAGCCACTATCGCAGACGGGTACAGAAGGTGCAGGAGGAGGAAGACCGACTGTACCGCGTCTATGTCGAGGCGAGAACGCAGCTGCAGGAGGAAATCGGTCGTGCGAAAGGCGAGTCGCACGACCAGTTGATCGCGGGGATAGACCAAGACCCGTTTGGCACGCCCTACCGCATGGTACTGGGCAAGCTACGGGCTTGGGCACCACCTCTGACGCAGACACTCCAACCGGACGTCCTCCGAGGGGTTCTGTCGTCGCTATTCCCGCGGCGGGCCCGGCCCTTTACACCACCCAATATGGCCCGCCCTGCAGCGCGTGAAGAGGAAGAGGAGGAAGACAGTGTCGCACCACCTGTGGAGGAGGAGGAGCTCGAAGAGGCTGTACGCCGGTCTCGGCTCAAGAGCACCGCCCCGGGCCTGGATGGCATCCCCGGCCGGGCGCTAACTCTGGCCCTGAACACCCTGGGGCCCAGAGTGCGAGGGCTATTCACTGCCTGTCTGGCTCAAGCCATAATTCCACAGCGGTGGAAGACAGGCAGGTTAGTCCTCATCAAGAAGGAGGGTCGCCCGGCGGATTCTGCCTCCGCCTACCGGCCTATCGTGCTCTTGAGCGAGATCGCCAAGCTCTTCGAGCGTGTTGTAGCGAGGAGGCTACAACACCATTTGGAGGGGACAGGTCCGAACCTCTCGGACCAACAGTATGGCTTCCGCAGTGGCCGTTCGACTGTGGATGCCATACTGGAGGTGAAGTCCTACGCGCAGGATGCGGTTGCCCGGGGCGATGGAGTCTTGGCGGTGTCTTTAGACATCGCCAACGCTTTTAACTCCCTGCCCTGGCCGTGCATTAAGGAGGCACTTATTTACCATCGTGTGCCTCCATACCTGCGCCGCGTCATCGGGCTTACCTGTCCGAGAGGTCTGTGACCTTTCCCGCTCCCGGAGGAGGATGGGAGGAGTTCGGCGTGTCAGCCGGTGTTCCACAAGGATCGGTGCTGGGTCCGATCCTCTGGAACATCGGCTACGACTGGGTGCTGCGAGGCGGCACCCTGAGGGGGATAAAGGTCCTCTGTTACGCCGATGATACGCTGGTCCTGGCGCAGCAGAGGACCTATCGAGAGGCGGCCGTCTTGGCCACGGCCGGTGTGGCCGAAGTCGTGGGCCGCATCAGGCGGCTTGGGTTGGAAGTCGCCCTAAACAAGTCCGAGGCATTATACTTCCATGCTCCTCGAAAGGGCCCACCATCAGGGGCCCACATTACCATCGGTGGCGTCGAAATCGGCGTCACGAAGAGCATGAAGTACCTCGGACTTGTTCTGGACGGTCGGTGGAGTTTCCGGGGCCACTTTACATCCTTGGCCCCGAAACTGTTGAAGACGGCGTCGGCATTGGCGCGCCTTTTGCCCAATGTCGACGGGCCGAGCGCCTCGAGCCGGAGGCTGTACACCGGAGTGGTCCGATCAATGGCCCTCTATGGCGCTCCCGTATGGGCGGATGCCCTGGATCGGCACAACATCGCCCTGCTGCGACGTGCGCAGAGGGTGATGGCCATCCGGGCGATACGGGGGTATCGGACCATCTCCGGCGAGGCGGCGTGCGTGCTGGCCGGAGTCGTGCCGTGGGACCTGGACGCGACGTCTCTGGCGTCGGTCTATTGCCGGCGTCGGGGCCTCGCGTCCGGGGCCGCGGCAAGCCCAGCGCGCACCGAGGAGGAGCGGGAAGCCGCATTGAAAGTGTGGGAATCCCGGCTGGCGACACCATCTGCCGGCCGGTTGACGATCGAGGCTGTTCGTCCAGTCTTCCGCCAGTGGTTAGCGCGGCGTCACGGCGTCCTAACCTTCCGCACGACGCAGGTACTCACGGGGCATGGCTGCTTCGGGGGTTACCTGTGTCGGATCGCCGGGAGGGAGCCCGACGCTCGCTGCCACCACTGCGACGACTGCCTCGATGAGACGGCCCAGCACACGTTGGAGGTGTGCTCTGCCTGGGCGTCTCAACGTCGCGCTCTGCGCGACGTCATAGGGGACGACCTCTCCCTGCCGGCCGTGGTCAAGGCCATGGCCGGCAGCGAGACGTCGTGGGATGCGGTCTCCTCCTTCTGCGAGGCAGTGGTGCTCGAGAAGGAGTCTGCGGAACGGGCGAGGGAGGCTATTGCCGAACTCGCCATCCGCCGTAAGAGACCGGGTCGCCGGAGGGCGGCTCACGATCGCCGCCTTCCGCCCTAATGTGCCAGAGGGCGGTCAGCTTGGGGAAGCTGGCCGCCTACCAACCTGGCCCGAGTAGTCGCGCGCAGGTTGCTCCCGCGCGCTACTCCGAGCAGGCCGTCGAGGGTGCCCACACACCCTTGACTCCGCGACGTGCCTTTGCTGGCTCCCGCCGCCGCGTTTCGCGGAAGACTATTGTCCCCGTGTTCGCGGCCAGTGGCGGTCGAGGAGGAGCACCGTGAGGTTTTAGTGGGTATGGGGACGGCCTAACATCTGCCGTCCGAGTCCCACATAACCCGCTCGAGTCCCCACTCGGGCCGGTATCCGTAAGAGGATTTCCTCACGTTAAAAAAAAAAAAAAAAAAAAAAAAAAAAGGTTAGGTTAGGTTGCATGGATCCCCCACGGGAGTTGCTGGACTCCTACTGGGCGCGTCCCCCGGGTGGCGGATAGGGGAAACCACTCGCACTTGCGGGCGAGTGGACCGGGAATTTCCCGGCGCGGACAAAACCAGCAGGCATGGGCGTGCCTTTTAGTCCATTGTTATGGACACGGCCTAGGGGAGCACACCCCGACAGAAAAGCCCCGCTGTGGAACAGCAAAAAA